>UFQX01000301.1:417387-429255 GCA_900497675.1 Arapaima gigas | reverse complement strand
CCCCCCCCCCCCCCCCTGTGCTGTGAGGCGACCTGTTGGTCTGTGCTCGGTCACAACTGCGAAGCTGACGAACTAGTTAGCATGTGCTGCTATTCGCATACAGAACCGTCTGTTTTTGTTTTGTCTTTTTACTGCTTTTTTTGGTTTGTTTTGTTATTAGAACTCGGTTACACCAAGAAACACTTAAATGTTTCTCTATTCATCTGTCAGTGCGTGGAAACTGCTCATTTTAAGAATTTAAAAGGAAAGGCGTCAGATTCGTTTTGTATGTTCAGCAAGACCACGGTAGATGTTACCAATAAACTCGATATGGTAACAAATAGTACTAAGAGGCAGCAATAACTAATGCTGGTTGTGGTTTCTCGGCATTGCACAAACGCTGTCAGTTACTAAAAACTGTTCCATTCTGCGCTCGTGTCGTGCGTCACTTGTATTGTTAACTAGTTGTTTAACTCGTGACTTGCAGTATTATACGCATTGGTATAGCAGGTTTCCACGAGATTGAGAACATTTACCTTTGTGGGATGGTGCTACGGAAGTATTGGGGACCAGGAGTTGGACCACCAACGTCCAGCCTAGTTCATGTCCTTCACCGCTACATTACTCAATGCTCCATCCCAGTTGTGTTGCAAAGAATAATTTTATATCCCGTCCTTAAGCAGCTCATTTATCTAGTTAAATGCATGAAGATCAAAGGGGCTCACAGATACTGGGGTGGTTAGTGTTTAACAACCTGTGTGTCTTAATGTTTTCTGCATTGCTGCTTTTTTACATGCCTTCTATTGGAAGCAGTGGATCCAGGGGGGTAAGTGGTTCATTTGCAGTGATTCTGGAGCGTTGTGGCATTTACACCTTGAAAAGTTTACTGTGGGAGGCTACCTCAATTTGGCTGCAGAGTAACAGGCTTCAACCAGGGTGCAGCGACGTGTGTATGAGCACATGACTGTGCATTGAGGAAAAGGAGTGTCCATCTGATTAACCTCTGTTGGCATTAACCTCGTGTAGTGGGGGGGAATGCAACGTGGTAACGGAAACAGGATGTTGAACATTTTGTGACATCCTGCCATTGTTTCCCAAAGGTCCTGGATGCCTCCACGCTCAGCTACAGCACACGTGTGAAGTGGTTCATCATTTGTTTTGCCGCTGGGGTCCTCTGCTCCATACTTGTAAGTTCAATATTTGTTTCTGTTTGCTGACGGACCTGCAGTGTTTAAAAAGGGTTACTCCTTCTGTTAGCAGTATTATGAAAGGTAAAATTGTTCTTCACTAGACACGTCATTATTTGTCTAAGCAAATTACTCTTTAGTGTCATAGTACATTTATTTGTTTAGTTGGCACTTTTCTCTTAAGTTACTTTTAAGTTACAATGATTTACAAGTTTATATAGCTGAATTTTTACTGGAGCAAATCAGGCTCAATTTTTCCCTAAAGGGTACTACACTAGGAAGTGGGATTTGAACCCAAGTTTTTTTAATGTAAAGAGGCAGCTGTGCATCATCTACTGCTTCTACATTCTGTATAATTGGGTCTGTAAATACCCTATGTTCAGGGCTGTTTTTAATGTTTTTTTAATAGTTATTCTTCATTAGCACTGAGGTGCTGTGCTTGCATACTCTTACATGTTTAATAAGAAAACCAATTTCCCATGGTTCACTTCTCAGTTAGCCTTCTTAGAATCCTGTCTCCTCTGCACCCATCATTTGCCCAGCAGTCTCAAATGTGAAATGAATGCCTCAATGAAGATATCAGAATTGGACTGTATGAAGTGCTGAATTTTTTTTGATCTTTCCAAAAGTCACTTCAAAAAGTAAACCAGGCAGTTGTCTTGTTAGCCTGTTGCTGCATAGACTGCCTGGTTGAGGAAACAAGGTCTGCTTGCGGTTGCATGCATTATTATGAGAAGGGTTAGAACATTTCTTCAACAAAGATTCTTTTGTGACAGGTTAGGGAGCGCAGAAAGCTGGTTTTCGTAGGATAATGGTATCTTTCATAAAGTGGTTACTCGTAATGTCTCATTAAGGGTGACACACTGTTTATCTTATGCAGCAGTTTTTTTGCACTCATTTGAGCAGACTTTTTTTTTTTTTGCTGCCGTGCTACTCTTCTGATCACACAGGTCACATGCTCAAGACCATAAACCACTTTGCATGGTGTCTGTATGTGTGCTGTATACATATTTAGAAAAGGTTTAACCTTGCATGTCACTCACCATATAGCTACATCTGTTCCAGTTTGACTTGCAAAGCATATTGTGGTTTGTTGTCACTAGGAGATGTGTGCTAACTTCATTTGGAAAAAGTAATTTGAACTCAGCAATGTTTTCTGACAGATTGAAAATTTTTAATTTAACCATTCAAATTATATATTAAAAAACCTCTTATTTAAAAGAGAAATGTAAATATATTGAACAAGTGTTTTAACAATGGAGGTAGGTTATTACAAAAATACAGAACAATTTGAGTCCTATTTATTTTATGTTATAGCTAATATGATATGTGGCCACTAGGTGGCATCGCAACTTTGTGTAGCAATTCTGCTTTTTTGATCACGTCGCTTTAAATTGTATGAAAATCAAATTTACTACCAGTGACAGCTTCAGTGTGAAATAAATAAAACCACAGTTTCAGTGGCTTTCTTAAAGGACGTTTAGGTAGTGTACAGAGGAGTGGATATGTACACGGTTTCTTTCAGAGAAGTTTGTATTTAAAATAGTTGATGGAACAAGGGCTCTCAGTATTTTCTGTTTCAAGTCAGCTGTGCCTTGTGCTTTTGAAATGTATGTCCTACATTTGCTGTTCACTTTCTGTCACCTTCCATAGTGTTGCTGCTGTGCCTATGTATAACAGTTTTCTTATTTCTTGTGTTTTCTGTTATGGGGAATAAAAAATTGTGATATTCAGTTTTTAAGTGATTTGTCTTTAGGCAGTGTCAGTATTGTAATGATGTAGTCATGTTTTTTATTTCACTGAAACAGGGAACGGCACTCCTCTTTCTGCCAAATGGACTTAAACTTTTTGCAGTGTTCTACACGTTAGGAAACATTTCAGCCTTGGCAAGGTAAGTTGTTATAATTAGTTATATGATTTTATTTGTCAAACAGCAAAGCTTTTGCTAAGGGCTCACTTAGAAGGACACAGCCTACATGGAGAGCTTTAGCATGATGTTAAGACTGAACTTTCTTTGAAGAGGCTTGTAAATGTAAACTGGTCTGTTCTTTGTAGTATCTGCTTGCCTATGTGATGTAATATCATCTCGCTTCAGTGGTTAAGAGTTTGTGCTTCAGGCCCAGAAAGCCTCATAGAAATTCTTGTAGTTAATGTTTTAGTCAGTAATATGTGAAGTATCATGACTAAAGAGAAACACCCTTTCTGGTATCATGGTTAGACTATGAGATATGGTAAAGCTGATAACTGGAATTCATTCTGTTTTTTTTTTTTCCAGTAGACTGTGGTAATTGCACAGGCCTACTGTTTACTCTGTGCTTAAGGTTTGCAGCTGCCTGTGGCTTAACATTTCATTTATCTGTTGTAAGTGTGATCTTTGGGTTATCCATGACAACATATAACACATTTTGATGTACTCAGACTGGGTAATGGGTTTAGTCTGAGTTAAAAATAAGTTCAGGGTCATGTAACATATTAAACCTGTATCGCCTGCATGCAAACAGAAGTCTGTCCTTTTGCCATGCTCTGGCTGCACATTCACTGTTCTGAGAGAGCTCATTGGTTTGCTTAAAGATGATGATAGAGAAGCTGCACAATTTATATTCCGGCTAGCCAGATGCGTGATGGGCTACTCCTCTGTGGAGCATGTTTCATTGTTGAATACAGCTTTCGCTGTTCAGTTTGCTACCTGCTTTTCCTGATAAGGTTTGAAGAGTGAGAATTAATGTCCAAACCCTCCTGGTCCCTGTGATGGTCTTCAGCTCCTACTTGGGGATGCCCAGTAGTTCCCAAGTCAACTGAGAGAAGTAATTCCTCCAGTATGTCCTGGGTCTGCTCTAGGAGTCTCCTCCTAGTAGAATATGCATGGTATAACTGGAGGGGGCATTCTTACAACATACCCAGAACAGCTCAGCTGGTGTGAACAATTACCATTTTGCTAATTTGTAACTACAAACCATCGTACAGTTATCACTCATGAGATTTCCAGCTTCAGACGCAGCACACTGACTACCTCCTAAATGTGCTTGTGGAATGTCTGTTTACTTGACTCTTCTGTTTGTGTAAAGTGCTCATGTTTAAATGTGCAGAACTGCAAACTTCTGTATCTACTTGAAGCACTATAAGGCTCTAGTGTCAATGATGAAAGACATCTTTAGCTTTTTGAATTATTTACTATACTGGAACCTTGAGTCTGGGGCGAATATCTTTTTTGAAGTATAATTTCGAAAAAGAATCTTAAAGTTCATGTTTATGATGTCCTAGTAATTAAAACCCAGGTGTTAAAGATTACTCTGTGGTTAAATGCTGACATTCTACAGTCTGTTTTGATCTCTGACTGTGGGAAGAATTTGTTTACATTAGTCACCTGACTGAAATTTCCAGTCTTAATATTACCCAGTTCAGAATTTTCCCCAGAATTGTTCCATATTTTTCTTCCTGATTTCCTTCAATAGAAACTGGTTAAACCAGAAGGTCAGAGTCAAAAGTCTATGTGGGCAGTTTTCTGCTAATCCAACCCACAGCCTTTGCAACAAACAGGTCATTATACAACTTCCCACCTCTTTCCACTCCTGTGAATGTAATGCTTTTCAGTCAGCTGACACGCAACATTCTCATAACTTTGTTGCAGCAGTTGCATAAATATCATCTAGTTGTATTGTAGCAGTCTGCACCAGGAGAAAAACAGAACTCTTTTGTGCTCATTTTCTGAGGTTGCTTGTAGAGACCATCCTAGTGTGCCCATTTCATCACTCCTAAATAGAGAAAATATGGGTTTAAAACTAGACATAGATAAAATGCAAGAGGGCCATTTAGTCTACATTCAGCATAGACTTTTCTGGGTCAGTAGGTCTAGACCCAGGGTGGCCATTGCATGCCTGACTAACAGGCTGTCAGCCTCTCTGTTTCCACAGTTCGCTTTAAACGCAGGTTTCTTTGAGCACCCTGAAGCATTCTGTTCCTTTATTGCTAGTGATTCTTGGTACCATAATTCCACAGGATCAGTGGACCCTGCTTTAGAATATTACCAGAACTGCATCTTTTGGTCTGTTTCAAAAAGAATTTTTTCTTTCGAAAATGAATTTTAGAGGTTGATGCTTTTTTTTTCCTAATCCTTTGAAGAAATTAACCAAAAGATTCCTTTTTTTGACACTGGTCTCTCTATAGACAGAAAAGGGTCTTCTTAAATAGGGTTGAAATTATAAAACTTGCATTTAATCCTTTAGTTGATGGTTTTTTTTTTCCAGAATGATTTACAGTGTTAAGCTCCTTAAATTATTTTAACTGTGTATTTAGCTGGGTCATTTTTATTGGAGATGTTTTGGGTGTTAAAGGTACTAGAGCAGGAGTAGAATTCAAACCTCAGTACCTCAAAGGCAGAGGCCCTAACCACTATGCTATCTGGTGACTCTTGTATCTGTAGACCTCAGTCTGTTTGTTTTTTATGCACAGCTTTGTTTTTCAACCCACAGACTTGAAGTTTGACATACACTTTTCATTCTAACTGAGGTTTTTCTGTGGTCAAGTTCATTAAACTCTAAAATTCGGTGACATGTATTACCACGTGCACTTTCACCCACACATCCCATACCCACACGCGCGCACACAAAAGCATGGACATCCCACACACTGGTACACATTCTTTCTCTGTCTTTTGCACACGCTTGTACTAAGTTCTATAAGTTATAAAGTAGTAAAGTCTGGTGATTTATTATTTTACTGTCTGCACATCCGTCCGCACATGCAGTACACACATGCATACAAACGCATTAAAGTAAACAAGTTGAAAAGTAATGAAGTGCCCTCCACGTGTTCAGGCAGAGAGGCCAGTAGCTGTTAAACGTGAGCAGAACTAGTGAGAGGGCAGGAGGGGCGGTGCTTGAAAGATGGAAAAATACCATTATCATCATGATGGTGGGCAGCCCCAGGAACCAGTAGCTGTAATACAGTACTGTGAAAAGTATTGGTCTCCCTCCTGAGATCCCCTATTATTGCATATTTGTCATATTAAATGGCTTCAGGTCTTTAGGCAAAATGTAATACAGATGGTTCTGGACTTGTCAGGGAACGACAGCCAGGTGTTCTGTCAAATCAGTCATAAGTCTTACCACCCATGACAGTGATTATCTGAATGGCATGTGTAGTCAGCCATTTGGTAACTTCTTTTCAAACTTTTGTTGATGATTTTTACTTATTTTGTTTTATTTCTGGCCAAAAGAATAGTATGTTATTACAGTAATTCAGTACAAGCTTCTAGCAACTTTTCCGTCAGTAGCAGGTGAAAATCCTCGAATGTTTTTGGTGTAAGTTAAGTTTTGTGAAATGCGTGATAAAGGGAAGATATATGCTGAATTAACCTGCTAGGTCCACGTCTTTGTGTAATATAACACTTGTGAGAAGGTCTGACACTGTGTTGTACAATCTTTCAGTTGCAGAAGGATAGGAGGAAGATAAGGGGAGGGGCTGTGGTGGACAAAAAGGCGCGAAAAGATGGTTGCTGGCTGTGTGCAAGCAGGGCACTGCCATCATGTAGTAGCACATAATCTTGTACGACACTCGCCCCACACAGTCGTTGCACTGCGATGCCACGCATACTGTGCTGCTACACCTGCATTGTTTTAATGTACAGTATAAGGTACAAGCGCTCAATCATGTCACAGTATATTCATGTGCAGCTGTCTGTATATGTTATCCTTACTCTAAAACGTTGTACACGTACTATACATTACAGGATGTTCATGCCTACCTGTTTTAATTAGCTGTAAGATGATCACTCACCAGAATTCTGGACATCATTAAAAATGATTTTTTTACTGTTTTTGTTCATTTCTATTTTAAAAAAATGATTATTTATTTATTCTTGACTATTTTAAGTGTGAGTCCATCATATGTCAAGTACATTGTAAGTGAAGGACAACCTATATTAGACAAGCAGAACCTGAGTAAAAACATACATTTTTAAATTAACTTATTTAAGGAACAAATTGCTTAAACCAAAAACAAATACATTATATAAAATCCATTAGCCAAGTTGTAATTCAACTAGTATAATTCTTCCTTCAGTTTTTTTTTTTTTTTTTTTTTTGACCAAGGTGGCCTACATCTTACAGGAAATTACAACAACCTGATGACTTGGTATATTGGGTTCCTTAGTCGAATTTGAGCACAAACAGCAGATAATGATTTATCATAACCATCACTTGGAAACTGTAGCCCAAACGTGGATTCATGGTTATCAGCTGGATTTGACTGTTTGTTATCTTGAAGTTGTTCTCTTAAGGGGGTAGGTTTTAGTCAGTGGTGGTGTGAATCTGATTTCCGTTGCCGACATGCCCTGCTACGTGGGTGATGGGTTTAAATAAAGCATGTAAGCAGGGGTGCCAAGTGCAGGCATCATCATGTGACAAAGCATCGAGTAAAGTGGGTGAGACACATAGTCTCCAAACAGTGATGCTGGACAAGTGCTTACAGTTGTAAAGTGTGCTGTGGTAATCTAAACAGCTTTTCCTCCAAATCATGATCTAGGCTTCAAGAATAAAGGGCAAGTTCCTTTGGACTGTGTTCCATCTGGAGACTGAATGCTAGGAACACTACTGATGACAGGCAGTCTGTAGTTCCTCTAGTTTCCATTTCCACATTAGCCCACTATTGGCAGATGTCCTCATAGTGTGGTGACATATAGGGTTGCTGAGTGTGTATTTTTAAGTTAGCTTATCCCTTTATTTCATAAGTGCTTTAAATACTGTTTTTGTTTTTAAATAGCACATTTTTCAGTTACATTTTATTCTTAATTTATTACACTCATTTATCTGCCTTGAGAAAAAGCACTTTTTACTGGACCTTTATAGATTTAGATTTTGGTACATACTGTAACTGAAGCATAACTTGTAGAAACATTAACATTTGTAGAAAGTAGTTTTCACTATGAATCTTTTTAGTTGAATCAGAGTAATGTTGTCATTTAGAAAGACATCATACTGTACACGTACTGACTTCCATGTGATTGGAAAAAGGCTGTGCAGCCAGTCATCAAATGGAGCCCTTAGCTTCAGCTGGCACATTCCCCTCAAGGTGCTGCTTGTAGGTACGTCTTTTTAATTTTAGAAATGTAAGGGCTATGTGTGTTTTACTCTACTCTTGTGTTGACCAGATTGTTCTGTCTTTACATACTCATGGGTTACAAAAATATTTACTACACATGTTGATTCATGCCTAACAGTTTTACCACCACTGCTGCTTTGCGCAGTATTTTTATTTGTTTTTTTTTTTTTAAGACTGTTTAGCTGACTCTTTTCCCAGTTTTAATGACTTGCTCAAGAGGACTGTGGTAGGTTCCTTTCTGGGATCCTAGCTGTCAGAACAGTGCTGCCATTTTAGTGGTTATCTCTACAATACAGCACAACAGGGTTTAAAATCTTAAATTAGAAATATAAGCATATGTTCTGTCTTTTTCCCCCCTCTTTTATTCCTAAAGCACCTGCTTCCTCATGGGACCACTGAAACAGTTAAAGCGCATGTTTGAACCCACCCGGTTGCTTGCCACGTGCGTGATGTTGGTAATTACACACCCTTTATTGTTTGCTGTTTTGCCAAAGCTGTTTATTCTCATCACAGTCAAGAGAGGCTCAGCACTAAGTGAGCTTTTCCACAGCCAGCATGTTCCAGTGTTCTGTCCATTTTTATTCACAGCTCATAAAAAATACAACAGTTCATTTTCCTGTTATTTCCATAGCTAGACCCCAAGTTTTTTTTTTTTTTTTTAAATATTAATGAGCACCTAGTTTAGATGGATTCTTCATGGTTGCAGGAACCTTGTTCCTGTGTCCAAAACACTTTGTCAGCACTAACCTGATAACATTTGCATATAGGGAAATACACACCACATACCTTTTATCAACATTTATTCATGGTAGAAAAGGTAACAGGAAAGGCAGAGTGTAAGATCCCTAGTAATAAATGCAATGTGTCCCAAAATGAAGTTCTCCTTTGTGTTAAGTCCTAATTTTTCAGTTGTTGTTTTAGCGAAGTCCCTCATGTAGACTAGCACCTGTTTACAGCATTGCCTGGTAATGCCTTATTGGCAGAAGAGTGTACTGAGAGTACCACAATAACTTGCTAGTACTCCTTCAGATGAAACAACATAAGTTTTAAAATGCATTCTTTAAGATCTCAAGAAACTGATGCTGCTTAGAATTTTTGTGCTGTCTGCTATACGTCTGTTTATGCCTACCTATGCATATGTATTACTTAGCATTTCATTTTATGGAGTGTAAAATCTTTTTTTTGTCCTTTCCTAGCTTTGCCTTATTTTGACTTTGTGTTCAGTTTTTTGGGTAAGTTTATTATTTTCTATATACAATCTTTTTGCAAAATTTAAAATAGCTTCTGAATTTAAAGTAAATTGTTTTACAACACAAATGAAGAGTAACAATGTATGCATTTCCCTCATAGTGGAACAAAAGAGGACTGGCCATTATCTTCTGCATCTTACAATTTTTGGCAATGACATGGTAAGTTCTGTCTTTCTTTATTTACTTTTAGAAATGCTATGTTTTCGATGACATTATATAATCTTATTAATAAATCCTCAGGACATTTCTCACTTGGTCTGAATCTTTGTCACTAGTCATACCCACATGCTTTAAACTAAGAATCACTTACTTAGATCCCTCAGTAGATTTGCTCATGTAAATAGCTGGATCCCAGGCTCAGTTGGTATGAGTTAAATCCCATTCAGAGGTAACCAGTTTTGACAGCCAGGTAACACCTGTGATCTACAACTTGCCTTCTCCCTTAATAGTACTTGGCAGGACCAGCTGTCCGTGTAAGTGGAGGCAGTGGTCCCAGCAACCTCAGACTATGTAGTGGCATGGAATTAGCATGTTCTCAGAGCACCTGGTATCAGTTTTTTGCCATTGTAAACAGCCTTGGAGACAGTTGAGGGCATTGAGGATGATCTGTGTTGGTATTTCACGTTCAGGGGTTTTTTTTTTTTTTTTTTTTTAAACCATCTATCACATAACAATTGCACTGGGAAAATGAGTGAATGTAAATACATGACAAAAAGCAGCCATTTACAGCAGAGTAGTTCATTTTTCCTGGAAACTAGTAGTGAATAGGTGAGTTTCCTGCAACATACCTATGACTTGAAACGGTCAGCAAAGCCTTATGCGATATATACTTGCCGTATGACATGCTGGTATTTCCCTGGATGTTTTAGTAGAGTATTTCCCAGAAGTCTGTAGCTTCTCAATAATATATATATTTCATATCTATACACACACAAAATATCTCCTGTATTGATGCAAACTTGTATGTCTTAAGTCCCTTCTTTTACTATTTGGATTTTGTCAGAGCAGCAGGTTTCACTTTGTTCCATATATATATTTTATATAGTCTGTCAGGTGTCGAGTCACTGCATATCATTATCAGAAAAACAGTAATCAGGTAGGTGACAAAGTGGCATTCAGTATGTAAATTACCAAGCTAAAAATAACTGGTGAAGCACCTGTTAACTAAACTTGCACTCGTGGCTTAAGATTTTCTTAAAGAAAATCTTTATTGGAGCTGTGTTCTATCAAAAAAAAAATTGTTTCACCTATGTGAGTTGGAAGAATAAGTGATTTGTGCATTTACTGAACATACAGTATGCTGGCACTATAATTGGTGGTGTTCCCAGGCCAGCCTAACTTTAGACCACATATGCTGTTCCCTGTAGTGGCACCCATGGCAGGCCCTTTGCCTCAGGGCAAGGAGTTTGCAGTCCATCTGGTGAAATGCCTTCCTCTTGCCCCTGTAGCAGCACCCACCAGGGCAGATGGGTCTTACTCCTGTCCTTAAATGAGCTAAATATGCCCTTAGTGAGTCGGAGTGGGGGGCTGTTAATCCCATCAGCTGAATGCGTCATGACCTCAATGGCCACCGTTGAGCAGCTTCACATTCCAGGTGCCAGCAGTGGCTACACTGCACCCTTCTGTGAACAGAATGAAATGTCTCCTGCACTGATACAAACTTGTATGTTGTAAATCCCTTCTTTTACTACTGGGATTTTGTCAGAGCAGCAGGTTTCACTTTGTTCCATGGATTAATTTCTGGTTTTGTGAGTTTGGAGTTTAAAGCTGCTGATTCCACTAAACCCAGTTCAGCCCACAGCTAGGAACGCAGCATTTTCTTTGTAACAACTTGGAGAAACAAATGGCCTGTAATGAGAAAATGTTCTCTTGGCAAAGCCCACATCTCTGTTCTGGCTGCGTCTGGTGTTTGCATGTGCGTCTTTGTGTGGGTGGGCAGAGGGACATCTGCCTGTCTGCCTGCGTACACTCAGTGCGTCACTAGGCCTGCCTTTGTAGTCTAATTGCTGTCATTTCCCAGTTGCTTCCTCTCACCATGAGTCACAGTAGTGAACTACCTGCATCCAGCGTGTAGTCCCGTAGGAGGCCCTGTGCGCTGTCACATCTCACACCTTACCAGCACAATCTCCTTCCCACACACAAATGCAGAGTGTATGAATTCCTCAGTTTTCCTCCTCTAGGTGCACCCTTCTGCTCTGGATACAGCATACAGCTCTGTCTCCATCCTAAGATCAGTAAATCCCAGTGGAGAAGCTTGAGTCTCTATCCACTATACAGGCCCCTACACACCTTTTTTTTTTTTTTTTTTTTTTTTTTTTTTTTTTTTTTTTTTTTTTTTTTTTTTTTTTTTTTTT
>UFQX01000301.1:305143-417367 GCA_900497675.1 Arapaima gigas | reverse complement strand
TTTTTTTTTTTTTTTTTTTTTTTTTTTTTTTTTTTTTTTTTTTTAAGCCCTTTGAGCATTTTAATACTCTAACAAATACTGTTCCATTTGTTTTTAAAGGGTTCTTTTTCATAACCCAAGAAATAAGATTTAACACAGGGTACTACCCTATTGCTAAAGGAACAGATAAACATCCTTACAATATTTATGGGTCTCATTCTGCCATCATATTCTATAAAATATATTGGTTTAAGGTTTTGCGTTTTAAGCATGTATTCCAGGCAGTATTTTTTGATTTTTGGACTGGTTGGCTGTATGCTTTGCCCTGCTTTGATGCTGTATTAATATTGATTTGTTCATATCCATTACCTGGACAACCCACGTTAAGTGATTGTCTTATAATGGTGTAGTTTCAAAACAGGACACATGAAAGTCGTTGATTTTTCTTGTTCTGTTTCACAACACACCCTTTAAATACACCCAGGCAGTAGTGACAAGAAAAATGAGTCCCTTTTATTCAAATACTAATAAAAAAAGTATAAATTAACCCTGGACTTGTGCTCCATACAGATGCATGCATGAATACTACATCAGAGAAGGGACTAAGTATAGCATATATTAATATAATGTGCATATTTACAATTTTCCTTTCAGTCCCATTTGCAAAATATCAGTTTCCAGTTGTATCTTTTCATTGTTTTTTATGTAATGAGAGATATTATGTAAGATTCATTCTGCATTAATGTGAGGCCAGATTATGATCGCTTTAGTTTAAATACTTTGCAAACACAAGCTATAAGCTACCTATCACCCAACCCTAAGGGTTTATCTATGACGTTTAACTGGATTTTAAAGACTAATTGAATTTTTCTCCTCTTACAGTTTCAGTCAGACCTTGTTCAGAGAAATGGCACAGATTTGTATCTATAACTGATTAAACAAGCAAATAATCCTGTTGTGTAATAAACTGAGTTGTCTCTGCATTGTTTCTTGCTGCGCTGTCCTCAAAGACCTAAATCTAATGCTGTTCTCAACCCTTTTATTCCTCCAGGTACAGTATTTCCTTCATTCCCTTTGCCAGGTAAGCAGCTTTTCCCACACACCTACAAGTCCACTTGGTGACTTCCCCTCCTCCATCTTCTATTCAGTGTTTCATAATTGTATTTTTATATTAGTTTACTTAGCTGATGTTTTGACCCAGACTGACACAGTGTAATACTTTAGTCATTTTCAAAGCAGAATGATCCCTGAAAATGTGGCAAGATACTTGTTATAATAATGAAATCGGCAGTTGTCTTATATTTTGAGTCCTCAACCTTTTTTTTACAAGGCATTTTATTACCGTAGTACCACAGGAGGCTGTTTATTTGTCTGTGTGAGCACGCCACAAATTTGTCATCTCTAAACCACTTGCAACCAATTTGTACTGGAACTGCAGCACTCCTCTCAGCAGTCAACACTGCTTTCCAAGCTTTATATGCATTTACCTAAGCTTTGATATTATCATCTTATGCAGAATACTGCTGCATTATAGTGACCTACTCACTTTTAATGCCATTTCGAATAGAATGGAAAATTGCTGGTTTCAGTGAAAACCAGATGAGCGATGAGACCTTATAGCAATGTTCATTCTTCTAGACAAACAAAACACCAGCATTTGAAATGTTACTAATTTTAAACTGTTTGATGCCCCATCAAAGTTTTTAAATGTGGTATTGAGCCAACATTATACATGCAAATTAGAAGGTTGTCTCACACAGCTTAAAATGTACGAGTTGCTCATCTGTCTTTCGGGATTTGAAACACTAGTATTAATGCCAAAACACAAATGAGGTCTCTTGCCATTAGCATTCAATAATTATTTCCTGGTTTTAAAGAAGATGTTTATATTTGCCTTTTATTTTGCTGAACTCTAATATATACGGCAGTGGTAATTTGGTGTGAGAAGGATGACTTCCCCAGTTTCTTCAGTCTGAGTCCTTTAAGACCTCCAGGAACGAATCAGAATAGAAAGCAGGTCCTGCGCACAACTTACCAGAGAATAATTAAAATCCCCTGTGTGGTAATTGGACAACAGTAAAATAACCTGCCATTTGTTTGTGTCATCCACAAATGGCAACAAGCTGGTGGTTCACACACGCTGAGCTGATGGGGGGTGGGCATCGGATTGTTTCTGTTTGTGGGTGAGGGGTGGTGAGGGTTGTTGTTGGTTGAGTCCCCAAAGAAAACATGTTTTTATTTACTCCTGCACTATCCTGGTTTTTATCCTACCATATGGCACAGAATCCTGGCCCATAGCCATCACTAAGTCCAATAAGTACATCTGGGTTCCCCTTCCCCCAATGCAACCCCCCAGCTATTCTTATTTGTGTAGTATACCAAGATAAAAGGAATTGACTATTTATGGAAACATTTGTATGTAATTTGTGTTGTAGTAGTAGTAGTAGTAGTAGTAATAATGCTCATTTTTTTAAATTATCTCAAAGTGTTCATGAAGGGTCCAGTTAGAATCAGCAAATTTTACTGAATGAGGAATCATAACCATAATGCAGTGACCGTTATGGTGTGGAAAGTCAATAGATTTCTGGCAGCATTCTGCTGGTGGTCGTCTTCATTTAAAGAACAGGAGATCTTTATAAGAAATTTGAGGAAAAATGAGAAATAACAAAATGAATAAAATAAGTAGTTGATCTTTTGCTAGGAACCTGTTTTGTATTGTTTATAAGCTGCAGCTTCTTTGGATGCATTAAAATAAACCTCCCTAAGTTTGTGTGTTAAGCTCAGTGATTTAAAACAAAGCACAAGTGTGAAAGTGTCTTTCACCTGACTGATAAGCACATGGTGGGATCATCCAGATGATTGTACTTTATGTTTTCACTGAAAACAGCACCAGTTGCTGGCATTTGGACCAGGGGTGATCTGGGGTTTCAGTCTCTAACAGTTGACCACCCCATCTGTCACTGTCCCCCCCAACACACCCCGGTGGTGCTGCTGTTAAACATGTTCACAGATGTTTCTGTAATTCCCTCTACCCTCTCACAGCTGAGCAGTCTCCTTTCAGAAGGGAGAATAGGGAGGCCAGGATGCAACAAAGGTAGCAAAGATTGAAACCCTCAGCAAAATTCCAAATTTGTGCTGAGTGTTTCCATTCAATCTGTTTTCATCGCCTCTATTTAGTAATTAATGTCCAGTCCAAAAATGAAATAATTTTGAACATTTGGCTCACTACGTTTTGTTTTGACTGTTCACTTGAACATCCATGCAGTCCAATTCCTTGTCAAAAATGTTTTAACACCACAGCCGTTTGGTTGACACCATTAGTCATTGGGTTATAGCTTAGCTTGTCAATCACCAACCCGTCTGTAAAGGCAGTTTTTTTTTTGTATGCTTTACCAAATAGGTTCTGAATATAGCTATATCCCATTTAAAACATGCTGTTATTGCTCTTTTACTCATGTTCACAGCTGGGACACTCATTACACTGTGATTTCATCAGAAAAACGGAAATTGTATGATTTGGTGGTGATCTGTTTTTAACCTTAAGCAATGTCTGATTTTATTCCTGTGTTTACCAGTAAAGTGCACTATGTGGGGGTTCAATGGGGACAAAAGAGGTGTGTTTCTATGTTGAGGGGCGGCAACTGCTTATCTCAAGTCCGGGGATGGGCACCAGCTCCCTCTACATCCACCCACGCTCCTCCCCCCTTTTTCTTTAACCTTCAATGGTTTCACACCTCCTCCTTCTCCTCCTCCTCATCCAGTCAGTTTTGAGGAAGGGATGCAGTTTCTGCATAGCAACACACACAGTGGCAGGGAACGCAACAGCGTGACCTTGTTCTGCTGTTGCTGTGGTGATGGCTAATATTGCATCATCCCACCATTACATTACCTGGGGGGTTGGCTTGAGTGGGAAGGGAAAGGGAGATGGCATCATTCTGAGCATGTGCCACTTTCCTGCCAAAACAGGGTTAAATATTCATGAGCCCCTCCCAAACAAGCACAACAAAGGAGAAAAAAAGTACACAAAGAGCTGATCCTGTGTGAACG
This sequence comes from Arapaima gigas, assembly GCA_900497675.1. Lineage (NCBI taxonomy): Eukaryota > Metazoa > Chordata > Actinopteri > Osteoglossiformes > Osteoglossidae > Arapaima > Arapaima gigas. The sequence goes on along the minus strand of UFQX01000301.1, from coordinate 413,341 downwards.
ATATGTGCAGCTGAAAGCATCCAGGGGGCCGTTAAGTTACCTGTCTTTTCATAGCTGTGCTGCAAGGACTGGTGCCAGGAAAGAAAGTCTCACCTCAGTGTTTTGTCTCATTGTTTGCTTTCTCTGTAATTGTCTTACACCAAAATACATCAAAACCTGGCATTTTAATTAAGAACACACTTAGAGCTGTAATTTGACCACACGTGGGCAAATTTAAAACTATTTTTTTTGTATTTTTTTTTTTAGAGATGCTGTGATGAAGTGCTGCACAACCTGCCTGAGTTAAAGCTGATTTCTCTTCATTTCATTTGAAGACTGGTGAATATATGCAAACTTGTAAAATATATTTTCTTAACTGTGCCTTTGATGTTTTTTTTTTTTACAAACTTGCTTTATTAATATCTTCAATACATTTACTAAATTCTGTATCTTAATTATACATGCAAAATGAGATTTTTTTTGTTATATATGCTTTTTTGAGAGAGTGATTGATTGGTAAAATATTTAATCTTAAAAATATTGCATCCTAAAATGTCTTTAGTTTTTATGAAAAGGAGGGGATCATGACTTGAATATCAGATTATATAAACATCAAACAGCACTTGTACATACAAAAGAGGAGTGCTGTGATTCTACAAGCAATCCATCCTGGGCCTTTACTGTTGTCTCACAGTCTGCATAATAAGTGATGTAGCTTTATTAACTAGTTTTGGCTTCACATGGAAAACATCTTTACATAACTTTCAACCACAAAAGAATATGCTTGTTTGTCTTCTGAAAACTTTGCCCGTAAAAATAAATTAACTTTTTTCCACCTTTGATTCTGGTGTCATCTGTAATTACATTAATAGACAAGTTGAAATCTATTTCATTATAGGATTCTGACCAGTGAAAAGAACCTTGACTTTGTTCCCACGTGCACAGGGCACTGATTCCTCAAATGCTCGAGATCATGTGTTTCACAGGGCTGTTACATTTTCCTGCAGCACCGCCTGAGTGCGCTGTCCTTAAGTGATCACACGATGAGCTCATCGGTTCATGTGAGGGCCCCAGTAGACCCCACATGGATTCATACTGTTTATTCAGCTGAAGATGCATATCCAGATACAATTAGTTCTTAAACTTTTTTTTAAACTATGCTTTAGTAGAATTATAATGCCAAGCTTCTTTTCATTTTTTTCAAACCATAGTATTTTTTTATATATTTTATATATATATATATATATATATATATTACAGCTCTTTAGGGCTTTGTCACATTATGTACTTTCCATGTGTGAATAGTTTGTTTGGTCAAAAAACTTTGTTTTCTGTTATCCTGGCAACCATCTTAAATGTTACCCAGCACCATCACATGTAGGGCAAATATGTTTTGTCCATTATACTGAGGGGGAAACTACTTTAAATGTTTCTGACCAGTTTTGTCTAGTAATTCAGAAACAAGGGGGTGTTTTTATCATTCCCTTCTGCACTGCACCTTGCACTGTCTAATGCAATAATTCGCATATACTGGTTTAAAAAAAACAAAAAAAAAAAAAAAAAACCCATGACGTCTTGGGTGGCAAATGACATATTTAATCCTACCAGAAACTGCCAGATGCCAGTTACAACATATTTATCCACAGCCCCCATAGGCCTCTAAAAAAAAAACAAACCTCTCATGAGGATTTCTATAATTTAATGTGCTTCTGTGGTATGCAAATCTAGTCATTTGTACAAAACAACCTCTCAAAGTACTGAACCTGCATTCACTTAGTGGAAAAAATGTATGATTATGGATCATCCACTATAAGTTCTAAAATGAAATATTAGAATCCAAAATAGTACACGTTAAGAACTTAAAATATAGCAGTTGTTTCTCCTCATGAAGTTACCCTTTTTCATTTGAGTGAAATATGGGGTAAATGTCCAACTGGTCCCTGAAATGAGTCATTTTTGAATTTATATAAAATGACAACCTTTCTCCGATGTAGAAGAATCTTTGGACATGTTTATCAAATGGTTATCCGTGTTGCTAATTAGATGCTGTATTCTGAATGAGGACCATTTTACTTTCCATTTTTATCCCCTTCTTGTCATTCTGCAAGTTACTGTATGAAGTAAGGTGTGTTAAAGTGCCATGAATGCTGTAGCAACACGACAGCACTCTGCTCTCCACAATTGATTTCTTATATTACCTTTACTGATTGACTGTACATATGGGAATTAGGAATAACTACAGCACACTGTGGGTTGACCTAATTTTTGCTTTGCATTTATACCTTTTTTTTCACTTTGTAGCTTGTTTTGTTGAAGAAATAGCATGTATTAAAATCAAGTCCCATAAGGACATTCATTATATCCATTATATGCTTCAGTGTACATGAAGAGCTAGTACTTGGAAACAAGTGATCCAAGATCAGGCCCCAGTGTTCTCTCAAAGAATGAGGAACTGCATGGTTTGTAACTACGTGTTTGACACTAGGAAATATGCCAAGGAGGAGAAACTCATGGCAGTCTAACTGTTTATTACACAGTCACTTCTCAGTTGTTCTGCTTGTTGATTTGGACTCGGTGAACTCACTGGTGGGCCTCCCACCGAAAAGCCTGAGAGGTGCGAATCCCACACTTGTCTATACATTGTGTGAATCAGACTGCCTCTGCTTTATCATGACGCACACACAGAAATAAACATATGACTGTGAAAGTTATTTTTTCATAGTTCATGAATTCCACACATTACAAGTAAGGAGCACATTTGTGTAATGAACTGGTGTGTGTGTGTGTGTGTGTGTCACTGTCTTGGGTAGAGATCTGAAGTATGAGAATTTGTTTTTAAGCTTTTACCCCTGAGTCTCTTTAAATCTAGGAAAACACACAGCTTGCAATATAAACCAACACCTCGGGCTCAGCCATTTTATTTCTGATACATTTCATATCAATACAGATCACACGTTAATAATCACATACATTCTGTCGTGTCATCAAGCTGGTTTGGTTACAACCACGTACTTATTCATGTTTGATTTCATATGTGTGAAGCGTCCGTCTTAAGAAAAAAGTAGCAAACCCGGGGTGTACGAGTAGCGCCGCTTTGTTGTGTCGGACAGCGTGCTTCAGCGGCGCTCTCGGCCACGCCCCCGCGTCATCCGGGCCACGCCTTGTGTCGTCATCGTGGCCACGCCCTCACCCGTCGGCCGTATAAAAGGAAAGAAGACTGGTTGTCACCGCGGACCAGACGCCAACAGGTTTGGGAACAGGTGGGTTCGCGGCTGCTCCTTTTTCTTTCTGGACGATGCCATTGAAGCAGCGTTCGGTGGTATTTCTCTATTGCCACTTTTTGCACAAGACCGGCGTCATAGTTACTTTTCTATCTTATTTTATTAGCCAATAAAAATGCCTTTTCCGCCTATCAATCTGCACCCGCGGATTTCTTCCCCGGGGAAGGAGCTTTTCAGGAAGAAGAAACCCAATATTGTACCTCCTCAGTCTGTGCTGAACGGTGCTAAGTCTAAAGAAGAGAAAGACTGTGAGAAGGAGAAACTGTCTACCTCTTGGCCGTCGGCGAACTTAAAGCAGCTGGGGATGAAGCCACAGCCCCAGGCGAGCAAACTTGCCGCGGCGGTGGAGGGGAAGAGCCCATGGCTGGCGCTGCCGCCGCCCCCTCCCCCGGTGTCCAGCTCGTGCGACAGCGTGGCCCGCTCCAGCTCGGGGGAGTCCGGCGCCCAGAAGCCGAGCAAACACTCGTCCAGGAGCTCTCTGGCCAAGGAGGAGGGCGAGGAGGAGATCCGATTCACGCTGAGCCTCACCCCAGAGGCCATCCTGGTCATCCAGAAGCGCAACCTGGAGAAGCAGATGATGGCCAAGCAGCAGAAGTGCTGCGCCTCGGCGGACTTCAGACACAGGCGGGTCTTCCCCTCGAAGCGAGCGCAAGGAGGCTCCAAAAGTAGCATCCCGTCTTCAAAACTGGAGAACCCGGAGGACATCCGCACGATCGTGAAGATCTCGCTGCTGAACGACCAGTATAAGTACGACGACGTGGAGTACGAGGAGGAGGACGGCGACGTGGACGAGACGGTTGTCAGGAAGTGCAAAGAGTGGCTCAAGGGGGTGGAAAGTGCTGCGGCTTTCAGCAAAGTGGACAAACTGGCCAATCTGCCGCACCTGAAAAGCTGCTGATGCTCCGCTCCAGAGGTGGACTTGTTGACTCGCCGTGGTGGACGGCGGGCTTTGGTCTCCAGCTACAACGTCTGGCTGGGATGTCTCCTGCGAGGAGCTCGTCCTTGAGGAAGGAAAGTAGATCTTTTCCATCACCGTGGATGTTGATGCGCCTTTCTTCTTTGCACAGAGCTTTGTTCTCAAGGCTGTCTCGTTCGTGGACAGAAGGGTGGATGTCAGGCTGGGAAATGTCGACATCAACAGGAGCAACCCACTTGTTACCCCGATTCCCGCAAAGGGCTTTTTCTCCCCCCTTTGTGCTGCGGAACAAAAGGTTGGAGAGACGGACGAGCGCTGTGATGACTGCGTTGTCGCCGCTGACATGTGTCGCTGTAGCTCAATAAAAAGGTGTCACACGAGCGAAACATTGTATGTATCACGGGACCAGCCATGTACAGTATTTATTATGCAATTTTAGCAAACGGTATTTCTTTGCACATGTGGTTTTGTTTAATTTTGAACTGTTTGTTCACAATAAAATGCGTAAAAATATATAAATTGTGTCCTAATCATTGAGATATAAATTTTAATTTTTTTTTGGAATTTCTTAGAGGTTTTGCCGCAGCTCAACTCGAGCGCGTTGACAAAGACGGGCTTCATTCTCTTTGTGTTCAGTCAGGCGCCGTACACTGTGTCTCGTGGGTTTTGTTAAAAAGAACGAAGGGGAAATTTTGGTTTTAAAAACGCTGTCGACTATTAGAGGTGGCAGACGTTTTTTAATGGGCTTTTTTTTCTTTATCACACGAGACGAGCGTTTATGTTCTTATTACAGCCTGGTTTTCCTGGTAAATCTCATAACAAATACATTCAACCAAGTCATACATGTACCATATAAAAAGTAAAGGGAGGCACCTTGTTCAGCATGTTTACACAGCTGAGTCTGGTATGTATGGATATCTAGGCAACAAAGGAAAAAGGAGTCGTGTGTACAGAAGTCCTTCGCTGTAGTGACCTGCAAACAGGTCTTTCTGAAGAAATCGTGCATGTCATAAACTGTCATAAAAACGAGAATTTAGCGAGCGTGGATTGTTACCCTAAAAACAGCCTGCTGTTTGAATGGAGAGATGACAGAGAAGTGACGTATCATTGTCGCTTGGACAAAGGTGTCAGCTACGTGAAGGATAGTGCGATGGTGCGGCAGATTGAAAAAAATAATAAATAAATAAAACGATTAATTGGCATTTTTTCAATTTTACACATAAAGCCAGGTGGTAGCAGTTTCGCTGTGCCACACCTGCGGTCCCTCACCGGACACAGGGGCGTTCAGACAGTCTCCACGACGCGGGGGGACATTGTGTGGCCGCGCTCGAGCCAAGCGACCAATGGGAACCGCTAAATCGCGGTCCCTATGGCAACGGCTCCGTAAACACGGCAACCGGGAGGGCGCCTTCGAACAAACGTGAATTGCGTTTAAACCGCGTTTCTTCCTGCCGTTCGCCTATGTGGCAAGAAATCGACGAGTTCCAGCACACGAAAAAATCCGCTTTAAGATGAAATACTGTACATTTGCATTTCGGGATGTATTCGGGGCAACGCAGCATCAGTAGTACAGTGTAGCTTGGATATGAAAGTAGACAATTCTGGCTATAAGTTCACTTCCTTCACCACCAACCCAGCTGCTGCTACCAACACAGCCTTGTGTGAAATGTAGAGTGAAGAACACAGTTAACCTGTAATTCCCTGTGCTGAAGGAAAGACCTTTAATGTTAGAATTTTCCTCATACATTCTTTCACGCAAAAACAATCAGACCTGCAGCCAATAAATGATATTAAATTACAACCTGGAACTGAAACCTGCTTAATATCCAGGTGCCTCCAAGCTCAACAGCTGATAGATAACAGTGTCTAGGTTGTCAAGCTTTTTCTGGAGGAATGTGCCTGAGGACATCAGAGACCTTTCAGTAGAAGAGTGGAGCGACAGAGCAGTGATCAAAAGATGTTGCAGTCAGTAAATGAAATATTTGTTTTGTAGGCAACTGGAAGGGGTGGTTGGAAGAGAGATCATGCCTCCAGGTTACTGAATGTGAGGCAACCATTAAAAAGTTTTTAATTAGAATGATCCAAACAAAAAAATACTAAGTTGTTTTGAAGTGTCTGCTACAATTTAATTGATCTAGACCATTAACATATGCACACTGACTATAAAAATAAGAATTACGATTATATCCCACTGCTCAAGACACTGTTTTCAAGTGCAGAAATCTTACCTCAGGGAGACAAACTGCACAAGTATCAGAATTGTTCCGCTTGTTTTAAAAGCTTTAGTTTCAGATATGTTGGATGCAATAAAATTTAGTCAAAAATACCAAATATTTTTTGCATTCTGGAAAGGTCACAAAATGTAGATATACATTACAAACATTATATACAAAACATATATAAAATGATGAATAGCTAATTAAAATGAACCTAAAATATATCAGAGTGTGTTGATACTGTAAATCTCGGATTTTTACTAGTGCTGCACAACAGAATTTAGTGCTGTTTATGTAAGAGATGCTTTCCTCAGTAGCTGGAAGGTGAGGGAAAAACCATTTACTGTCCATCACTGTTGTTGGAACACTGCACAGAGTTTCACCCATGGCCACGATATGGGGGGTGTTTCTCAAAAAAACACCACAGTAATGCACTTACCTTCATCAGGTTGAGCACATCTCCTTCACTGGGCACAAATGTAGAGAACTTGATTGTGGTGAACACCAAACAGGCTGTAAACCTTCCATATTACCGGTGTGTGGTGAATATCTACATTGTCCCAAACCCAGACATATAAATTCCATCTACAAGCAATTGCGCAGCATATGTAAGAGGTTGACTTTATGGAGAGAATTTCACCAGTCAAACACACCTGACTCCATCTACACAGAGCAACACACATCCCTTCAGGTCCCCTTCATGCTCTTCTGGATTTATTTACACTGATAACTTCTGCATTTGTGGTGATTGATGTTTGAGTTTAATTCTGTCTATATCACACAAAAGACTCAAAAGCAGTTCTCTGGAAACACAGTCCTTCACTGTGCAAAATAGCTCATATGCCACAAGTAGAGTCAATCATAGTTTTTAGTCCCAAACAGCTTCCTTTTTCATATCTGTAGTGTAGATTGTCAGCAGTTGTTCAACGTGACCACAAGGCTTTTGCTATCAACCAGGTTTGTTTTATCAGCCATCTGTTTTTCCTACTCTTGGGTTTTATTACCTTCTGTTTCAATGCTGTTTTTCCAAGCATTTACCTTAAATAGTATTGCATTTATTTGTTAGACATAAGTAAATCTCTATGTATAAGGTTCACTTTGTTTTTCATGCACAGCTCGTGTTTTTCAAGCTATACACTTGAAAATTGTGACACGGGTATGTTTCGCCCTAAGTCTGGTTTTTGTGTAGTCAAGTTCATACAATGCAAAAAAGACTGCTTATTATTTTTAAATGTAAAATACAGTCTCTGGCAATGTTTGGAGAAGCAGGAGTAGTGACATCGCACACAGAATGTAGTAATGTAACATGGAGAGCACTTAAGGATGCTGACAGATTTTCTTGTTCCACATACATTTGCTAAATTCAACAAGTTGAAAAGCAATAAAGTTTGGTGATGCATAATGTTCAACACATACACAAGATTGGAGAGAAATCGGTGACAGGAGGGTTTTTCTCATTCTACTCACATATGCACAGATGTACTAAATTCAATAAGGTTAAAATTCATAAAGTTTGGTGATATATGAAGCTCTATACTCAGAAGCATGGACTCTGCATGCACTTTACGGAGACACTAACACACTTTCTCACAGAAACAAATGTATACACACACACACACACACACGCACACACGTACTAAACTGAACAAGTTTAAATACTCCACACATGCTGACGCACTTTCTCAGATACACTGGACCACAGACAGGGAGCGCGGAAGGAGTGGGGTAAATAAAATCACTTTAAGGGTGTTAAAAATCATGTGTTATTACTATTTAGCTCCCATTTCTACACTTTTTGATTTGACCTGAGCAGCACTGAGTAATTCAGGTCATAGACACTGAAATTAAATAAACATATTCCTGCTTAACAATACGTCCATTCCTTTGCACAGTAACCCTGTTCTATTATTGTTATATATAGTGTAACAATATTGTATATGACGCATCACTGATGGCACAAATGAAATGAAAAAGTCTTCCTGTTAGTCATAAGGACATCCCTCTTATTTGGATATATACTCATTTCCAGAAATGCAGAAAAAGTGTACTGAAGGTAAAGTGAGAAAAGTTTTTATAATTTATCTGTATGCCTGCCATGCAGGGCGACACGGTGCCTCAGTGAGTATCGTTCTGTCTCGTATTGCCAACGCACTCTAGGCGGTTTCAAATCAAGCTCAGTCTGTGTGGAGCCTGCATCTTTTCCCCATGTTTGTGTCAGTTTTTTCCCACAGTCTAAAGATTCGTGTTTCAGGTTAACTGCTCACTCTACATTGCCTATAGCCTGTGCATGTGCAGACACCCTGCAATGGACTGGTATCCCCACCAGGGAACATTGCGTAGCTTAGCATCCTATGCTTCTGGAATACCCTCTAGGCCGCTAAATCTGTGTTCAGTATTGCGCGTTTGACAATAAAGGATGTCCTGCATTTAATCGCGATGCTGACCTTCCTGTTTCTGTTAAAGTGATCCAGACTGCTCTTCTGCGATAATACATTTTTAAAGTGTTTTCATGAGTCAAGAACATGTAGATCATGGTCCTCGTTGCAGAGCTGTTTGACAACTCCACTGGAAAGTATGTGAGAGACTATCAGCAATAACTGTGTGTTCAGTATCTGCTTATGGCTACCAGTGTTTTAAAGGTAGGATCCAAGGTTATTAAATCAATCCCCTCACTCCAGTCTCTCCAGTTGTCAGTTCATATAAAGCAAGGCTTGGTGAATGTGTTATCAGTCAGGACAAGAAGCGGTGGGAAGGGCATGTGAGGCTGTGGCCCAGACCTAAGTCCCTGCCTTCTGTACAGGGAGGCACACAGTGCCTGTCATGATCTGCCAGTCTGCTAGAAAAACAGTTGTGTAACTCAGTGTTTTTGTGGATCTCACTGGCTGCTTTGTTTGCCAGTGCATTTTGCCTCATTTGTATGATATATCTGTAGCTGAGTGGGACCACATTGGCTGTACAGTGGGGCCATTCATGCCCTTTTCCCCTTAGGCCCTGGGAGGTCCTGTGCTCCAATCTAATCAGCTTACACCATTGTAAGGGTTTATAAAATCAGACCTTTGTGTGTTAGAACTGTCTGTCAAAACAAGAAAGACTACTGTGATGGTCGTCTTGGTTACAAGTAGCAACACTGTCTCCTGTGTGACCCCTTGTTCTTTTTCTTCTTCAGCTGTGGACCCTCTCCTCCCTCTGTTCTCTCAGTCTATTTTTCTGCCTGTTTTCCTCTGTTGAACATTCTGTTCTCTCTCCTTACTGCTTTCTTTTGTGTGCCAACACTGCCCTCACCGTTCTTTGCCTGTTTTGTTCTCCTCTCCATTCTTTCCTTTCCTCTGTCTCCTCTTCCCCTTATCATCTGACCTTCTGTCCCTACCCTTTGCCTGGCTGACCCTCTCTCCTGTCTATTGCTCTTTTTTCTTGTGATGTATAGTGTACATCTTCTGAAGAGTGGTGGAAAGCTGTGGAGCACCTATGGTGCAAAGTACCCCCCCTCCCTGAGATGCATAGTCCCTTGCCATCCTGTCATGATGTTATGGCTATATCTCCTTCCCGATGCATGGTTGTACAGTGTGAAAGAAAAGGAATCAATCGAGAAGGCAGAGTGAAGGACAGGGGTTGCGTTTCTCAGGCTGGTGTTGGTGGTCATTGGCCAGCTACCATCTATCACATTTTTATGGCAGAAAGAGATTCCAGGTCTGGTGCCCACTGGTCATCCTTAGACTGTCACTGGGGCAACCAAGAACATAAATGCTGCCCTCCTTCAAAGCCCTTTGTACAAAAGGACAAAGGCACCATTTCCTAAACAAGCTTGGTCCATAAAAGCTGAAGACCTGGGCATTCAGAGCCTGCCAGTGGAATGACAGACCTTTCTGTGCTGAGACTTCGTGAAGAAGTTTGTCACACCTGACAGAGGAACACTTTCACTGCTGAACCTCCTCCTAATAGAACATTTTTAGAGGTGATCATAATGCATAAAAGAAAGATAACATTTATTACTGTCACATGAATTCATTTTCTTTGCATTTTTGTCAGGTTCTTACAACTATATCATATATGACTAGATACACTGATGAAGCCAAGCAAACAATACATATTAAACTAGGTCACATAAAAAAAAAGCATTTTATTATAAACTGGCTACAGTTTAGGTTGAAACCCACAGCCTGGTAAAATGAACATTGTGTAAATACATAAGCAAAATTAATGAAGATCTTGACAAGTTATTATGTTAGATGGCTCAATGGTGGGTTAAGTATGAAGACAAGAAAGGCAGCTGTGGAACCAGTTAACTGAGGAGTTACTTGGTGGGTGAAGGGTGCTTGAAGGAGAATCTTGTGGACATGAAGCAGCCAGCATACAGTTCATCCATAAAGTTGTCATGAGCCCCTCCTTTGACCCTGACTAACAGTCCAGTCCCGGATTGGCTGAATTTGTGCCAAAGTCTCAGTACGAATGTGTGAAGTCAGCCACATGAAAATGGCCACGGTTTCCACTTCCAGATGTAGCTATTTTGCACTCTTTTATTTTTAATTTGCCACGTTTTGCTTTAAATGCCTGTGTGACACGTGGTGCCTGTGGTAGCATAAGGAGAGAGAATGTAGCCGTTCAGAAAACGGCCAGCAATCTTTATAAATCTGTCAGTTAGAATCAAGCAGAATTCTAATCTCTGTTGAATTTGGACACATTGAGGCTGAGCAGACAGAGAGAACATGGGATTTTTCTCGAGCAAAGGAAAGGAAAAGTGAGAACAGCAATTTTGTATGTGTTTATCTTTTAATTTCCTCCATGGAGTTTTTTTGAAGTTCTTGATTTATGAGATTTGGGTTTTTTTCTGTCTACAATAAAGAGTTTCCCAGCTGTGTCCCATGTCTGTCTTCACTCAGATCCCAAAGGTAATGACAGCAATGAAACACAAGTGTTCTTTAATGGCTGGGCCTCCAAAATTCCACATCAGTTGTAGTTTAAAGATGAGGCACATGCTGTCTGAACATGGGCACTAAGGGGATCACAGGATATAAAACAATATTTTAATAAGCTGTCTGTTATTAATTTTTTGTGGTTAACAGTAGTTTCTACACCATCTACAGATGGTCCCCGTTGTCTGGGCAGCCACTGGTGACGATATGGTCAGATTCACATTCCATCTACCTAGATGGCTTATGGTAACGTCTAGCGAGCAGGACTTGGACAAAATGAAAAAAAGTGAATGTTTATGCTATGTGGGGTTCTTCATGTAGTATTTGTTCCTATCATTTGTTTACTTTGCAAAGGGCCTATGCACTTCCTCTCGGATTGGCCGTCCATCTAGCTTTTATTCAGGAAAAACAACCAACATGAAAAAGAACGAGATCTTTAGTGATGACAATGGTGGCTCTTTGGTCCTAATGAGGAGGGCAGCTGGAGAAATACAACTACTCCCCACCAGGTACCCCACTGTGTGCTGAACAAACATGTGCTGAATGGTGAACCCCTGTAACCTCACTGTGGCATTAGGGATGTGTTATCAGTGAAAAAGTTTTTAAATCCCCCTGCGGTTGTTTATCAATGTATGCAATCCTGAAATTTTTTTCATATACAGTACCTCTGAGCAGGTTTTACCAACAATTATAGGCATACTATTGCATTCTTCCACTGCATATAACATATCCTTCAGACAAGCAGTTTTTACCACAGGCACACTATGTTGAATTCTAACATGTCCTTTCACATTTCAGAATGTAATTTCCTACTCTAAACTGGGAAGAGTTTTATAGTGTGATAACTGTAACAGAAGACAAGTTTGCACCTATGATTGCATGTTAATGTTAAAAGCCATAGAAGATCAGGGCCAGTGCATCCTAATGGCCACACTGGACATGACTGTCACACTGAAGGAAGGTGGGTTGGGTTTTCTCTGTCAAAGGAAAAAGTATTTTCATTCAATCTTAGTACCTGGCATTTGATCAAAAGAACCTTGCAGGAAAGGCCAAATTCAGACAGTCTATGCTTTATTTAGATGACACATTGTGTAATGAGATCATTCTAGTCCTAGGGTGTCTGGGTAAGGAAGGGGGGCTTTTCATTATTCACTGTCAAATCTGAATGTTTTTGTTGCTTTATATGTTCTCTGTGTCATTTTGGAGCATTTACTTTTTTCTGTCTGGAGCTACTGGAAATTGCCAACTTGGAGGTGCAAAAAGTGTCTTTGCTTTGATTAGACTGCGAAAGAATTTCTCCCACTGAACCAAAGTCTTATTTCCATGACACTCTTGTGCAAAGGCCTGTCCTAAAGCAACTACAGTATGCAAAGTATTTATAGGCTTTTTCCTTTATTAATATATTATGTTACAGTACTGTTTTTTTAAAATGTTTATTATTATCATCAGTACATTTTTTACTGCTACTAACTGCAGCATTTATCCTGGTTAAATGTTACTGGAAATAAAAAGAACTGAAATAAAATTAGAGGGTGATACAAGAGGTTACTGAAAATTACATTTTACTTTGATATTGGCATTGCTACACTGTGTCTTGGGTTTTAAGCCCACTCTTTTTACATGTGGCAGGATGCTTACTGATGCTCCTCATTGGCATTCTGCTCATCTACCGTTTTCTGTTTCACACGTTTGCTTGTTCTTTTTTTCCTGTCTTTTATCGCCATCTACAGGCTCACAGAAACACTCCAGAGGTTACATAAGGTCCTATTCACACCTTAGTACTCATTATAACTGCCAGCACACACACACACACACACACACACACACACACACACACACACACACACCTTGTATCGTGGTCACGAAATTTCTGTTTTGTTGCGAGGAAATACTGTGACATTATCCCAGCCCGGGGGTTGGAATTATTAGCTGTTACAGCAGGACACAAGCAGGTGGCAGTGTCTGCACAGGTGTGTGACACCAGCTGTCCGTGGAGGAGACCCCCCTGTGTGCGGTCATATGTCCCATCTGAGGGTTTTATAATCATGCCTGACTGCTGAGTTGGCAGAACTGTTCACTTAATGCAAATCTAAACTTCTTACCTGTAGGCCTCAGAATTGTTTAAAATCGTTCACAGCCAAAATCAGCAAAGACAGAATGATATTGATCGTGAATTGTATTATTTCCCTGGAGCACGGTGAGCAGAGAGCTGTACAAAACTGAACTAAACTCTTCAAGTCTATTGAGGGGGTGACTCAGTAGTGCAGCTGCCCCCCAGCCCCTGACTGTTTGAATGTGGATTTGAATCCAGCTTCATCTCTGTTTTTTTCATTTCCGGCTGCTCTGGTTTCCTCCCAAAGTCATATGATTCAGTTTGATCACTCACTTTAAATGGCCTCTATTGTGTTTGTGAGTGAATATGTGTGTGCCCACCTTGCAACGGACTGGCATCCGATCCAGGACATAGTCTCCTACCTCACACCCGGCGATTCTGGGTAAGCCCCGGACCACCAGCACAAACATTTAATGATAAGGGATGGATAAATTAAACTGAATTCAGTTCCCTCAGCTAAACTACCGATAATGATGATTCTGTAGTCTATTTAATAATTATATTCTTTTAATCTATTAAGATAAATGTTTTTTTAAAAACGGGGCATTGAATTATTCTCTTTGCTTCAGCACCGATAAATATTAATGCAATAAAACATTTGGACTCTTCTAATTAATTGTGTTGGAAAACACATTCATTTAATAGAAACTGAAATTCTTATGAAGTTTCCCACCATCATATTTTGCTTGAACAGAGCAATTAATTTATTTCGCAGCTGACAAAGCAACTTTAGAGACATCCAAGCTGCAACAAAACCATCATACGCAGGGGGTCACCCAGGAACAGGGCTGAAGAACTTCAGTATGTGTGGAATTGCATCCAGTACCTTATGCAGGCTCTTAATTCCAAAATCAACCAGAAGCAAATTCCAAGCTGGTCAGTAGCTGAAATCATGGATTTACTCATAATGCAAATTTTTATAGATTTTCACATAATTTGAAATGCACATTTGCTTGGGTGGGGGGGGTGTCAGAGGAGACTGAAAGGCTAGTAGGAGTCTTAAGGTTGCAGGAAGTAGTGCCTATGTGGGGGTTGGGTTGGGGGTTGGTTGTCTCTGGCTGTCTGGCTTTTGGGCTTTATAAAGGGGGGCGGTGAAGGCAATTATATAGCAAAGACAGTGTGGGGGGTCAATCTACAAAGATCCAATGATTTTATTATTATTTCCTTCCTTAGATGACACTTTTATCCTGAACTTAAAAATTTTCGTATATAGCTGGATATTTTACTATAGTGAGTCAGGTGCCTAACATGACCAACTCAGATTAACTACTACAGCGCTCCTCCAGGTAGTTCACATCATTTAGATTAGATTGAAGCTTTACATGCTTAACCACTGAGGAGCAGAGACAGCTGAGCTGAGTGGAGCTTTGGGGCCCCGAGATTCGGGTCTGCTTAAGCCCGGGAGCCCCAGACTTTTAGGGTCTGAGGTATATGGTCTATGGAAATTTAAGGTACCCCATCCACACAATGGCACCCCTCACCCTCCCCTCAGCTACGTCTGAGCTCAAATACACAAGCTCACAAATCAAAGCCACCCATGTCTCCCTCGGCACCTACCAGCCACCACAGCCGGCCCTGCCCCCCCCCTCCATCCTGGCTTTGCATTAACAGTTGCAGAGGAGCTCATTTCCCAAAGTGGCATGCATATTACCTACATCATTAGAACAGCAATTTACATCTAAAGCCTTTGAGTCCTGCATTTCCCCAGAGCTGTTATCACTGGAGAAGGTGATCCCTCAAAGGCCTTGTATGTATACTGCAGCATCTCTTCATTCACTTATATGCGCCATTCTGAACCATGGCTCATGACAGCAGAAGCAGGACGTTGCTGGTTACAAGTACAGATTATACTACAGGATTCAAAGATTTCCTCCAATCAATTCTATATGCTGCTCCTTCTGTAACATATGTTGGTTCACTTTAAGAATTATGTGTCTGCATCTGCATCTCTTTTTTGGCCACATGCGCCATTGGTTTTGTTGGAGTTTGTTGCTTTGGCCAAAAGGTGTCTTCTTAATTAATACATTTAAATGTAAATGTAATACAAAACATAACTTGAATAATATCAACTGATTGTCCCACAAAAATATTACAACGTAGTAGCATCACAACGTATAAATGCAAGTTTGTTCCAGGTGATCTGGTTTCCTCCCACAGTCCACAGATGTGTTTCAGGTGAAGTGGGGACTCTTAAAACACCCATGTTGTGGGTCAAATTTTGTCACAACATTGCTTTATGGTTGGATACAAAAATGCTTTCAAAATTCACTTAGTAAATGTTTGTAGCAAAAATATTTTGAAACTGGATTGTATAACCACGCTATACTTAAACATAATATTGCTCAAAAAATGTGTTATAACCCTTGTCAGTTAAATGTCTATTATCAGTGGGGCAGAAAAACAACATATAGTTGACCGGCCCCTAAAAAAAGATAAACTGTCTTGTACAGGAGGATTGAAAACAACTTTTCCGAGAGAAAATGACAGAGGCTCGTGATGCCAGTGTTTTAGTGGGATTTGCTTGATAAAAAGCTGCTAAACTGGAGTGACAGCGGAGTGAATACATGAGTGAGGGCAAGATTACGTGTATGAGGCAGAAGGTGAGTCCATGTATTGGCTGGGAAATGGGAGGTCATGTCTACAGATCCTGTCTTATCTCCCTCTCCCTATAAAAGCTGAGCTTCTTCAGGAGGCTGTAATTGTCTCCTCTAATGACCTCCACTGAAAAGGAAGACAAAGGTAGGACAATAAAGGACTTTACGGTCCCACCGGCAGGAATCCTTTGGTTCAAATAGCTGAGTAAATGAAACTGCCTGTTGTTTCCTCAGCCCGGTCCGATGGACTCAGTCAAAGTCACCTCGGTGTGGCAGGACCAAAGCAGGCAAAGCCAAGGACACCTGCTGGGTCCTAATTGGTCCCCGCGACCGTTAATGGCTTCCTGTGGCTGCGTGTTTACTTCTCATTTGTTTTGTGTGCTCTTTCCCAGCTACTGAAAGCCCGTTCTCCACTTCGGCTCGTCATTCTCACCTCCTTCTGCCACTATATTCTCGTGTCTCCTCTCATGACTATCTGTATTCTTTTCCTCTGCATCGACAGAGTTGTCAGCGATGGAGCCAAAGTCGTCCGTCTCATAAAGACGCACACTGAATGAGACCAGCGGCGGCCTGGTAGGCCTCGCAGGTTTTCTCCTCTCGCTGTAAGAAACTTACACCGCTGATACTAACCATTCCACTGCATTGTCCGTGTCTTAGACATGATACTAAGACTGTAAAGTTGAGTTAAATTCACTTGTCCATTAGAGGGAAGTCAGAATTAACAACATACAGTACTGTGTAAAAGTCTTAGGCACCTGTGGAGGAAAATGCTATAAAGTGAGGACGGTTCCAAAAATATTGCCATGAATACTTATTAATCAATAAACCTTCTAAAAAGTGCAGTAGACAAAAAAAACCTCCATCAGATCAATATTTGGTGGGACCACCCTTTACCTTTAAAACACCATCAATTCTCTTATGCAAACTTGCATGCAGCTTAAGGTAGAGGTTGGTAGGTTCTTCCAAACTGGCCACAGTTGTTCTGCAGACTTTGACTGTCTCTGCATGTCCTCCCAGACTGACTTGATCATGTTGAGATCAGGGCTCTGTGGGGACCATACCGTCTGTTGCAGGATTCCTTCTTTTTGCTCGAGATAGTTGTGTATGACTGAAATTGGGTGTTTGAGGTCAGTCTCAGGCTGCACAATGAATTTGGGACCAACCAAAAACCTCCCTGATGGTAGATAAGAATCTACCTGCACTTCTCAACACACACTAAAGTTGCATGCCTAACACTTTTGCACAGTACTGTATGTGTCAAATGTCACAGGTGGTCACCTGGCAGCAAAGGGTAGCAATTTGGATTTTTAATTCAAGTAACCATAAACCATATACAAAGGCAAGACATGCGATATGTTTGGTGGTAACGTGTAGTACAAAGAGTGTGTTATAGAACAGGAAGAAAATATTAACATTTTAAGCTGGGAAAATGCACTGGAAATGCTAACGTTGGCATTCCCAGGCTTTCAAGAGAACCCCGAAAAGTACATGTATGTCCATAAAATTCAACAGACCTACAGAAAAGGAACATTTCCATTTCTTTCATGTGGCTCACGGTGGCTTCATAAATCATTTAATTTAACATTGACATACAAATCTTGTAGATATGAACTTTAGAGATGAGATTAAAAATGAGATCTGCGGCCATATTTTGACCTACTTTTACACTGATGGATTGAGAGGAGATCATTGTTTTCTGTTCTGGACTGTGTGCGAAATTTGCAAATTATCAAGGAGTATGGTTGAAAATATGGTTATCGGTGGCTTTTAACAGTATCTTTGCAAACTGAAATCAAGGGTAAGGCATTGCTTTTGTAAAACTGACTCCAGGGATTAATAATCATTGACAAAACATCTTAATTTCTGTATATAAACTGGCACGTTTGAGCTGTCCTGTATCGGATCAGTCATCGTTGATGTGTTCTCAGTGGCAGCAGAATTTATCCAAATATGACATCTGCATAACAGAGAAGTTAAAAGTGTGCAGGCTCAGTGTTTCAGCCAGATCCCTGCAGCCAGAGGACTTCATCCATGAATCAACACAAGCAGTGTCATAGCTGCATATGTATAACATCATGTTCATATGTAAGGGTGTAACTGTATATAAGTATATATTTTTACTGTATGTATAGGTTCATAGCTTAGTGCCAGTTGATTCCAGTAGAGGCTCCAGACCACCATCACCCTGACCATGATATAGCAGTTAATGATAGTGGATGAATGTATGCATAGGTACTATTGCCTGTCATTGTGCCTAGAAAGACAGTGTGACTGCTTTTAGAACAGCGTGACTACAAAGACTAAGATGTGGTGATCAGGAACTCTGTAGAGGTATCTGTATGTGCACATCCATACCTGCCTACCAACTAAGGAGTGGGAAGTATGGGTAGCACAGGTACATCTGGGCTTCACACCACCATTGAGTCATGAGTGTCATTTTTCTCAACAACACCTGTGACTCTTTTCTCACTTGTCACATTTTAATACTGATCTGACAAATGAAGAGCTGTGTTTCAGCTCTTGCCCCTACAATTAGATGAGGATCACACATGCTCCATGACCCCACCAGAGATTTCTGCTCCTCACGCTATCCATAGTGACATCTAGACCATGCTGCAAACTACCAACTAATGTAAGCATCTATATGCAAATCCATTTAAAGAAAAATGACATAGTCCACAACTGTTTCCTATTAGCTTCTATTTTGCTTGGTAAAGTTATACTTTAAAAGATCAGTGCGAAGAAGAAAACTGTTTGGTTAACAGCAGTCTAGGTCACACCCGCATCTTATGTGCTAAAGGCCACACCTGAGGAAAGGCTCATTAAGGGAAAGGAGCACCAGATGCAGCCATTCATTATACTTCAGAATTTTGTAAATCAGAAACTCTACAGGTGGGTGTTGGAAGGCATTTGGTTGATGCTGTGTGAATTTTATTTCGCTTTTCTTTTCTTAGGTTCTCTTCTGGGTGGTTTTTCATTACTATGTAGGGGAGATCCTTCGCTTTCTGCTGCATGGGTTATATTTTTTAGTTTGTGTTTGATTTTATGTTTATTGCGGTGAATAAAATGAATAAATTCTTTAAATCTATACATACCACCTTACCCTGTTGAATCTTTGGAACAAACACACTGGTGTGTATCACAGTATGAAACTCTACATCAAAAACATCAGAGAATTGAGACATAATATTTACCACAGTAGAATGATACACAGATGAGGTTATGAAATAAACCAGACAGCTTTAGGGAAGCAATGGCCTTTTACAAATTAGAAAATACATTTCCTAAAACAGTTCAGAGATGTATAATGTGTTTCAAAATTACAGCTTATTTTTAACATAATAAATCATTTCAACTATACATGGACCCATGAAAAATAAACCTAGTGAAACTGAGACATCATGCACCCACTCTGCTCAGAGCGACAGTGTGCTTCTGCCCAGGGGGTGTGTTTGTGGCGTGAAGTGTCCTGTGGAGAGAGGAAGTGAGCAAAGTGGTGCTTCCTGAGGTGCTGGCACTGGCTTCGTGTTGCGTCTCTGAGGCTTTGTAGCCGCTACTCCTCTCCGAGGGTCTTTTGTTCCAGTAAGCTCTTTATAGGGCTTGGCAAGTGGGTTCTGATCCAGTTCTCCTCAGTTCTGGGAGGAATTAGCAGGCCTGTCACCACACTGTGATAAAAACTTTGGGGTCAGGCAGATGGGAAGGGCCCACAAGCAGATGCCCAGGTGTCCCCCTCCCTCTTACTCTGTTTTCTTGTGGAGAAAACAGGCCCTGTTTGGGTCTCAGTAGGGACAGCAGTGCTGAAGAACTGGTCACAGAGGGGTGACATGACCAAACAAACTGGGCAGCCACTTCTCTGCACCTTCACACAGGCAAACATCATCCAGGGGAAAATTTCTCCTTCATAACGCGCACAAAGGGGATGGATCAATTGGACAAGGAGTGTCACCTCTTCCCTGGGCTGTTAGCAGATGCTCACTGTTTGAAATGTCCCTGTGCCTACAGAGTTTTAGTGGTCAGTGATCTGAGCTTTTAAGGTCTGAATACTTTGGCTTTTATTTGTATGTATTGCCAAACATTCATTTAGCCTGTCACTCTCTCTGTGCCACTGTGTTCATTAGAAGAGTGATAATAATGTTTTTATATGAATCCATGATGTATGATGCAAGTTAAATGAATAAAAAACATCTTTAAATGTCTACTTGTTCAAAAAACTTTTTTTTTTACTGTTTATAAGCACATCAAGACACAGGCCTTCCACAGAGCTGGACCTCCTCAGATAACTAGTGTCTCTTGAGGTGACATTACAGCTTTGAGTACGAGTGTCAGGGAGCATTGTCAATGACCATCTAAATCTATTTAGTAATAGTTTGTATGATGTTGGTGAGGGTATGCTGGCACTTTTGCCACCTGGGCCACCAGCATTAGGAGGCAGGGTGAAGGAACAGGGAAGGCTTGTGCTGACAAGTGAGCCATCAGTGTGAATTTTCACCGCTTCTCTGAAAAACATGGCCACCCAGAAGCTTGTGCTCTCACTCTCTCTCCCTCTCTCTCCATCTGCTGCTCTCCTCTCGCCAGCCTTATCTCCAGCCCTCTATTTCCAAGCCAAGTTGCATTCCCCATGTCTCAGGGAAATGCTTTTGGGTGACCCGGTGTAATTAGAGCTGGATGGCCTTTTACCCTGGTACTTCCACAACTGACTGATCTTTCTGGAACGTACTCTAAGATTTGTTTGTTGTATTGTACAAGGTTATGAGCAGCAGAACTGCAGTCATAGGTCAAAAGTTAGTGGTTTAAATCCCAGGAACATTGTTCTTGCACCATTCAGCAAGGTAATTATCCACAGTATTTTTAACTGAATAGTAATAATAATTTTAATAGTTTGGTTGGACAAGCACTTACAAACAAATGAATATATTCTAATCACACCAAACCTGTTTGGTGTGTTACAATGAAGAGACAGTTTTACTATTTTGGTATCAACTGCACTTGATCTCTCATTTATATTTTAAAGGTACTTAGCCCCTGTATGTGTGTGTTTGCTGAATTTTGCAACAATGAATTAAATATAGTACTGTGCAAAAGTGTTAGGCATGCAACTTCAGCGTCTGTTGAGAAGTGCAGGTAGATTCTTATCTACCAACAGGGAGGTCTCTGGTTGGTCCCAAATTCATTGTGCAGCCTGAGAATGACCTCAAATACCCAATCTCAGTCATACACAACTATCTCGAGCAAAAAGAAGGAATCCTGCAACAGATGGTATGGTCCCCACAGAGCCCTGATCTCAACATGATCAAGTCAGTCTGGGAGGACATGCAGAGACAGTCAAAGTCTGCAGAACAACTGTGGCCAGTTTGGAAGAACCTACCAACCTCTACCTTAAGCTGCATGCAAGTTTGCATAAGAGAATTGATGGTGTTTTAAAGGTAAAGGGTGGTCCCACCAAATATTGATTTGATGGAGGTTTTTTTGTCTACTGCACTTTTTAGAAGGTTTATTGATTAATAAGTACTCATGGCATTATTTTTGGAACCGTCCTCGCTTTATAGCGTTTTTCCCACAGGTGCCTAAGACTTTTGCACAGTACTGTGTTGGTTTATACGTATACCTGTAAATCTAGTTGAATTCAAGGTGACACTTTTTCTGACCTTTTTAAGACTAGTTCTCCAAGTCATTCACCTTCACCCTCTAATACTCACATGTATGCAAAATTGCCTTGTACGTGAGAGCAACCATACCCTCGTGTTTGTATGTCTGACTCTGACCTGACCAAGGTCCGTATCTCACTGTATCTCGAGAGTGTTTTCTCCCTTCTGTGACTGCGTTCTTCAGCATTCTGCCGAACACCTGGCTTGTATGGGCCTGTAACCTGCTGCACGGTGCTGTGAGTAAACTGCCCCGTGCTGAGTAGGCCAACCAAGGGCCAGTTTACACCCAGCAGACAAAGTGTGCCATCACCCGAGTGCGTGATGTTATCAGGTTTGAGGCGTGATGAGCCTAGGCTACCCTTGAGATGTAGCACATCATTAGGAATATATTAACAACCCAACACACACTCTTCACGGTGAGTCCTATGTAGGCCTGCTATTTCAAAATGTGATATAGTCATACAGTAGGGCTTGCATGGATTTAATTTGCTCATTGCCCCCGGTTTGATGCCAGTGACAGCAGAAGTGTTTGGTATGTCCTGGCTGGAGAATGAACCCACAGCCTTCTGATGTTAGAGTGGTGGATACTTTAGTCTTTGAGAAGGTCTGAGTGCAGTGGTACATCAAGAGAGACACTTTCAGTGGTGTGGGAGTGTCAGTAGAGAAGGAAAAAGACCACAAGAAATGGAAAGATGCCATCCAGAATGAAAGCCCAAGTCTATCCTTCTGGGAGACTCATTCCTTTCAATGGGATATTGTCCACAGAAAAAAAGACACCATCTGAGTTCTGGATTGGGCTGCACACCACTTGCCCCAAATTTACAATGCCTATAATTATGGTTTTAAACTCTCAAAACCCCATCATAAAATGTTGTTGTTATTAACATTATTCCTGACGTAATATATTTTTCCTACGTGTGCACTTTTCTATGTCTTTACAGAAAGATATATTTAACACTGTTAAGCGATGAGCATGATTTACTCTTGCTGCAAACAAATACCCAAAAAAATGAAATCCCAAGATGCTCTTTGAGCCTGACTGATGTTATTACACTATTCATGCAAAAGTTATGTTTAACCTATAGTAGATGTATTAGTTTTGTCTTACATTTTTAAAGAATCATCCTGAAATTGCACAGTGCTTCACTACACAGGATAGGTGCTTGGGGTTTAAATTTGCAGTACTGTCATACTTTTCATCCAGTGTAATAAATCGTATGGTCATCTTTACACTGGTGTTATAGAATGCATGTTCAAATGTATGCCGCATCATAGAAGTTCATACTTAAAGGGTTCAAAACCCTTTTTTAAAAGCATGAGGTATGGAGCCAAATGCCTTGTGTTGATGTGGCAGAGGATTTACACAGCATTCTCTAACCCTGGTAACTAACTGCTGCCTTAGTGCTGGAACCTTTACACAAGTTGGCCCTCTAGAGAGAAACCAAAGGCGCCCTCTTCTACTCACTAACCCTGGGGCAAAATATGCACAGGTTAGCCTTTCCAGCCAGTAAGATGTCTGCTGCCAACTGTCTCTGTGGAGAACAACAGAGGTTGAAGAGTCTGCAGCTGGAACAGGAGGTGATTGAGCAAATGTTCCCCAAAGTAGGTGTCAAACCACAGGCCCAATAATCCCACTTGAAAGGGGGCCTGAGAGGCAAATACACCTGCAAGACCCCTCATCTTGTACCCTTCCCACTTCAGGATGAACATCTACAAGCATGGATCACAAAGGTCCTGTGCTCCTGTGTTTGGATAGACTCTTCACTAATAGAAAATAGCAATAATAGAACACTTCTAGACAACATTACAATTGTTTTACACATGTGCAAAAAAGTAAGAGAAGTTTGTTCTTCCAAATAGTTTCTGAGTGATAAACAGCCATATGTCAAGGTGCACATTACATAAAAAAACTTTTAATGAAACTAAAAATACGCATTTATTATTAATTATCATCATTTATTATTTATTCTCTCTAGGAGTCCTGACATTTGAGTCATCAAGCAACATCCGAACACTGTTTTGCTAAACGGACTGCTGAGCCAAGAATTGCTTTGTTATTTTATAAAATGTTTAGCGTTCTCCTTTATTAACTCGTGGGGACAGCGGAGAAGAGAGGAGTGAGAGCAATGAGCAGCAGCACTGTGGTCGGAATCAGGGTGAAAGGACGATAACCGTAGCAAGCTGGAGAAATGTGGAGAGAAGGAAAAGTAAAGATGGTAGCAACTGGAAAACAGGGGGGTAGGGTGGTAAGATGGGTGTATGTGGACAGGCATGCCGGTCTGGAGGAATCATTTTCTCACACATTGGTGTCAGAGTCAACCTGAGCAAACAGAAGCAGGGCAGAGCTGGAGAGAGTTGAGGGGAAGACAAACAATAAGCAGACAGAACTGCGGGTGGGGACATTACTCACCTCCGGGCTGGAGGCTGGAGTGGTGGCACTGAGATCGTTTCAACTTTTAGCTACTGGACATCCATCAACGTGGACAGACAGCGCGGCAGACCTGGTGGTTAAGACCTTCGGCATCAACCGTGTGAGGGAAACAATCGCTGACTGAAGAGTTTTCTAACCCTGGGAAGGGAGCTGTCATCATTATGTGATGCTTTGCTGAGGTTTTTATGGCTGCTCTGTGATATGAGATGGCCAGAAATAAGTCTTCATATGATGAAGTAATATTATGCACTTTTATATGAGTATTTCTATGTTACTGAAAACAAAATATGTAAAACATTTATTAGTTAAATACTCAGGTTTTTCAAAGAAGCCCATGAGCAAATAAAGGTAACACAGTAATCCTGTGGTTCTTACAAAATGATGCTGAAATTGACCCATAGTTTCCCAGTGTATGAATAACAGGACTGTATAGAGCTGCAGATATATTTCTGTAGGGCTTCAGGTTAGGAAAACATATTTTAGCATTCAAGTTTCATACTACCTTCATAAATCCCCTGAACTAATATACACTGAGTAAAACTAAGTCAGTGGTCAGCTGAAGTGAAGTGACTTGCATGATGTGCATGAATTTCTTGACTTTCTCAGAGAAAAACATCAGTGGTGCTCCTGCAGTACATGACACAACCAATACATGACAGTTCAGACTAAAGTTATTTTGAGATTTATGACTTGGAACAGCTGCTCACTGAGTCATTGGTTATGGTTAGTAACAATTTAGTTCAAAATACTTAATTCCAACTGATAGATTTATTTCCAGCTGGCTGTGAAATGATTTTAAACCAGTAAAGTCCAGCTGCGCTGAGCTGAGTTCTGAGCCAGAGTTACTTAGCACTGCAGCTCAGAGGCAGCGTCTGACTTAACACCTCTCCGTTTATCTTGTGGTAAAGAGACCACATTTTAACAGTAGCTATGAGTAAAATTTAAAGCTTTCAGTTTTTCAGCAAAAGTTAAACTTTGAAATCCTCATATGTAATTGCACTGCTGTTGTTGCATGATGTTTATAGGAGGCTATTTGCCAGACTTCTGACTATTGGTATTAATTGTAGAATATAGAAATATTCAACTGAACTGCTGATTAAAAATTCTCAAACCTTATAACTGATCTATGTTCAGGGTGTCACTTACCTGCATCGTAGGCAGAAAGGACAGCTTTAGAGCAAATATTTTTTGTGAGTGGAGTCTTGCAAATTTAGTTAAAATGGAAATCCAATATTATAATAAACTGATGCAGCAAACATCCCTTCTACCCAGAAAAGAATAGCCACAGATAATGCCAGTTTTTCCAGCACTAATGAAATTAACATCAGTGTTTATTTGTGTTGGAATTTGTCTCAGCAACACTTAGCATGTCGAAAGTTTGTCATTCAGCTATGAAAAAAAGAATCATCTACTACAGGAATCTCACATTTGTTCCATGACAAGCTTTTTGTGTACAGAATAAAGTTTCTAACAGTTACGTGTCTAAGTTTGTGACTCTCCAATCTTGCATCTTGAGACTAGTTCATAGTTCATAGAGAGAGACTAGAGACTAGCTTTATTGTTATGTCATCCCCAGGTCTGAACCCTAGCTGAAGATCTGTCAACAAAGAAAAGGAGTGCAGTGCAGATCTCCAAGGAAGCTGTTTCAAGAACACAGATGAATTGCATAGATATGTAGTCAAAAAGAAAAATAAATAGAATTGATAAATAATAAATAGATAAGATCATAAATACATCAACGAATAGATAATGTAAAATAAGAAGCTCAGTGTAAACAATCAGTAGTTATGTTGCAGTGATCAGTCTGCCATAGCATCTTCTGGACAGCGGTCACGAAAACAGAAAGTGTAGAGGGTGAGAGGAGTCTTCAATGACAATACAAGCTTTCCTGACACACCATTGTAGGTGGTCTGAATGGTGGGCAGTGAAGTCTTGTTGAACAGGGCAGTCTTCACTACCTGCTGCAGAGCAGTTCCCATATCAGACTGTGATGGAGGAGGTCATGATGCTCTCTGTGACACATCTGTCAAAGCTGGTGAGAAAGGGGGAGGTTGTCATGACAAAGATACCTAAAAGAGGTAGTGCCGCAACCAGGAATTTTTGTGTGGTCCATTGCATGATTTGAATACAAGTCAATAGCATAAACAAATTTTATTTATAGACCACTCATTTGTTGTAATTTTTGTAAAATAATAAGGCTACTTTAAAAATGTCTGAATAAATTTGGCTTAAAACGTTTATAAAATAGGAGAACACGGGTCATATATGTGCCAATAAGCATGTTTATGTGACAAAAATTGGACAAGATAACTAATTTTCTATACAAGTAGACTCAGTCTAGACATAATGGGGTGAATTTGTTACATGAAACCACCCTATGGTGAGAAAGTGGCTCAGCAAGTAGTACTACTGCCTCACAGTACCTTGACTGATTGGGCGTTAGCGGTTGTTTCTTTTCACAGTCCAAAGATGTATGTTTCAGGTTGATTGGTCACTCTAAATTGCCCATAGTGTGCGCATGTGATTGTGACTGGGTGTGTGTGTACTGGTGTCCCATCCAGGAGCTGTTTCATAGCCTGGCACCCTATGCTTCGGAGATAGGCTCCGGACCGCCGCAAACCTCCTCAGGACAAGCAGTTACTGATAATGATTGGATATGTGAGAATCACTCCATTAAACAAACTCCCCTTTTAGGGGGCTCAACCTACCATTATTTTTTAATGTTAAAAAGGTTCCTGGACAAAATACAGCACCTAAAACACCCTAAAATACCTACAAATTGTATTTTACACATCACAATAACAACATGTTTTATAATGATTTTATTACTCCTAGCTTATTTCAACATATTTTCAGTCATTCATTAGCAGTAACCACTTTGCTAATATAGGTCCAAAGTCTATCCAGGAAACACTGTGATCACTGGCTGTTTTACCCTGTAAAGAAGGCAAAAACTCGTCTATTAGAGGCACTATATAGCATTAACAACAAATGTTTTATCGTGAGATTAAGGCTTTATTTACAATTGTGTGATTGAATCCATATCAGTAAATCTATTCAAAAAGCACCAGCTAAATAGTACCAAATCTGCTATTCCAGTTGTGATTTATATTTACCTTAGTTGATGGTTGTGATTGGTTATGATTCCCAATGTGCCAGAAGTATATAGCTGGTATTATTATGGAAGACATGTGACCTTGGTAATAAACAGCTTGAAGAACTACTTATGCCTCCATTCAGTACCTATTTCAAAAGAAAGGAGTCTACCCAGCACCATTCAAAAGCTACATGTACATTTGTTGTCACTGTTTCCATGGTAATATAGGTTAATACACTAGATTTAGCCAGATTGACACCAATGAGACATCAACTGTGTGCCTCTGTTTTAAAATGTCTGACAGAAATATATGCGTATTGTTTATAAGACAACACCTGCTGTGGAAATAAAATGACTGTGTCACAGGCAAAAATGAACTGCACTAAACATGTATATGTTGCTTCCTTACATACTGTGTGAAAAAGGGAAGATATCTTCATCCTGTAGTTTGCAAACAATTGACTTTTTTAAATTTAGCAACAAAAATAAGTTTTCACATTATTTTAAAGCATTTGGAAAAAAATCATTTCAGATATTTCTGTTAATTCCTCATCTCACTAAGTTATTATTCTGAGGTTGCTTATACAGGAGTATTAAAATGTGTATGTGTTTCAGAACTGAGTGACAAGCAAGAAAATTCTTTTGAATGACATCAGCAGGAAAATTTGGGAACTGTGTGGGAACATTGTGGAAACGAAGTGATTGTAATGCCAGTAAAAAGAGAGCAGAAGTAGAGCAGTTACCTCTGAACATTTTGTTTGTGTTTCTTGACTTCGTGTGAACTGTGAAGCAGACTGGTGAACACACACACACACACACACACACACACACACACACACACTGTGCTCACTAGGATAAGAAAGGTAGACCTTGGAATCTGCTAAATCAGCTTAAGCAAAATACATTATTCATGTTTTTATGCTCTGCTTTATTTACAACAGCCTACAATGTAGCATGATGAATCAGTCAAAAAAGCTTTTACTAGTCATACATACTGTATACACCCTTCATTGTAACAAAACAACCTATCTGTAAATACCACACATCTACAACAAGATTGGAAGGATGCAACTTTAAAATCATACATTATCATTTACATTTAATTATGCCCCAAATACTAATGTAAATTTTTTATGTTCACCTGGACTGTGTGGGTTTCATAAGTCAGGTGCAGCACTTTGTTTCCTGTGATATTTTTGGAGTGACAGAGGAGAACATCAAAGAACACTCCTTCCCTTCTTTCTCCTTTCACCTACATGGCTGACAGATTGAGATTATGACCAGACTGGAGCCCAAAACACATCAGTCAGCTCTGTGCTCACTACAGGTGAAGCGCATCTATCCATTTCCAGCAAAGGGCCATCTACAAACTCAGACAGATACACTCCAGTAGACCCCTGATCCCATATCCTTGAACAAATCTTCATCTGCCAGGTTTAATAGAGGATACTGCTTTTTCAAAATCAGATGTTTCTTTCTGTAAACATTTTATTGTTGAATAACAGGCCCACTCTCTGATACGGCTCCTAGGTAGCTGTATATCCCGTAAATTCCATATACTTCAAAGTTTCATGCAATAGACACGTCATATAACACTAACAGGAACAAAAAGTAAATATCACAGGATGCAGTATATACAGTAAGTTGTATAAATCTGGATCAAAAATCAATAATGTAAAAGAATATTTGCAAACATTGTGTTCCCACAAAATGTACAATAGTTCCTGCACAAGTTGAAAATACACAGATAAGTAACTTTAGTTTTGTTACAGTGACAGCATAACATGTTTCTTTGCTTATTGAAAACTCATGAGCCCAGCATCTCCTCTGAACTTATTGAACTGTGCATATTATCCATCTCACATAAATCTTTACACTATCATTTTCAATTTTTAACCTAGGGTTACCTTAGGGTTAATTCTCATCACCTAAATTCATTCAAGATTTAAATCTGTATTATCTTTTTCTGTTGGGATACATTTATCATCAATAAATGCACTCACTCATTGCATACAGTAGCAGGAACTATCATGAATGATATGAAGGGTCCCAATGTGACATCCTGCAGGAGTCCTCACACCAAACACGTCCAGGGAGATTCAGACATTTATATTCATTTTTTCCCTGGGAAAAAAATCTCCCAGCCTTGGTTAAGATTTTTTAAAAAAAAAAAAAAAAAAAAGGTGAAAAAGTGAACTTTAGAGGCTTTGTGACCCAAAATAATGTTAAAATTATGGAAAAGTTAAATTATTATACTTTGATAAGGCATTCAAAAATAAAACAAAATTAATAGCAATAAAGTTCTTAATTCTCCATCGCCTCATGCTTCGCTGTTCGTTCCCACCAAGCGCTGTCGATGAGAACATGTACTCGGCCACTCGATTATTCGACATAATCGATTACCGAACGTACCAGACTAATGAAACGGTGAACATCGCAGGCAGTTCGTGTAGTCGGAAGCTGTTCGCCAAATACGTGGTTTAATTTTGATTCAATACAGGAAAAAAAAAAATAGTGCATGACAGTAATGACTTTTAAATTGTTGACGAAGACTTTTAATAGATACCCACCTGAAAGCGTGTCTGTATTTTTGATCGCAATCTGAATGTTCTGCGGGAAGACAGGTGGTTGTAAAAAGTCGATAAAAAAAAACATCGCTCATGATCATTTATAACAACTTACTGAACAGATACTGTGACGTTGAGCGAATAGCAAAGCAGACAGACCTGTTTCAAACAGGCCGCCATTCGCTCGAGCGCGTTCACGGAGGCGCGGGTCCGCCGCAGGGCCTCCAGCTCCTGCTGTGAAAACCAACACGAACATCCGCGGTCACGCACCTCATCTCCACACGACAAGACGTTTTTAAAGAAGACAATTTATCTGTTTCGTTTTCAAGGAGCTGGATCACCTCTCTAGCAGACCGAGACCGGAACAATGTAAAAAAAAAAAAATGAATTTTCAAATGTCAGTTTGTCAAGAAAACT
The DNA here is from genome assembly GCA_900497675.1 of Arapaima gigas. Classification (NCBI taxonomy): domain Eukaryota; kingdom Metazoa; phylum Chordata; class Actinopteri; order Osteoglossiformes; family Osteoglossidae; genus Arapaima; species Arapaima gigas. Next base: position 383,175 of record UFQX01000301.1, on the reverse strand, counting down.
GCGCAGATGTACCTGGAGTTGTTCAAGTTCGTCCGTTGTTTCTGCAGACACGACGTACTGGCTTTTATTTGTTTTTGACATTGTTGCCTCCCTCTGCAGATGTATGTTTATCGCAACAACAAGCACAACTTGTTCGAATATACGCGCCGCGCAGGCAGTATTAATCGAAACCAGATATAATCCATAAGGGCACTCATTTAAAGAGCCACGTCCCTTTTTTGAAAAACACGCAAATCACAAACCCGCACAAACCCGCACACGGGCTGGTTTTGTTTAATTCATTTCTGACAGGTAACGTTTCCGTGCAGGTCTTGCCGTATTTTGTCGCTATTTAATACAACTTTGAGCTTCCTTTTCAGAAATCCAAGAAACTCTGCAAAACAAACTTCAGTCTGCACTCTTTATGTTATTATTAGAGTCGTTTTGCTACTAGTAAATCAACATTTTATTTCCAACTAAACATCGGGCGGCTACTTGTACACTACGTGTTTAATAAAGTATAAAACCATATAACATGCACTTGAGTATTATTTATTGAGTTGTTCATGAAGTAAAAGATCACTACTTATATTTATGTATGTAGTTTATTTGTGCTTGTTCTGGTTTCAGATGTAGAAATTAAAATTATTATAATCCGGAGCATCTATTATTGTTTACAATACCCCTATTTGTGCCAAGGTAAACCAAAAAATGCTGCTGTGAATAATTTTACAAAATACTGATGCTGGCTGAAAATTAAATCTGAAGTGGAACCGTGCCAAGGTCATGAGCGCTTTGCATTATAATAAACCAAACACTGTATATAAAGCAAAAAGCCGCGCACGACTGGGTGCGACTTTATTTATGCGGCTGCCCCTGGGAGGGCAGACCGTTATTTCCTTCATTTAAAAACGGGCATTGTGTAGAAGCACGAAGAACTGCGGCGCGTTTCCTCAGCCGCGTCACCTTCGCCGCGGTGATTCCCACGGGCCCCGACACTAATAAACATCCCCACGCACCTCGAGCGCGCGCGTGGGAGACCCGACGGATCCGCTCCAGCTGCTTTTCACAGCCACGTGCGAACAATAAATAATAACCTCTCCTATTACCAGCTGCCCCGCTCTCAACTATTATCTCATTCAAGCTCTCAAATGTTTCACAGCCTTAAACGTGTTACTGCAATTGTCCCGTATCTAAAATTTATGAGATTTTTAAAATGATGTTTTCATGTTTTAAAGGTATATTTTCTGGTCTAGAAGTGCTCATGAACTTTTTATAGGTAAAGATTTAAGATTTAAATCTTTTATTTAAGAATCAGTAGTTAGAATGTAGGAATCAATATATCGAATTACAACATTGTTATAGATTATTACACTACGCAAAATATCAAGTCATTACATTATAGGGCGTATGAAGAAAGCCTGCGTGTACCTGGATTTGGAAGCCCTTTCAGCAGGTGTCGCTTTGATATAGGTGTAAATATTTACAGATTTAAGTAAAGTAGCTTTGTTTAATTCTGCTGTTGGCAATTGGCCTCGAAGGTGGAACGCGACTTCTCATTCCGACTGATATGGCCGCATCCGACCAATTGAAGAGAGAAAGGATCCACTTCAAAGCGAAGTCCAGCCAACCAGCTGTTCTCCAAGGTGTCCTGTGGTGTCACCGAGGACCCTGGAGACTATTTAATAGGGACTAAAAACTTGAGGACTTAGCTGTGTGTCATGGGAATACACTGCCAGCAGTAAAAGGATACGCAAACAGGACATAACAGTATCTCCCAGAAAAATTCTTAAGGTTTTATTGAAGTCTTTTCTGAATCTGAAGCATGGCATCCAGCGAGGTGTCCAGCGGGAAAGCTGCTCCCCACAAGGTGGATCATCTGCTGAACGCCGTAGCCAACGAACTACAGGCCGGCAGTGAGAAAGGAGACCCCACGGAGAGGGAGCTCAAAGTACTCCTGGAAGAGAACGAACTATGGCTCAAGTTTAAAGAGCTCACCAACGAGATGATTGTCACCAAGAACGGCAGGTATAACAGCGAAGGCAAGATATAAGCTGATGTACAACTTCTTTACATACCAAGGATGGCTTTTTATCATTGTTCCCACACAAAAGGGCAGCTGCGTTTTAAATTGCTCGAATATAAGGTTATTCGAATAGACTTCGACTCCTGTTACTTTTCTACGCATATAAACTAGAGTTTTTTTTTTTTTTTTTTTGTAAACGTGTAATTGGAGCTTTATACCTTGAATGCATTACGTTCCTGGTTTGGATTTAAATCAGTCAGTAGAAATTCGAATGTTACTTGCAGCAATTTTTTTAAGCTACTACATATGTTGAGTTGTATACTTTGACATTTATAAAGAATATATGAATTAAAATTTGAAGCAGTGTTAAGTTGTATTAATGGTAACTTTTGAAAATTCAGTATGTTTTCTGTAAGTGCATTTATTTGGAGTCTGATTTCCCTTGTTGCCGGACCCAGGAGGATGTTCCCTGTGTTGAAGGTGAACGTGTCGGGCCTCGACCCCAGCGCCATGTACTCCTTTCTGCTGGACTTCGTGGCCGCGGACAACCACAGGTGGAAGTACGTGAACGGGGAGTGGGTGCCGGGGGGCAAGCCGGAGCCCCAGACCCCGAGCTGTGTGTACATCCACCCTGACTCGCCCAACTTCGGAGCCCACTGGATGAAGGCGCCCGTGTCCTTCAGTAAAGTCAAACTGACCAACAAGCTGAACGGAGGTGGACAGGTATAGACACTGCTCACACACGTGACCAAACTGCACTGACTTCTACTGCTGTTAAAACACATTTCCTAGGAGTTGGGGGGGGGGGGTTTGTTGTTCATATGCTGAGTTTGCGTTAACTCCAGTGCTGCCATGTGATTGTAACCCTGAACTCTTCAGTTTCTTGCTGTCCTGTGGCAGCACAGGATCGACAGGTAGCGCAGTTTAGACCCCCGCTGTCGTCTTGTAATGAGACGGTTTTTGGTTTGAATCTGGCCTTTTGTAGCATCTTTCATCAAGGTGTTTGTTTGCGATACAGCGAGAACATCCTGCTGTATAAAGGACTAAACGTTTTGTAACGAACATCAACATGTTAAAGACAACTTGCATCTTGAATAAGTGTTTGAAGAAATCCGTTGTCTAAATTGTTCAATTATGTACCATATCTGGTTTAGGGAAAAGCAATTTTACTTTTCCTTTTTTTAAACAGTTTAGAATAATGACTTGTACACAGCTGACCCATGTGGCGCCTGTACTTGCAGATCATGCTGAACTCCTTGCACAAATACGAGCCTCGTATACACATAGTCCGCGTGGGGGGGGCGCAGAGGATGGTCACGAGCTACTCCTTCCCAGAGACTCAGTTCATCGCCGTGACCGCGTACCAGAACGAGGAGGTGAGCGCGCGCACCGGCGAACGCGGCACTTCCGCCTTCACTTCTCATGTAAATGGCGAAGACCACTTTGAAGTCTTCCGTGGGAAAGAGTGCAGAATTCTGTAAAAATTTACCAGATACATTTATTTGAGATTTAAATGACAAGTACAAAGAGCACTTTTTATGCAAATCTAATTATACGTGTGTAAACCCCCCCCCCCCCCACAGATCACGGCGCTCAAAATTAAATACAACCCATTTGCAAAGGCATTCCTGGATGCGAAAGAAAGGTTTGTTTGGTTGCATGTTTGTTTCTTTTTGTCACCTGAGAACACTGAGACACACTCCTAAGGTGTTTTCTGCCCACAGAAGTGATCATAAGGATATGGATGAAGCTGGTGACAATCAGCAATCAAGTTATTCCCAATGTAAGTAATAAATTCCTATTTATATGGATTAATTCACACTTTGAAGATTTCATGAGAATTTTATACTAAACCCTTCATGCTTTTCTGTCCGTCTTCAGTAGGTGGGTGGTTTATACCGAGCACAGGATCACTTTGTCCCCCTTCAAACCCTCACCCCCAGTTTGGGGGTCCCCTGTCCATACCCTCCCATGGCTGTGATCGCTACTCCACGCTGCGGAACCATCGTTCCACACCCTATCCCAGCTCCTACAATCACAACAGGACTGCCTCTCCCAGTAAGTGTCCACAATGTCCTGTCTGGCTTTTTTGCAGACTGATTTAAAAACTGAATCCTACATTAACTAATTCAGCAGCAGCCCACATCCCTTTGTTTTGACCAAAGCCAAAATGAGAACAAATTGAGGTACTTTTTTTTTTTTTTTTTTTAAATGCAAGAAGTTGAGATGCAAAGTGAGCTACTTAAGAGGAATGCATGTCTTGAATGTCATATAAAAATGAGTGCTTGGTATCTATAATGCATCAGAGTAACTTGAGGAAAACCAACCTACACTTGATCATCCAGAACAGAAGTTTGATATATTGTAAACACAGTTCTGTATTTCCCCTATTGATTGGGATTTTCTCTCTGACCCCTTACATCGGTGTGTTGCAGGTGGTTATTCAGACAACTCGTCCACCTGCCTCTCCATGTTGCCATCCCACGATAACTGGTCCAGCCTACAGATGCCGTCTCACTCCAGCATGATCCCCATGAGCCACAGCAGTAACTCTGGTGGCAGTTCCAGGTCAGCCCACCTGTCCCTCCCCAACCTGAAAATCTACTTCTCACATGTTAATCCCAGCTTCAGTTTTGTTTCCCCTTTCCTCATATCCTGGCCCACACCTTCAACTCACCTCTGCAGCCTATTGTATTCTCACCTACTGTGTCTTCCAAAATACTTTTACATGTGTAATATAACCTTTTTTATTAAAATGCATTCTCACATTTGTTTGGAAACTACTTCCTCATTCTTTAGTGTCTCTTGGCACCTTTTCTACACTGCTTCCACAAAACTTCCAAGGCCAGTTGGCTTGATGGGTCTTGATAAAGGTATACAGTTGGTTCTGCAGTCAAACATGCTTTGTCATTATACAGCTTGTATGTAATGTGCTGAATAAACTGAGGTAAGCACAGGCCTACTCTGCACATTTGCATACTGTAAATTTTTGCCAGTGTAACTGGCTTTGAAAATGCAAACTCCCTTTCCTCATGTTCCTGTTTACTGTTAATTTTGACTTCTTTGCCAAATGAATGCAAAGAAGCATTCTGGTGGTCCAAGTGCTTTTGGAGATCCTAAAAATCAAAAAACGGTGAATGCTGTAAAGAACTATTAAAATCTCAAACTGCCCACTCTGGACTTTGTTTAAACAGTAATAATGGCTTATACTTTGGCCTAAATCTCACTTTACTAGTACTGTTGGTTTTACTGGTATAGCAGCTTTTCCTTAGGATTGGCTGATTACTATAATTGTAACAAGTGTCCCACACTTTTTTTTTTCTCCCTCTGAGTAATTTTTGGTTCTTTCTGGAATAATGCCACTAAATATGCATTCCTTCTGTTTTCCTACATAGTCAATATCCCAGCTTATGGTCTGTGAGCTCCTCCACCCTCACCCCAGCCTCCCAGTCCAGTGGAATGTCCAACAGCCTGAACTCCCAGTTCCTACGCAGCCCTGCCAGCACCTACCCTGGCTTGTCTCACCCAGGCACAGCAGGGCCTTCTAGTTCCCCACTGTATGACACCACGTCTGAAGCACATGACACGTCTCAGTATGAGACTTCACCCCATCCACGACTTGCCACTGCCTGGGCACCTGTCACACCTCCTTCTCTTTAAGACTGCATACTCTACCAGTCCTCCATAGGGTTCCATCACAACTTAACTTTTTTTTTTTTTTTGAATTTTTAGAGGTAGGGTTCAGTATTTAATGTAAACAAAGCAGCTGTCAGGTTTTAACCTGATTTTGTCAATAACCTTAAGTGTTTTCTTGTATTTAAAGACAAGATGGACACTTGTATATATGGCTGATTTTTATGATGCTGGTGTTTGTAGTGAGAGAATGAATGAAGTGATATTTGTCTGGCAGAATCTCCAAACGAATATAAACTTGTAATTCCTTTGTATTTAAGTCAACATTTTTGTGTGTGTGTGAGAGACTTCTGTAACAGCACCTTTTAGTGCAAACTGTACAGACCACCTTTAACTTGTTCATATTGTACATATGACTATAATATATTAATACCATTTCCATTTTTAGTAAACTGTGTATTGAGGGAAAATTTGTCTGCACAAATATTACTTTTGTTGCAGTGTAGTCTGACCAATTTGTCTTGCCAAACAATTCATGTAAACATTCTGTAAGGTAGTTAAAACTGAGTAGGTTTATTGCTTTTAAGTGTCACAAGTGTTTAACTTGTATTTTAATGTCAAATATCACACTTGTGATAACAGTAGGTGTGTACAGCATATTTCATGTCCCTACACTGAAGCTAGCATTTCCTTTTTTAAGTTTGGTGCTTTTTATAAGTAACTTTTTGAGCTGTGGTACTTGTTACTTCAGTGTCAGCAATCACCACTAAGTGGTGAGGAACCACCACCCCCCCCCCCCTTCCCCCTAAAACTGCTGGGTGAAACATTAGGTGCTCTGATCATTGTCTCACAGTCCAGTACTCATCTGCTAACAGTAGGTTGGAGGGTTGTTGGTGAACCATTGGGGGTAGGGGGCCTGACTCTTGTTGGCTTGCTGTATGTGTGTGAGAGAAGGGGAGTGTGTTGGAAGAGTGTGGCAGAGGGGTCAGCAAGGGTTCAGTTCTGGACGTAAGACCCAGACAATCACGTAGTGCACATTGGCAGTGTTTGATTCATCTGGAGGGGGGCACACAGTGAATGTTCTTGTTGCTTTACCAGCTGTACAACAGCCAAACCACACAGCCCTATCCTGTGAGCAGAACACACAACCAGCAAACTTCTGTAGCATCTCTGGTTCTGCTGAGTGATACATTAAGTAGATAAAGCAGATTTTAATCCCAGTACTATGTCCCTCTACATGATTTACAGACTATATAGAAAGATTGTAGGTATGCCTTCAGTTTTCCTGTTTTTTTTTTTTTTTTTTTTTTTTGGTCTTCTAACCAGTGTACCATACAGATCTCACAAAGAGCTCATTATGTTTTGTGCTTTAACTGGAATCACATAACTTCCATTTATACTGATGGCCTGATCCCATTTTCTGTAAAAATGATTTACTGTAAGTATCATCCTTGATCATGGACAACTAAATATGTTTAAATGGCAGCACGTAGTTCAACAGTGTTGAGTTCAAACCTACAGAGTCCAGCAAGAGGTTTGTTCTAGTTGCCACAAGCAATGTAGTTTGCCTGAGTCTGCTGAAATAACCAGTTGCATAAAAAGAGGGAAACCTGAACAGTTAGAAAAAAGTCATCAATACAAATTAGTATTAAAGCCTTAATCATCAGAGGGGCAGGTGGTACCATAGCGTGTAGAGCCTTGGCCAAGCAATGGGGAGGTCCTAGCTGAACAAGATTCTTACCCTGAATTGTTCCAGTAAGTACTGCCCAACTGTGAATGTAAGTAAATAATTGTAAGTAGCTTAGAGCACAAACTTAATTACCTGTATAATTTGCTTTTGGGAAAAGCCTCATCCATCCATTTTCAGAAATCACTGGTCCTGGTCAAGGTTGTGGTTGTCCAGAGAAAAACCTCAGCAAAAAGGACAATCAAAATACTGCAAGGTAATTGTAATTGTAATTGCAAAGGAGGTGCTGGGTGTGGTTGGTTCAACTTGTTGTATGACATTCTAACATGACCATTTTTGGTCTGAAATCCTTTTAAAGAATCAATCAGTTCTGTTTTCCAACATACCTGATTTAAATGGCAGGTTTATATCCCAAAAGAGAAGACTGCTTCCTCAGTAACAGAGCACACCCAGTGTTTACCAAACTATGAAAGTTGTTTTCCATTTGTGGAATACCTGTGGCTGCGTCACACTTTTTTCTTGGTACTTAATGATGGGTTTTTGGCTCGGTCACTTTGGCTGTGTGTACTTTCTTCTTATGAGTAAATTCTGCTCACATAGGTGAGGAATTGCATCTATCTGTAGCTGCTCAGTTCCCAGAGAGGGAACCGCAGAGGCTGGAGGAAACTCAGCCTTGTTCTGCCAGGAGGCTGCTCTGTCAACTGAGCTGAGAAACCAGAGTGATTAACCTTCAAGTGCTGGCCTGTCACCAGGTTTAATTCACATGTCTGTGAGATCGGGACAGTCCTATCTAAATTGCTTCATTCTACTAAGTGTTCTGAGCAAAAAGAATTGCCAAGTTTTTCATGAGTCAGAGCTCAAATTACTAATGCTGTATATTTTATCCTTAGTCATTAATTTAACTTATATCTGTGTGCTGCTCTGTGTAAAATTCTATATGTGTTTGAATAATTATTAGACCTTGCCTAGGACACATTACAACATTTGTGGGCCCAGTTAACATCTGCAAACAGACCTCTGTAAAGACCTGAATCGGCATGAAAAGGGCCACTGCTTACTGACTGGAAAAAGAGTTAGCAGTCAAGTTAAAACAGCCAAATTGCATTGCACCCTGATCAGCTGCGTGTTTGCGCTACGCAATTGCAAAGTGATCGGCAGTTGGGCATGAATCTGAGCCCCTCTGTCCTCCATAGTTATGTGTGCTGCAGTGAGAATTAATTTTCTATTCTACCCAATACCAAACATTTACTGAAACCTTCATAAGCTGGAAATCATTGTATTTTAGAATTAATTTTTCATTTTAAATAAATTATAAGTATTCTATGCAGTAATTGTGCATCTGTATATCTCTGTACAACTGTGCTAAAAGACTGCTGTCAAATGTACTCTATATGCTGTATATTCCTCATGGATAACATAAGGGTGATGAGTAATTATTTACACAACTTTACTGTCTGTGTGAATGCTAATGTTGCAGAAATGATGGTCAAGAGCAGCTTATTAACATAGAAAGTTGCTACTTTAAGTACAGGCTTGTATCTAAGACCAGTGTGCAAAATACATGACCAGAAAGAATGAGAACAAAACTTAAACCCCTGAGATGTGAAAAAAGTGATATGATTTAATGAGTCATTTTGTTCTGTTCTTTTCAACATCTGGACCTGTTTAGAGAATGTCATGGTGATGAATATATGAGTGTACAGACCCATCTTTTTGTCAGGCCCAATGATTGATGTGATGAACACAAAAATGCCAAAGGAATATAGAGCCATTTTAACAGGTATGTTCCCATGTTCCTCTGTGGTGATGACTCCATGCATTCTTCTATAAGGATCAAAATACCAGAATGAAGTCCAACACCTTCCACGACCTGCTCTGTTCCATGCTGTAACATTATTCACGCCATATGGGAACTTCTGGAGCATTGAGATGCCTTCCACTCATTCAGTCTCCACAAGAAGAGGCTCTGCTTCTTGAGGTATGACTCAGTAGACAGTTCAGGAAATGCATGGCAGGAAAAGGATGGTTGAACTCATTATTTACTTAATATTCATATATATTTTTGTGCATGGGTGGCTTATTTAGGATTATGATCGCATGAAAACAACAAAATTATGACAAAATGAGAAGTGACAGTGTAATAATGACAAAATGATTTTTTTCACCATATTGGGAGCCTAGTTTTCGTGCCACCTTTGTCTCGTCAATCTAAACTGAGCCTTTGTTGCCATCTACTGGCAGCTACAGTTCTATACAGTCTCGTTGGCGGAGAAATGCAACAAATTGGATTTTAGTCAAGCTTTAGGAACTAAGAAATCTAATTTCTGGGAAGACCTAAACAAACACAGGAAAAAATATAATTCTGAGATATCCCTCTTTATACATGAACGCTATTGGGGGCTATGCTGTATCTACCTTCCCCAACAGGTGGCACAAGAACACAGAAACCAATTTTTAAAGGCAACTTTTACCTGAACAGCGTGTAAACACGGAACACATTTTGTTTGCACATGTACGTATAGATATAACTATTCAAACTGTTTTCATGCTGTACGCATTTTAAAAATATATTTTCAGCAGATATAGTTGACCTATGTATGATTATTGTCAGATGTCCCTATTGTATCAATACGATTTCCTCAGGTACAGCTTTAAAAGGTTATGGTACATTAAAAGTCTTCAAATAAACATTAACCAGGTTAATCTCTGAACTCTGGTTTGCAGTTGGTCGCGAAGAATATTGCACTGTGTTTTTTGTCTTAGAGTAGGTAGGCTCTGCATTCGGATGTGGGTTCGAATCCGGGTGAGTTTGCGTGTTCTCTCTATGTTCGTGTGAGCTTCCACATGGTGCTCCGGTGTCCACTGTCCGAAGATATGCGTTTCAGGTTAATTGCTACCTCTAGTGTGTGTGCCTTTGCACCGCTGTATAAAAGGGGTCAGTACTTTTCAGTGCAGCGCATCTAGCACCTTGGACCAAAAGAGATTGTCAGGTAAATATGAGATAATCCTCTGTTAAATTAAAAAAAAAATGCAAACGTGAACATGTTAAAAGGGCAAACGCTGTGTTACAGAGGCTCGCTGTGCGGCCAGGCGGAACGCGGCGACCGCAGACCGTGCGGGGTTAACGGTGCGGTTTGGGCTGGAAACGGCAATGTGCGTCACTATCACCCAATCCCATAATGCCTGTCACCCGGGCGCGTGCTTGCAGGGAGCGCTGAAGACGGGGCCGCTGCACAGCAGGTCTCCGAAAAAAGGACAAAAGACGGAGAAATGCTCGATGCCAGTATATAAAGAGGAAAGAAGGGACTTGTTTGCGGAGTGTTTCGCTTAGGGGCTTAAACAACTCGAGGGGTTTTCGGGCTCCGGAATGTGTGAATCCTTCTCTCAATACTTGGCTGGGCTCTCATGTTGTGTCTGTAATGTCTTTCTTCAAAGTCTAAAATTATCCTTCCTATCAAGTATCCATGTTGGTCATAAAACAGGATACACAGATAAATATGTTCTACATATGTCAAAGCTGTGGCAATCAGAAAAGAACTCCCCTAAATGCTTTCATGTGCCCTGAACATGTATTTTTCGTAATTAAAATGCCTTTACTTCTTTATTAGGGGAATGTTTTAATCTTAGAAATGCAAGTATTAGAAAGCAACACGCTTTGCGGTCGGTGCTTGGTGAAAAGGGCAGCGAAGGCACGAGCCTCGGCGGAGCAGTGCTGCGGAATGGGCGGCACGAGACGCCGAGCGCACGAGCTGAGCTCCTGTTGCGCAGCCAGTGAAGCGGGACCGCCACGGACGTCATCGCAGCAGATGCTTTGGCAGCGCTGGACGGTTATTAATTTCACGTTTTTTGGAGTGTAAAGCAAAACAGTGCTGTCTTCGATTTTTTTCCTTAAACGTGTTTACTTCTAAAATCCCGGTTTCAGAAACCGGCTGCTGCTGTTTATAAACAAAAATACATTTATTCTATTCCATTGTAGAGGTTGCTGCCAGAAATTTAAGCACAAAATGGCGCTCTGTTCTGAAGGATTCTTCGGTAACTCCACATAAAGAATTTTTAAAAAAAACAGCCTAGTATTTTTGCATGCGCCTTTAAAAAATGTTTATCACATGATTCATACATTTTAGTGTTTAAGCTTAGGCCTCTAAATGTATGCATGCAAAAATCAACCTTTACTCTCATGTGCATGCAACTTACACTGTCTAATGCGCAAAAAACGTGTTTTGTGCCAGCACAAAAATGCCCCGAAGGCTTGATTTTTTCCCCCTAATAATCCCATTAGGGTCCTTTTGAAAAAATGCTCCTTCTGTCAAAAGCCGGAGCATTGACGCAGGCAACTCTGACGTCAATAGCTGCAGTGAATGGGGAGGGGGAAGGGGAGAGTTTTTGGGGGGGGGGGGGGGGGGGGGGGGGGGGGGGGGGGGGGGGGGGGGGGGGGGAGTGGAGCGGAGTGAGAGGAGCGTGTTTGCCTACAGAACAGCGAAGGCGTCACTGGCATAAATGAAACCGCCAGTGGGAGAGGAATATCTGCAGGGAAGCTCAGTGAGATCTGCAGCATGGTGGACTGCAACGCGGAGATGATCAGCAGAAGCCATCCGTATCAAAACACTTTCTTTCTTCGCCACTTTGTGGCGTCACAAAACCACTGAAAACAAATCAACCTTGTAGGAAACACTATCTCACCATTCATATAAAAAGCAGCATATATAGCGTTTTAAAAAATATGTAGGACTATAGACCTCTTTTAAAACCCTGATGTTTTGTTTTAAGACATTCCAGTTTGACCCCATTCTTATGCAGGTAGAATTTAAGATATTTGTTCACTGCCGGCCATAAAACAGTCCATAAAGGATCGTGCAATAAAGCAAGGTGTTCGAATGTGATGACCAATCTGCGGTATTCAAGAAACTGGGCCAAAAGACTGTGTTCTGATCCACCTGGATGAAAGTAGTGTGACTGGTTGAGCTGTACAGTCCGCCGCAGGGGGTTGATGGTACAGTGGAAAGGAGCTGTTGGTTGGCACCTACTGCACGACTGTTTAGCGGTTTTAGTGAGTTTAATACTGTATATACAGAATTATAAGTTGCCTTGGACAGATGTTAAATGCTAGCTTATAACTATGTTAGTTTGGAGAAAGGTGTCGGGTAAATGAATATGTCATTGCAACGATGGAGACGCGACCTGTGGATTCATACATACACAGCTAAATGATGGCTGATGGAAACCTTGATATATAATCTGCTGTGGACTGGTCCATGGAATTGTGGACGGTGGATCCTGTACATAAACTACTATATACTCGTCAAGGGAAGTGTAATCTGGTAGAACCATATGTTTAATGCTGGACCTCCTCCTCGGGGGGGGTGTTTATTCTAGAGTCTGCCTCAAATATTTCAGTTAGTGAAAAACAAATTTATTGAGATACAAAATGATCGATGTTTACTCCTTTTGAACAATGCTTTTGGCTTTTTAGATCTGTCTGCAGAAACACATGTTGGAAAATGAAATGATAGTTTTGAAGTTCTATAGTTATGTCCGTGCAGTCATGTTATCGTTCAAACAAGATCGCGTTTTAATGACAAGATGTGGTCAGTTCGTTTCATTTTCCACGCGTTAATCCACGCATGGACGTAAAACAAAATGTGTCACCACAAAGTCCGTTAGACTCAGCCCTGTTTGTCACTCTGTTCAGGAGAGCGCTCTGTAAAAATGCATTGAATTGATTTCAGTTTTACTTTTGATCGTTATTAATTCATCTAAATACAAGTGATATAATAAATGACATTTCATGTACGGTCTTTTTCTTTGGGTAGGGTTGCCGTTTTTCATCGAACGTGAGAGTGATTTAGGTGCGCGCGCTGCTATGAGACATTGCGTCCGTGAATAAATCTTGTGGTGCAGAATTTAAATGATTGCGTGGGATGCGTGGGGTTATCTTTTGAGTCAATCTGAATCGCAGCCTTGGCAGCGTTTACAGAGAGCTGCTGACGTCACTGCCTTCTCCTGGATGCAAGAGCTGCGCGCGTGCTGCTGTGGATACCCCCCTCCCCATATACAGCAAACTCCTAAATTACAAGACGCTGTCACCACAGAAAGACACGTCCACGCCGTTTTAAAAACTCCTGCACAGCAGCTTGATACTCTGTGTCCAGTTCTGATGCTGATCCATGCCCGTTCGGTTGCTCTTTGTCGCCCTGGCAACCGGATCAAGAAGTTTCAAGAAGACGCGTGCAGAGACAAATGGAGCGCCTTCGGCACACCGGTGGGCGGATAGCTTCTGTTTGAGCACCAAGATATAGCTGTCGGACTGTAGAGCTCAAAGATGTTGCTTTTTCTCTGCTCTTGATCAGGGGAGAGAGAGCTCGCCGATGGCTGTTCTCGCTGCACACGTGTTCATCAAAACATCTGCCACTCAGAGCTTCTCGCAAACTTGCGTGCCGAGGCGATCTGGTGATCAGCAGGTGCGCCGGTGTCAGTTCTGAAGACCGATGCCCTAATTCCAGGTTCTACAGAACATCGAGTCGGGGTTCCTCTGCCACATCGCGGGATTCTTCAAATTCCTGGGGGCATTGCTGTCACATCTCCCCACTGAGCACAGCAGGCGGGGAAGATCTGCTCGCTTCGCGCGCTCGAGCAGCCGGACCCGCGCCCGGTTCGTCGCTGGTCTCACACATAACTTTAGTAAACATGCTGCGGTCGGCGGCCGAAACGAAACGTGGGACCCGCGCGCCGCGCGCGCCTTCGCGGCACACACCACGTTGTGGGAGCGCGTCGCCCGTGATGCTGCTCACTTTCCAGTATAATCCCGGGCACACGTGATCTCCAAATCACCGCCGTAACACCGTTTCTCATTTGTTCGGGAAAAAAACAAGAGTATTCTTTTCGGCATGCACAGATAAATTACAATAGCAGCTGCGTTGTTGCATTTTCCCCCAAATTATCCGGGTTCGTGTAACGGTCCGCACTCGCGCCAGCACACCTGCCAACTTTACGCTCTCGCCGCGGCTTGGGGGCCACGCGCAGCGGAGCGGAGGAGATGGAGCGCAGCCGAGCGCTCGGCGCCCGCGGGACCGCGCCTTGATGGGATTTATCCGTGACCCTCTGCCCGTCGCGTGCGCTCGCCGCGCGAGTTGAAACTGTCTCGTTTCACAAACCGTCTCTTAGTGGCCCCCCTCCCCCCACGGAAAACGCCGCAACAATAGGCATAAAACTGAGAAGGAGCATCAAATGTCGAAGAAACGAAAAAGTCCTGACGATGAAGGAGGCTTCGCGTGCGCAGACAGCGCAGTGCGCGCCGAAGGCAGCGAGCAAGGTAAGGACGTGGGTGTCAGAGACAGAAATCAGATCGCTTCATACCGAAGTCATGGCAGCATATATGTGGATTTTTGAATGGGGCGCAATGGATGAAATATTTTGGGATATTTTTTTAAGTTCGGTGTGTGCAAGAAAATGTCAGCGCAGTACAACAGAGCTTACAAAAGTTGTCATTCATACAAAAAAGCGATACCTTCAACGTCGTTTGGCTTTTCAGCGATCAGTTTGACGGTGAAACATTCAACCCCCCATCCCCCCCTCCGAAGTTTAGGCTATAGTTTTTTTCTTCCCTAATAGAATGCAAAGACGTCATTTATTACGTCATTCCAGCGGAAACGTTCGACACTTTAGAGGTCTTTCTCTGTCCATTGTGTGACCCACCGTGTTTTTACACTGTGACAAAAAAGGAAAAAGTGACATTTTGTCCCCACACAGGAGCTTTGCACGTCTCTGCGCGCAAAACACCAGAGCCTGATCACGCATAAACATACAGACATACACACCTTTCAGCTGTATGATGTGTCACCCTGGGTGTGAAGACAAAATTGGCCTTTCCCTTTGTATCTGGGATGGAACTAGAGGGTAGCCCACCTTCATGCATAATTTGACTGGTGCACCTCTTCTAAAACGATACACGCCGTTTGGGGATTTTCAGGTTTAGTCTAGATTTACCCCAAAGGTAAACTTGTTTATAATGCTTACTGATTTAAGGCCATGGTAAAATCCAGAATATTAAAAAATGACTCTGACGTCACTGAGATGTTAAGGATTTCATTTGCCCTTAAAGGCTGGGGAATGAGGTTGTGAGACATGCTGTTCAGAACCCACATCCACATAAAAAAGTGGTCTTCATGGAATTGTTGCACCATCTAAGAAGCTGATACCTGTGTCCTTTTAAGAAAATAACACAGAAATTAAACTATATATGTGAAAAGTTGTAAGTGGTCAATTCCTTGGTTCTCATTTGATCAATTTAAAAATGCATATGTAAAGGTCTGATATGACTTGAGCCCAAAGGCGCGTGTGTATGTTAAGAAATCCTGATCGCACTCCTGTGTTTGGTCCGAGATGTGGTCGGGACTGCACGGTGCCCACAAAAGGCACTGAACTGGTAACAACAGCCCTGTGTTGCTGTTTACACACACGTGTTACTCTGCAGCAGATGTCTAGTCTGTGCACTTGGCTGCAGTCCGGGTGAGAGTTTCCCCTGGCTTTTGTTAGAGGAAAACCGGGCACTTCCTGTCCAACAGAGAGAGGCATCTGCTGCCACAGGGGCTTCACGCCGTGACGCCCCCCCCCCCCCCACCCCAAAAAGCCCAGCTTGGCCTCTCTCTGTTGCTCAAAAGCCAGGTCATTATTCACTGCTTCTCCGCTTTCCTTCATAGTCTGCTGCACAACAGTTTTGTGTGTCCACCTGACAGTCATTTGAAAATGTTTAAAAATTCAAATATTCAAAACAGCAGTGACATCAGTAAGATGTTCTTAGATATCTGACCTGTATAAACATTTTTTAACCTAGTACATACAGTTAATTTTGAAACTTTTGGCTTTTCTGTTTTGTGAAGCATCATTTTTGATATAACCAACTTCACTGCCCTAGATCACTAATGTAGGTGGGGCAAGTTGAATTGTGAATTTTGATGCAGTATCTTAAAGATAGCTGTCATCATAATGCTTGCAAGCCACTGTGTTATCCTATACTAGTTCACAGCAGTTTTTTTTCAAACTTGCATGGTTTCTTCTGTCTTTTAACAAGAGAAAACAAAAATAACTTGACTGGGGGAAAAATGACTGTTTTGAAAACTTGAAAGGCTTTGTCATCAAGGTGGAGTTTTATCTTGGAGTAGTTTGCCGGAGGCTTCTATGGATTTGAAAGAAAGGGGACTTGTACATATGAAGTCCATATTAAAAGCCACCTATTTTGGTTAATTAGATACCCTGTCTAAAGAAATACATCACCGTAAAACCTAGCGATATGATTGACAGTGTTGGAGGGCGAAGCTCATCTGAAGCTCAAGATTTAACGTTACCATGGTGATGGTATTGGTAGCGCTAGATCTTTGACGTAACCAGTTTTCCTGGACATTTCGTTTTTGACAGCGTAATTGCCAGTGAATTGTGAGTATTAAAACAAAATCCTATACTTTTGGTAAAAGAAACAAGACACTGAGAATTATTTTACCGGAAAAATGATTAGTTACAGAACTGTTGTGTCCACATAAACATGGTGGCTTAAGTTGCATAAATCTACCAAAGATAAGACTATTCAAGCTATTTCCATTTCTTCCTCATGACTGGTTTTATTATCCCAATTTACCTTTTCCTGTTCATTATCAACATGTTGATTAAGAGTTTCGAACAATAATTAGTCCTCCTCTAGGTAATAAAAAAAGTCAAATGGGTAGCTGTGGTGCTCTTATAGGTTCAGGATTCTGAGCTCTACTTTAGTCACAAGACCCAAGAAAGTATGAGCTTGGACTTGTTACAGCTTTCTGTTTAAAATATGCGAATCTTTGATGTTTAATCTAATCCCAAAGTTGTGTTTGATGGTTTCATCAATGCTTGTTTCCATTGTCCTGAACTAGATAAATCTGAAGGCTTTTGTGACTTTTTGAAAAAGACATGGTAACTTTGAATTCTGGGAGACCTGCAATGAAAAGGTAAGAAAATACAAAATGTGTTACAATTAAAATTATATAGAAAATAAAAAGGTTTTTAAAGAAATTTAAGACGCAATTTGTTTTCAGTAAAAAAGAAAATATATTGTATAAGAACGGCCTATATATATTACGTCTATGTTTACAGCTCCTTAAGCACAGTTACAGCAGAACGCAAATTAAAAATATAGGTTTCTGTGACGTCATGATGAGGATATCACTGGCTCCAAAATGTAAATGTCTGCAGACGTTTATTTGCAAACTTGCACCCTATAGTTGAAAATAATAACAAAAATATTCTTCCGTAATAATCAAACTGCTGTCGGGTTTGCAATCTGCACAGTTCACATTATCTGATCTTCTGTGGTTTCAGTGTCACAGATGTCAGACAGCAAACACAACAGCGCTCTGATCAGCAGATTCCATGTAATGACAGCAAATACGGCATATATGCACTCACACGTTTAAAACCACAAGGGACATTAGTACAGATGTTTACAGTTTTTTTTTAAATAGTTACAGTGAAAATAAAAAATAGTAGTCACGAGCTCGTTCGTCCTGGCTATTTACAGGTTCCTCATCCTGCAGTTTTTGAGTAGATAAAAGTCTGCGGGAGACATTGCAACCTTATTGTCAGACTTTTTTCAATCAGTAATACATGTTTCTGGTCAGCTTCCCCTCTAGTTCCAAGGACAAAGCTTCTGTCCCATAGGGCCGAAATTTGGGCGTGATGGACAAACATCACATAAACTGGGCTGTGGTGGTGAACCGGACTCCGCACTCTTGCTTCTCCCCTCTGATTTCCTCAGATTTTCACAGTCAGACAGGACAGAGAAGAGGCATGGAAATAGAGGTTTTGAGATTCATATCAGGCTCACAAAGGCCTTATTGTTTCATTCGTTGTGTAGAATCCAGACCAGCCAATTGGGGCAATGCATTTCTTGTTTAACTGAAGACCTCCCTGCTGCGTTTTCATAAGATCATTCTGCTGCTACCACGTATACAGATTACTGTGTGGGGATATGCTATGACAAAAAAAGGATGGAACTGGAACATGGAAATGACCACCAAAGGGCCAGATTCTCACATTTCGAAAGAACACCTCAGATTTACGAAATTCTGTCCATCAGCCATAGTTTTAGAACAAATGTAGTTTGTATGCATTGGCAATACCTAAAACACAATAAATGTTATTCTTATAAGTTATTATCCTTAACCATTTGTCCAAACCCAGTTGTCTCGAGCCAAATCCCAGAAGCGTGGAACACAATGCTAAGTAGCATAGACCCTAGACAGGACACACATGCTATGGTCACCAGTTCAAAATGCATGCATTTGGTCTGTGGGTGGAAACCTATGCAAACAAGCAGAATATCCAGACTCCACACTCAAATAGCCCAGGTGCTTTGAACCACCATGCCACCCTGTTATTCTAGTTGTATCAAAGACGTTGATTCTGCTGCACACTGGATCACAATAGATTATTTTCTGCGATGCAAGTCAGACTTTTGCTTGGGTTTTAAGTGTTTTGGTATACACATTGCAACCTCTTGTCCAGTACAGCCTTTGTATAGAGAGTGAAACAACTGAGATTAAGTATGTTCCACACTGTAGGAGATTTGAAACCACATTCTTTTGTTCCTTTGACTGAGGCCCCCAATCATAGACTTACATGTGCTTGAGAGCACTGATATCATGACTACTTTGCTTCCTCTGGTGATATCCTTACACATGTAGAACAATTATGCTGATGTAGTAGCAGGAGCATCATTGTCATTTTAAAGGTGGGAATATACATAACAAAGATGAGGCTTCTTTTGAAAAAACTACCCCCACCCCTCGTCAGAGCAAAAGTTTTATGCCAATAAATATTTTGGTAATTACATAAATTTATAATAGATTATCCTTTATATACATTCATCCACCCAAACATCCATCCGTTGTCTTTAACCACTTTATCCTGGTCAGGACATTTATATGTAAATGTATTCTTTGTATATTGGTATTTTTAGGGTTGCTTTTACATAAATCACTACAATATATTTTATAAACATATTTAGTATTAAATGGTTTATTATTTTTTGTGTACATGCAAGGTTTTTGTAACATATATCATAAGGTTTATGGGGTGAGAAAGTTAGATGTGATTTTTGGCTTTATCCACAGTGTCAGCATCAGAGCAACCTAACACACGCATTCATTCACTAAGTGCAGTTTAGAGTCACCAGTCCACGTGAAGCACATCTTTAAACGGTGAAAGTAAGTCGGTGCACCTGGAGGACACTTGGTCTTTGTTATGTGTACCGGATGTAAACAGCTTTATGAATGTAAGTAGGCAGCCGTAAAGTATTATTGAGCAATTCGTGAAGGGAAACTACCATGTTTTGTTTTGTTATGATGACTATTGTACTAATCATGCCCCTGTTGATGGGATTTGGTAATATTTTATCATAAATGGGTGCCACTTTTGGAGCTCAGGAACGCATAATTTTTTTTTTACCAGTGAAACCATTGAAACTAATGAAAATTACACATTCAGTTTATGAGAATTTACTTTTAAGAAGGGTTTTTCAGGAATGCTTTACTTTCGTGAAGTGGTTGAAGACTGTAGTCTGTAACCCTGGTGGTTATGCTTGTTTTTAAATGTATTTCAGTACGCCATATTTTTTAACAGTGGTTGTTGCAATTTTGTATATGCTGGTTCTACTGTATAAGAAAATAACGTTTTAGCAATGCTAAAATGTAATGCTGCAACCATTCCATGAAGCATAAAAAAATCTCTGTAATCTGTCTGTAATCTGTTGTGAAAGTGCCCACTGTATGAATTGCGTCAGCATTTTAAGTGGACGTTTCCCCATAGTCCTTTACAGCTGTAAAGTTCACTGGGTTGCAAGGAATCCTCTTGGATTCACAGCGGTCAATAATCCTGCTAAAACAAGAGTATATATAAGCACCTAGAGCATTTGCCAATTTCACAAAATTCAAATATGCCAAACAATAACCAGATCTATCTCTAAAGCTTTCTGTAATCCAGTCAATGTACATTTGGAATAGCGTTCACTGAGCTGATTCTCAGCACATAAATAGGACTATCAGACCCCTAAGATAATGAATACATTTTTTTGAATTGTGAAGATCCAGTTGTTAAGAGTAAATATAATTTATAAAAAATATACGACAGGCTTGCTTTATACAAAATATCAATATAACACAATTTATCCCAAGCAAGTACTGTATTTTGTTTCTTGCTGGGTTCCAGTCTCACGTTCACTTTGTTTCAACACATTTGTGCAGTATCTCCATTTTAAACCCATTAATAAATAGTGTTAGCAAAATGAGATTAAAAATGTTAGAAAAGCTTGTGAATAAATTGAAAATAAAGAAGGTAAGAAAAGTGCACATTGTAAAAGAATGACAGCCAAGCCTCCTCCTTTCTCCACGCATAACAATTTAAAATTAACTGTTCTTCTCTTCACTCGGTGTACAATGAATAGCCTTGTCTGATTATTTTAAATTGTTGTCTTCACTTATTTTTTTAACAGAAATTTCATTATTGAATATTTTTGTGTCCATTGGATGCAAGGAAAATACAACTTGTTTCCAAAACCTTTGGCTGGAGATATACACATGAATGAATGTGACAAATGGTCTGGGACAATGCTGGTCGTGGGAGGAGAGGAGACACAGGTGTGCAGTGAGGGGGTCGGGGGTAGGTGGGGTTTCAAACTTTGGAACAACTCTGTAACATGGTCCTTTTCCATCTCTTGCTCCTGTCTGGTCTGATCTCCCTACTGTGACCAGAAGGATTGGTGCACGGTGTGCTTCACATGGGGTGCACCATGTGTGTACAGTGATGTGTGGTATGATGCTGTGTGTATATGTCCTGTGTGCTACAAGGTGCTTTACAATGTTTTAGTGATATTTGGGAAAGCTGATTGCCAGTTTTTGGATGGGCTGTGCAACACCCTATAATGAATTGATGTCCTGTCCCCTGTAGGCCAGCATCCAATGACTCCAGACCATTGTGACCCTGACTAGGACAAAGTGATAAGGATAAGGCATGGATGGATGGATGGAAGGTAGCGCAGTGGTTCAGGAGATAGACTTGTCCCCTGAATAATTCTGGCTGAAATACTTATTAATTGAAGGAATATGGTTTACCTCAACTGCTATAGTGATATCTAGTTGAATAAATGGACAAAATATTAAGTCATGCCAGATATAATGTCATCTCAGGAACAATATAACTATCATGATGTAATAAATACAGCAGTCTACATGAAATGTCTATGTATTTTACGTAATATATTTTCAATATTAATTGTAACTGCAACTGTACTTTATTACAGGTATGTAATGTATTTTGACATTCTCACTATTAAAATTAAAATATCGCTTGTCAACGTTTTTGAAACCCTGCTGTATTAGTCAAACACCATGAAAAACAAAGTACATCTTTTCTTTTTGTATTAGGACAGTATTCCTCACATAGTCCTTACAGATAGGCATACATCTAACCTTATGTGACAAGTAATAGATTTCACATTTTCACTATTCATTCAGACAAAAATCACTAAACAAGTAGAAGTGTTGTGTGATAAAGTAAGTGCACCTTCACTTATTCCATCTCATGTAGGATGGTAATTATGAGTAGCAATCTGCCCAAGAGTGAGCAGTTAAGGAAATTTACCCCAAATCGGACCATATGATGCTTACATGAGCTACAAAGAACCCAAAAGTAACATTTAGAGCTCTCTGGTTTCTTCCCACTCCCCATACACACATGTTTCAGGTTAGCTGGAGACTGAATTGCCCACCCAGGCTCTTCTAGTGGGGGTTAGGTGTGGGTTTTTCAACCCCTTCCTGTAAAAATATGTTAAATTCAATTCATTTCTCACACAGTGAGTCAGAGCCCTGAACAGTAGATTAGGTCAATGGAACGAAAGCAGGTATATAGTGAAGCTATAGATAAAGGTTAGATGTTAAGGAGGACAAATATACAGGGTATAAGTGTAAAACAGTAAGCCTGCCAGCAACTGAGGAAAGGAAAACAAAGAGCTCCCAACCAGGGGGCATGGGAGAGAAATGAACCTCTGGGGCTTTGAGCACCAGCGGTTGCCGACCCCTCCCGGGCTTCTACACATAGAAAATAGTGCCAATAGTAACAGCTAATGAAGGTTATACTACTAAGGAGAACACTGCTTAGAACAGTGAAGCTGAATCAAGTGATGTTGAGGTGCAGGTGAGCTAGTCACATCATCACGGCAGGGGGTCCTCAGCTCCCAGCAACATGGACTGATGATCTCACCACTGGTCTAGTCTGGCCTCTTCAGTGATGGGGGTCAATAATCTGCGCTAGTGGTACAAAGGAACTCAAACAGAACAACTGGGGGGTTTGTATATAATGATATTAAAGACAACATAATTAAAGTGTAGATGCAGAGATGCAGAAGTGAAGCAAGGAGGATTCAACAGTACTTAGGGCAGAAATGCCAAGGAAAAGAGATGAGATTTAAGCAATGATTTAAAGGCCAACACAGAAGGAGCCTTTCTGATATCATCAGGCAGACTATTCTAAAGCTTAAATGCTCTATAGCTAAAGGCACTTCCTCCTACTGTAATCTTACTGATCACAGGTACTTTAAGATAACCAGCATTTAATGATTGTAGGCAACGATACACAGGAACAGTGCCATGTATGGCCTTATAAGAACCAGTGGTGTATGGTCATACTTCCTGGTTTGAGTGACAATTCTAGCGGCAGCATTCTGTATTAACTGTGTGGATATGGTCTGGTCCCGACAGCTAGATCGCAGAGCATTACAGTAACTGATCCTGCTCAAAACAAAGACACAAGTCAGCTTCTCAACATCCTGCCTACTTAGGAATCACCATCATTCAGCTATATTTCTTAACTGAAGGAAGCAAGATCTATTCAAAAGAGTAACGTGAGTCAAAGGACATGTCAGTGTCTAGTAGAACACCCAAATCTTTTCCACACTCAGTGCACTTAATCATTAGTCCACGGGTGCCAAAGACTGAGGTGATTTGGTTACAGGCTACAGCACCACCACCCACCACGAGTACTTCGCTTTTACTAGTGTTAAGAGACAGAAAATTATTATTCATCCACTGCTGTATTTTAGTAAAACAGTTTGCTAAAGATGCAATATGCAATGGATCGCTGGGCTTAAAATAAATATAACTGAGTATTGTTAGAGTTTGAATGAAAGCTCATGTTGTACTTCCAGAAGATATCACCCAGTGGCAGCACATAGAGGGAAAACATTAACGGGCCCGGGAACAGAACCCTGAGGGACACCATGATGGACTGTAGGCATAAATGAAGGGAGGCAGTCATCAGAGTTCTGTACAAACTGTTGATGATTAGTTAGGTAGTTAGGTAGGACTGGTACCACTTAAGAACAGTGTCTGTTAGACCTACTAGAGATTCAAGTCTACCGAGTAAGATATTTTGGTCAACAGTATCAAATGCAGCACTCAAGTCCAGCAACACTATGAATATAACATTATTACATTTGCTTTGAAACACAAAAGAAAAAGAAACTGAGATCTGCTAGAAAGTGTAGAAGACCAGAATTAAGACTTGACGGAGGCCAGATTCTTCAAGGACTGTAGTGCCATGGACTTTGTATTGTTTTCATGAAAGGGTGGGCAGGGCAACACTTTCTCTCAAAAGGTTATATTTTAATACGAATTCATTGAGCATTATTGCTAATATTTTCCTCCTCCCAAAACCTGCCAAGCTGTTGTACCACTGGACTCTGCGATGGACCCCTCTCTCAGTGTATTTTGCTTGAAAAGAGGAGAATCGGGGGCCTGTGGCTGCTGACGTCACACGGCCGGCCCGCGCTTTGTGCGGCGCGTGGCGCATCTCGCGCTGTCGAGTCAACAGTCGTTTAAAGGCGGTTATCAGAGATACTGACAGCTGCCTCTTGAAAACCCATTCATGTTTATCTCAGTCTCTTCAAACTGCAGCGATTAAAACAATCAAACAGTAAATATGGCCCTCGAATACTGCCTCACGTATGCATGTATATGAAGTCACTATATATTGCTATCCATTTACAAAACGATGGTGTGTAACATGAAAGGGAAGTGGGAAAGTGAGGCGAGGCGACGGCGTACAGCCGGGTCCATCTGACAGGTAAGGCGGCGATGAAGTTACCGTCTAGTACACGAGTGTTTCTTCTATAAATTAACTTGGCGATTTTAGTGGGTTTCGTATTGCTGAAACTTGTTATTCATTTATTTTACTTACCATTATTCGGTTAGGTTCGGTTATTTGCACTACATTTTTTCCTAGCTGTTTTTTAACTGAGGCTCATAAAAAGAAAGACAATTATGCTTGTTCTATTAAAATGGAACATGGAAAGCGAAGTTCTGGAGAAAAAAACACCGTATGAATGGTTTTCTAAATTTTAATACCGCAACTAAATTTCGGCTTTTTAGATGTTCAGTTGGGGTTTTGTACAACACTGCCGACTGCTGGAGGAACGAGGAACTGCACGGTAAACGGTAACGAGATATACAGATTTTTTTAAAACAGAGAATTAGAATTAGAATTATGTTTTCTTTGGAAATTAAGTTTTCATGGTTCAAGAGTAGCGTTTAGTGATTAATGCCAGCGTCGTGAAATCGAAAGACAAGCAACATTCTTAGTCTGAATTGGTCCAGTAAAAGCTATAAGGTAAGTAAGCAGTTTAGTACACAAGCATCACATTTGAAGTTGCTTTGGAGTAAACCATTCGAAAATAACAAATAATTTATCATAATGTAATGTATGGGCATGAGTAGATGACAAGAATCAAGAATCTTTTACTGTCGAACACAATTATACAACATGTGTACAAGGGAGCACGAAATGAAGATCCTCGGGTCCTCAGTGCACAGAACAGGAGGGCAGAAAGTTTAGATAAAGAAAAAATTTAGAAAATTATAATAAAATTCTAAAATGCCACAGGTAAAAGTATATGTATATATGGAAGATAAGTGCAGTGTATATATGAATAATAAATGAGTACACGTAGATGCAAACACACACTTATGCAAGTGTGTACATGCATACACACACATAGATAAGCATAAACAAAGCGAAACATAAACAAACATAAAGACACACAGATATAGTGGGTGGCAGTGGTTATGGGCAATGGTGGTGGGGCTGATCGGGCCTGAGAAGACGGAGATGATGGATGGACAGTAACCCTAACATCTCGATTCCTTTGCTTCAGCAACTACATAACATGACCTTCGTGGTTTAACTATGTTGTTTATAAAAATATAAAGAAATGCATAATGAAGCTCTATAAATAAGCTTCATAATGCGTTATGCCAGGTATCAGTCGGAAAGTTGCAAATCGGTATATTGTTAAGACGTAAATATTTATTTTAAATTGTCATTATGAAAATATTCCCTGTATAATTTCACCTGCCGGACCCGCTGTGCGTAGAGCTCTCTGCGTCAATCGGCCACAAGATGGCGCTAAAATGTTAATGCAAACGACCTGGGTGAAGGTCAGTGTGTCTAGGAGTCCTGAGTGATATGGAGGAGGCTGCAGTGAACACTGTGCTAGACTGATACTAACTGGTGTGAAGTCATATGGACACTTGAAAGGGAGACCAGCAACACACAAGGTAGATCACGCGTTATGAAATTCACCCCAAATGCGTTGGCCTATGTGTATGTTGGAGCAGGTGGACCACATGTGGCTCTCTCTCATACATACACACAAACACACACGCAGGCTGGGGTCATATGTCACCACCATTATTTGTCACCTGTGAGTCATGCTCAGCTTGTTTAGATTTTGATAGGAACTGCTAGGGAGGCATGGAACAATCCAGGTTTTTTACTGTGAAAAAAGTTTTATTCTATTTCATGAATACGGCTTTTAGTTTTTCATCTCCATTTACTTATCTTCATTTAACAGTCACATTTCTCCAAAGCGATGTACAGTGATCAAAGGTGTGTAACATTTAGCTGCTGCTTACAGTGTTAGATAAAACCATATTAAATAGCAATTGCATACTGTTGTACCCTTTAGAACAGCAAATTATTAACTATATTTAAACTTCTCCATTTTTCTCTTTTTGTGTAGAAGTTGTACTGCATCATAATTCACATGTAACATCATATAACCATGTTTAATACATACATGTTGTTAATGTATTAATGTTAATTGTTAACAATTCTATACTATATTGTAAAAAATACAGTGATTATATACCTAATACAAAGGCTACTCATATCCTAGGAGGCACACTGTTGTCTTGCTTTTGCCCATAATTTATGTATCAATTGAATTTTATATACTAATAGTAAAAAGCCATGAGATTTACATTAAAACATATACGTTATAGTTAAATGTTAAAATGTGAAGGTGGTAAAATATAACGATGACGATGATGATGATGATGATGATTATTATTATTGTCATTTTTGTTGTTTTTGTTTTGTGCTGATACAAATAATAATAAGAATAATCATCATGATCATCATGACCATTAGCATCATATTAAATCTCAACAGCCATGTTGTAAATAGTTCCCATTTTCTGCTTAGTTTTATTTATTCATTAAGATTAGGCTGAAAGCAGTGTTTTGCTTTGTTTTTGAGTTTGAGGAGTGGTGTTGTGGTAATTAAATGAAACATCTTAAACACACCCAAACAGTCAGTGACACTTATACATGTGATATTCTGGCACCTTTACTAACATATAACAAGAAAAAAATGCTCTTGTACATTAACTTCAGATTTTCCACAGAACTGTAGACTAAACAAAGTAGCTGGTCATGGTCATGGACTATGATAAGAATATGTGAAATGTGTCTACACACTAGCGTGGGACACTAATATCACCAGCAGGTC
This sequence comes from Arapaima gigas, assembly GCA_900497675.1. Taxonomy (NCBI): domain Eukaryota; kingdom Metazoa; phylum Chordata; class Actinopteri; order Osteoglossiformes; family Osteoglossidae; genus Arapaima; species Arapaima gigas. Next base: position 355,990 of record UFQX01000301.1, on the reverse strand, counting down.
GTGGGTTTAAAAATCATGGTTTAAGTGTACCTCTCAAAGGAATGGATCAAGTAAACATCCAGCTGTAGAAATACATAAATACAAACATTTTGCTGAATGCCAGTTTTTGGGAAGTTTGAATGATGTTTTCAGAGATCGTGGTCTCGTAAAAGATCCAAATCGAGGGCAGAGCAAATAATATCTCAGGAGCTTTTGCCACCATAACTCCAGCAGACAGGACATTAGATTCTGTGCTGATAGCGACTATGGAGGCTTGATTTTCAACTACATATCGAAGACAACGTGTTCAGACTCGGCTCCCAACCGTGTCGGCGTACAGTGGGCACCGAAGGGCATTCATGTAGTCTGCACCACGGTTCTGTCGTGGCATCCTGGAATCTGCTATTTTGTTCTGTTCAACAAAAGATGAGTTCAGACGCAGGTGTTGCTGCTCTAATACCTGTTGTTTCTGTGTAGGGCTGGGCTGGTCTGCTAGAGACTCAGCTCCCTGCAGCACACAACTCTGTGGAGGAGAAACACGACTGTATGCCTGAGCTTTGTTCCTAGTCCACGGGGATGACACTGCAGTTCTTAACAATGACATAAACAGAGACATTTGACGGTGAAATCGCAGGCCTGCAGAACAGACATTTCTTAATTTATTTTATTAATACCTAATCCAATTCACACAAATGCAAGAATATTGAATCAATACAGTGAGACAAATACACAATCAGTTTGCATTTAAATGTTTAAAAAAATTTAAATGTACAGCGTAACATCTTGACACCTAAAATCGCAGATGAAGTTTGCAGGACAGTAACTAAACAAATTAATGACGCCTATTTTAAATGTGAAATTTTTTATTTACCAATTTGTTTACTCTAAATGGTTTTACATCACCACTCTGTATGCAATGCAGTAAATGCATATAAGTAAACTATGTTTTATGCAGAAATTGTCTTTTCCTTTACCAATGACCATATTTCATAAAAATACAGTATTATAGACTAACTTCCATGTCATAAAGCCACCAGAAGCAGATTTTAATAGTGAAGTCCTGTGAAAATAGTACCTCTCTATAAACAAAACTTCTGTACACACGAGGATGACTACAGGTTTGGTTAATATCTCTGGTGGAATTATTTAAGTGCTGCCTTTTTATAAAGTAAGTGAATATGCAGATAGTTATTTCAGCTGAATTGTTTTTTGCATTTGTTAATTGTTGTTGTATCTCGTGTCCAATTTATTTTGACTACATTTTTTAAAAAAATGCTATGTGGAAGGAGGATATTGCATTAAAAATTTAATTTGTTGCTCAAATTCCTGGAACACACAAATGGTGAAAAGATTTCTATCACAGTGTTAGTCAGTGCAGATTCCCATCATGCAGCTGAATGTTCTGTATTGCTTCATGTTTGTCATGTTGAGGGGTGCTGTATGCGCTGTAGTACCTTCTCTTGTTAAGGTAGCACAAAAAGGTGATTTAAAGCGTGAACAAAAGTTTGACAAAATCGCACTGAAATCAAATCAGGGAACTATTTCAAGATTCTAAAAATCCTGTAAATGGAAAAAATGAAGTAGAGAACTTTTTTCAGTGCTGAATGTTCACATACATAAATACAGTATATGCATTGTACATAATTATATTCCCTTTTCCCTGATTTAGAGAACATGTAACATCAGCTAGTTGGGAAGAATTTCAAACTCTCAGTTTAGTCTACTTTTATTTGTTGTTAATAAACTTGCATTATAAAGTCTGACTGGAAGCTTAAACACATAGTTCATAAAAACATCATTTATAATGTTTTTAATCCTGTATATTTTTCAGAAGGTGCACTTCTGTGTAATTATGTGCACTTAAACATTAATTTGAGCATTTTAATAATTTCAGAAATTTGTTACATAAACCTGAAAAAATGCAAACCATAACACTGATCAGAAATCATGACATTTATGATGGTGTATAAATTAAACGCGGCAGCCTCGGAATCTGCACAGCTGGAGTGGACAACTGCCAGTTGTTTTTTTTCCTGGATGGACATGGGTGTAACCAGTTGATCCGCGTGGATAAAAGTGGTCACTCGGACTGTTGGTAAGACCAGCTCCCTGCTGGACCGTCCTGCATGCTCAGGCACTAAAAACATAAGGCATCTGCAGGTGTCAGTCCAGTACTGGTGCACCGCCCCACCCCTGGGTCCAGTGCATATGTTTGCATAACTCTGTGCAGTCAAGTCTGCATGACTTTGCGTGTTTCTATGCAAGTTGAAGTGTGTTATAGGTTCCACATATGTATTTTTCAGTGTGCATTAAAAATGAGAGTACAGTGTGCAGATTAGCATCTGTGTGTAGATGAAGATGACAGTAAACATAGGGTTTTGGGTAATACTTGTTGTACAGTAAGACCTCGTCCATTTGGTGGGCCTGAATCCAGGCAATAAGATTTTCCTGTTTTTGTTAAACATTTTAACATCTACAAGCTTGTGTTGCTGATCAGAGGCAGACCAACCAGCTGTACTCAGCTGTGTTGAACACGGAACTCTCTGCCGTAAAGTCAGCCACCATTTTCATTGGTGAAGAAAGTGGAGAAAACTTGGCCAAAGGTGGGGTGAGTTGATAAGTTTTGTTAGCGGTAAAGGAGGAGAACATAGTGTGAGGGCAGTGAGAAAGTTGGGAACGCTCTGTGTGGGTGTGTGTGTGTGTGTGTGTGAGAGAGATAGAGAGAGAGATAGAAAGGTATAGAAGTGTTGAGGCAAGAGTAATTCATGCCAACTCTCTGACGCACTCGACATGAGACCCTGACAGGCAGCGTGAGCGCCAGAGACAGCGTCTCCTGCACAGGCCGGACCCGTCTCTAACTGCATTGGCTGGAGCTCTGACGCAGACAACAGACCCCCCCCAACCTTCCAACTCCTGCTCGCCCTCCCCCACCCTCTCTTTTTTCATCTTTTTTTTTACCCTCCTAGATGGGGTTTTGATTCATGTGCCTTCCGCAGTTCTCTCTCTGCAGTGTTCAGCTCCACTCGACATCATGGGGGTTCAGCAGCACAGTTCATTCTCCCTCCTGCTACCCCACCTCGCTCTGTAGCACACTTCACACAAATTCACGTTTTGTTGCCATGAATTCCGCTTCTGTACATAGTGCCGAAGCTTGACATTTTTACCATGTTAAGTTTTATACAGTACGGGTAGGAAGGACAAGTACAGTAATGACTTTATAAAATTAACAGAACTGTTTTTATTGAGAGAGAAATATTCAAATGTTATGGTCATCGCAATAGATGATCAAGTATTTAGTTTTTAGAGTAGATAAGACTCTGTACCTATGTATGTCTTCTGCCCTCCTTACATCTGGGTCTTTCCTTTTTTATTTTCTAATTTGCTCAGCTGCTTTTTGTGGGTCATTTTTGGAAAACCTGTTTTGGAAGGTTAACATGTATAAGTCTATGGTTCTGTCAGTTTTTCGCTGACTACAAGAAAATGTCACAAAAGGCATTTTGCCTTTTTCATGAATTATAACTCATTGCGTCCTCATCCAAACCCAGAAATGCCTTACGTCAAACCCAAAATGATGTACTAACTGCGGGCAATATGCTTCTTTGTTTTTACATTTCTGGCAGGGAAAGCATGAGAAAAATTCCTGTTTTTGCATGTCAGTAAAAGATTACATTTGACATGCATATTACATTTCAGTTCTTAAAGCCACACTCTTGAAAAAAGTGTAAAACTTTCTGTTTATAAATAAGCGAAAATGTTAAAAAACTGATAATAATCCTAAAAATAAATGATAAACCCCAGCATTTTTCAAAAAGGTATGGTATTTATATTTTGTAATATTCAAAAACATATACTGTATACTGAGTTACAGGAATGGTGATTAGTATATAATGTAATGATGCTTAGTATATAAAACACATTTGCTCTTAATACATCTTAATATTTATATGATATGTAAGGACATAAATATTTCAGTGCATAGTTATTTGGTAAACCTGGTCTGAATAAATGCAGGCTAAAATGTGAAGTAAATTTGTAGTAAATATCACAGGAGTCCTGTTGTCTAAGCAAAAGTAAGTAATAATAATAATAATAATAATAATAATGTTTTATTGTTTTGTTATTGTTATTATTTTTCTTATGTTGTGTTCATTACTGCAAAAGAGGTAATAGTGCATCTGGGTAATTTAATGTGCACCATTCTGAGGCGTGAAGACGTATTTTTCATTAATTAAACAGTAGCTCACTGTGCCACCGAGATGTACTCCTCAGCCTTGGGGATCTGTGTGTTTTTTGTCCAGGGCCAGCCTCTGACGTCAATGCGCTGGCTGCCCTGGGGATCGTCAGCAAAGACGCTGCAGTGAGATGCACCGTGTGCGCGCGCTTGCATTAGTACAGCCGATTGAGTACACACAGGGACGTGGGGAGGGGGGTGCTGTCAGGGGGGTGTGCCAGCGGGTGGGTCAAGCACGCATATGAGTGTTCGTGCTCATGAGAGGAGCATGTGTGTTTTTGCTGGGAGGTGTTGGCATTGTGCACGTGCTATATGAGACTGAAAGGCAGCAGGGGTGGTCAACCCATGCCAAAAAATAGCGCTACTGGCTTGTTTTTGGAGGCTGTGCTGCACATGCTATTGTTGTGTAGGGCACACACACACGCACAGCCCCTGCCTCAGTCTGCACACCCATGTTTATAAAGCACTTTGCCTCTGCAGTGAGATCACTACAGTTGTTAGTGTCCTGGAGACCACTGTGCAGTTTCACAGTGACAGGCTGTGAATGTGCTGCAGAGTGAAGACCTGGTTGTTGCAGGCCAGAGATACGAGTCTGGTGCTCACGAGGATTGACAGGTGTAGAATGGGAAATACTATTGGGGAAGCTCAGGCACCTGGTGTGTGTAATGTCACTATAGTGCTTTGGATAGCAGTGGTGTGAGAACATGCCCCCCTGTTCCCCGTCCAAACCATCAAATGTTTTCCAAGTGATTCCAGGCCAGGGGACTCTCTCTGAATTGTTGCTCTCACTGCAATGTGAACATGTGATGGGAAATCAGTATATGTGGAAGACACATGAGGCCAGGGCCTTCATTCTGTGTGGCCTCTGCCTTCAGCCCACAGAATTTGACTGACCTGTCCTCTTGTCATAGCGACCTGTCGTAGTGGCAGTCACAGCGCAGACACAAAATCCTTGCAATGCATCCACCCTCCAGACTAAAAACAACATACCTGGTTAATATTTTCTATCTATGCCAGTGCCAAAGCCATCAGTGTGTCTGTATTGCTATACCCACGAATCTCTGCTTTGTAATCTGGTTAGCATCTGTTACCATTTACATACACTGGCCGTTACATATATTCTGTTGAGCAATACCTTTGCAGCTGGTTTACAGTTTTTCTGCTATTAGGGTGACTCAAAGTTTTGTATTTTTATTTCTTCAGAGTTTGACATTAGTTCGAAATTTTTGAGGATTTCCATTGCAAGCTCCACACCAAGATGAGCGGTTGTCTGATTACAGTTCTGGGCTGTTTTCATGGCTTTTTTCCTCTCTTTTTATGCACATTCCAGGTTGTATGGCATGAATTAAGAGGGTTTTTTTTAAATCCCTGTCATATAAACATCACACTAAGCTGGTCAGTAAATTGCCTCAAGTTTAGTAACTGCTGAGGTAGCTGGCACATGTTAACTGCTATCATGGAAAGGAACAAAACAGAGGATTGTGGGGAGATTTTTTTTGGTTTTCCCCCCGGCTATGAAGCCCAGGAGCAGGATGAAAGCGGACGAGCATCCAGACAGAGTCCACTAGCAGATGTAGTGTGAGGCACCTCTGTCAGCACCAAAGCTACAAGAAATTAATTTCTGCCAAATGCATCTGAAGCTTATATAAAAATTTTACTTTTATTTTGTCACTAGTCCAATTTTCTAAACTTTGCTTTTAAAATGTCCCAGGCACACCTGAAATACTTATATTTTATGTAATTTGTTCCATATTCATTCAACCTGAGTTCTGAATTTGGGCTTTTTTCAAGATAAATGTTTTATAAAGTTAAATAATCTTGATGTTATTTAAGTTGAATCTGAAGGATGGCTTCATTGGATAAAACATACTGGATGAAATCTGCGATGTTTCTAAAAATGATGATTTTATTTTAAAGATGTTCGGGATTACAGAAAAAATTACTTTCATATGCATAAACAGCTAAATAAATGCATTTAATGATAGCAATATACAAGCACACCCACAAATTATTTAGAATATTAACTGGTGTTACCTAAGCTGGGGTTAAAAGGCTAAGTATTATAACATCATTTAGTATGTATGAGTCTGTTAGATATTCTCCTGAAGGCTACATTTGTCTGTATGCATGTAACAGAAATATTCTAGATCTCAAAGTGTCCAATATCTGAATTTCTCTGTTAATTTACACAGCATTTTTGTGATTTGTAACCAGTAGGCAAATTTTTGCACATTAGTGAAATACAGCAGATTAAAGAATGATCACAGACAGCATTACAAGGGAGGTTCTAGGAGAACCAAGGCCCTGTTATCAACTGTAAGATTTTTTGCAGTACAAGGCCAACTCTGAGGCACTTCTCCAGCACTGCATAACACAGCCCAGGCTCTGTGTGTGTGTGTGTGTGTGTGTGTGTGTGTGTGTGTATGTGTGTGTGTGTATCTGCACAGCTCCACTCAGGCAAGGGCAACAACGGAGCACACAGAACGGGCGACTCTATGTCTATATTGTAGCCGTGCTTCAGCATCAACATTGTTAAACGTATCGTGGCTTTTTTAAGCAACAGCATAATACTGAGCGCAACAATGTTTGGAATTACATTTCACCCCTCACAATTATCTTTTGCCTTTTTTCATTTTATTATACTTTGATGACTTAATCCTCCAGTTCAGGTATAACTACAAATGGTACATTTTGTCCACATGTGCAGACAGACAGATAGATTCACAAGGTCTGTCATTTTCCAAGTTTTATAATACATTTTTGCTGTTCATTCCAAGTCATTTTTCAGCCTAGTATTGTTGCATTTTCTCTAATCTATCAGAACAAGAGAGATTTAATTATTCTGATTTAATCTGAGGTATGTTTGTCACTCAGTAAACATTTATGCTGACCCTACTTAGTGTAGATAATATTTTATTGCTATATGATATATTTTAAATGATAAATTATAAGGTGTCACGTCCACAGTGTACCCTGCCTTATGCCCTGTGCCACCAAGACCATGCACTGGACAAACATTTATTGATAATGGATGGGTGAATTTAAGTATTTTTTGCTTTGTTTCAGTGTACAAATGAAAAAAAACGGATGTCTTGAATTATAAAAAGGTGTCACAGAATGGCTGCTTCTTGTCAATGTCAATTCATGAAAATATAAAACAGAACCATTTCCTGTGTTTTCTGTTAATCTTTTCTGCTGTGCATTTCCTACGTACAAATGATAGAACTGGGTTGTGCTGTTTAATTTTTTTGCCTGTTAAAGTTATAATGAAACACTGCGCACATGGGCTGGATGCTATTGCACGTTTTAATGTGCATTTTAAATTTCTGGTTTACACTGTGCAATGAAATGTATTTTTTACGTTTTATTAAAGGCACACAACAACAGGAACCACATGAAAGATTTTAAAAGGCCAGTCAAGGTCACTAATGTTCAGAGGCCCTGCAGATTATTGCTGTGTAGGCAGAGGGAAGGCCAGGCGTGGTGAACCGTGATCCATGACATACGTGAAACATATGTTCCAGTTGTTCCAGCTGCACGGCCGCTGTTGTTAACTGGACAGGAAGAGGGGCTTTCTCCATTGCGGTTTTGTTCATTTTATTTAATTATTCCAGGAGAAAAGTTTGAACTTTGAAATCTGATCAAACTATTTTGTAGGTTTTCTGTTTGTTTATTTTAGTAGAGCGTTTATTGTCTCTGTGTCAAGCAGGGAGAGAAAAATAAAATCTCGCTGACGTCGAGGGGATTAGCCCCGGCTGATGCTCGACTTACAGGGGCAGGGAAACCCCAAATCTGCGTGATGTCATGACTGCAGTTGTCCCTTTGAAGTCTTTCTTTGGCTTAATATAAGAAAATAAAATGTGGGAAATAAAATCCAGGGCTCTTTTCTTGCTCAAAGAACCTGCAGACATTTTGCCAGTTTCAGCAACACAGTGGAGATTTATGGGTCTAACGCTCTCTGCCCGGTGTTTGCTTGGCATTCGCAGTGTGAGCCCACCCCGCCTTGGGGCAGATTTTGAGACCCTACGTATGTGCAATATGTAAGCCCACCTGCTGCTGCCTTTGTGCAAAATTGTTTAGAATTGCATCCAGACAACTGAAAATCCAGCAAAAAAAGCTAAAAAACTCATTGCTTGTCCTTTTTGGCTGAAAGAAATGTCCATGTTTTCCTGATGCAAGTTCACAGTTATGGTCATGATCATGGTAACAAAATGTGTACTATATGTGTAGCACTATCTTGCCCATCTCTTGTCACATTAAACACTGTATTAGAGGGTAGGTTACGCATTTATGAGCTCTACTTGATTTACTTATTACTGTATTTCCTTCGTGTTTTTTTAGCTGCCATCTTAATTTTGTGCTTCGGAGGGGGTAGTAATGAAATTTATACATCCATCCATCCATGCATTATCACTAATTGCTTTTCCTGAGGAGGGCTGTGATGGTCTGGAGCCTATCCCGGAAGCACAGGGCACTAGGGTATGAAACAGGTCCTGGATGGGACACTAGTCCATTACCGGATGACCACACACACCCAGTCACACTCACACGTACATACTATGAGCAATTTAGAGTGACCAGTCAACTTGAATTGCATGTCTCTGGAGAGTGGGAGGAAACCCGAGCACTTGGAGAACATGCAAACTCTACACAGACTGAGCCGCATTCAAACTCACGTCCAACCAGCCCAGGTGCCGTGAGGCAGCAGCGCTACTCGCTGAGCCACCGTGTCACCCCATAATTTATATGCTGGTTTATTTATTCATTCATTTATTATGCATAATCACTGTTTAAGTGTGTACTGCACAGGAAATATTGCATAAATGAAAATGTAAACTATATATAGTGTTTTAAATAGTTTTGGGTCCTCTACATTATTTTCAACTGTAGAAGATATTTTATATTTTCGAAAGGAGTATGCAGAGGGTTGAAGCAATTCAGGTTTCGGTCTCCAGTCCTATTTGAACTGGTGAGTAAATCACCTATGGTTTCCATCATGGATTAGTCAGTTTCGGCACCACTGGTGTCTGACAAGTGTTTACCTGGTGTTTATGAGACTGTTTTTTAATGAAAAAGTGACCTGGTGGGGAAGCTCTTGACCTCCCACAGTAAGTAAAGTTCACGTGCCGTTTTAAGTTAACTGTTATTCCAGCGTCAATCCTGCAACATAGCCTAATTTCTGGACTGTTTCATTTCACATGTACTTGAAATCGTAGGGTTTTAATCATAAAAAATTCAAAAAGGTTTTAAATTATATGTTTATTAGCAGTATCAGTTTCCTTGTTTTCATTATGGTGGGAAGGTTAGAGTCCAAACACATATTATATGGTATGTAAATAAATGCAAAAGCACAAAAGATGGGAGAGCACACACAGGCTTATTAAGATAAGATGCATATTTTAATTAACAATATGTGGACGCGTTTCAGCATATGCCTTCTTCAGGTAAATAAAAGAGAATTTAAACTACAAAAGTTACAATACTGATGCCAAAATGATTAGCATGTCTATTTAGACGGTCATATCTGTAATATAATGAAAGAGGAAACAATGTGCGAAGTGGTTGTATGATAGTGGCTTTTTTTTCTAATGCCGTATTTTTTATCTGTACCAAACTCTCTTTTGTAGTTCTATAACATATATCATAGCAAAGGTGATGAAAACCATTTCACACCGTTTGCATAGTTTCCATTTTGTTTACTTGGTGTACACTGTGTACACTGCAATCATGTTATAAATAAAATAATAATAAGAAAAGAAGCTTTTATTAACATGGGTGTGAACGTGCCTTTGCATCTGATACTGCTTATAATGGCATATAAAGATATGCTACATGATCACGATAAAGTCCGGCCTCTGTCAGAATGGCGTCATACAAGTGTGTATTAGCGCCCTTTGCCCTGTGGATTGAAACAAGGTGTAGAATACCGCTGTGTTTTCGGATAAGTCTCAGCCCCAGAATGTCTGCATGTCAGAGTTCAAGATTGATTTCTTTGTCACAGCAATGCTGGCTGCAGCTTTAATGACATTAAACCACGGTAGCTGGTGAGGTAAGCAGTGCCAGAAACCTGCACCTGTAAAGTTCCAGCCAATCACAGCAAACCACAATGGCAGAGACAGCCCCGTGCCCAAACCTGCGGTTGGCGGCCTCTTCCGCTGCGTCGCCGATGGAGAGTCATCTGTTTGCGAAACGTCAGCACTCGACATGACGGGGTGGGGGAAGGGGAGAAGCGCCAGTTGACGCAACACAGCAACCGCTGCCCAGATATGATCAGAATGCAGCTTGGTACCCAGCCCGAGATTTAAAAAGCTGGAAGACCAGAATATGGTGCATATTACGATGCCATTGCATCAGTGTGACGCAGTGGGGGCGCGGTGCTTGTGCTGAATTTGTGTCCGGAGGTATCGGCACTAAAAGTGAAGCTGAATAGAAGGACAGAAATACTTAGGGCGTGGGGCCTACAGGGCTTGATGGCTGTTCCTCCTGAAGCCATCAAAGAATAAAAAAAAAATTTTATAGTGTACCAGACTAAGTTCCTTTTAGTTCTTCCCAGTTCCATGCATATTTTTAAAGTATACAGCTTTTGTTTAAAAAATCAATTTTGTGTTGCAAAATAACGTATATGTCATACATGTTTATTTGTGGAAGTGTTTTTGACCGCGAATACAACCCAAATATGTATAAAAACTTTCTGGTATGTTCTGTGCTCAGAAGGTGTTTGGGGCCTGGACATTGCGTGAACTTTCATAAGGTCGGACGTGGAAGGTTGTGGAATTTGCCAAGCGGCTTTGGGTTGTTGGACATCCTTTACGACCCTGTGTGATGCGTTCTGCACTGTCTACTGGTCATAAATTATTTAGATGCAACAGTAAGATCCACTTGTTCTTAAGTATACACATAAAGCGAGAGGTACACTGAGACAAAATGTGAAGACCAAGATAATTTATATGTTTATTATTTTGGATTTATGTCTATATATAATCTGTTTATATATCTATGTTTATAACTTCTCACTCACTACATATATACAAACACATGCAAACTTCATATCTGTGTAAATACATGCAAAACATTATATGTAAATGGAAAAAACATAGATAATCTATTTATAAAGACAACTGATACACAAGCCTATGGTACTAAAAACTCTGTGTACACTGTTAACTATGTTGAATTTTGACCTGAGGAGTTTACAAAAGACAGAAAGGGGATGTGTACCGTACATTTTAAAATGGCAGGAGCTCTTCCTACAATTTAACACATCCAGGCCTTATTAGCACTGAGTTATTCTGCTCTGGTCTCCCTATTATCCTACATCCAGCACATTTCAGACCACTTTTATGCACTAGGTGGTTAAAGTCTGGTGTTATTTGCCAGTCCCTAACACTGCAAGATAAATAATATTCAAGCATTATTGACTCCAAAAGGAAATTGTTGTAAAGCAGTGTTTAAGTATCAAAAAAGAGTACAAATATAGGATTTATTTTAGGTAAGCCTTTGTTCCTCAGTTGTGCTGCATTAATATGTCGTGTTCTGCACTGCTGTTTAATTTTAAAACGTGCTTCTTCAACCAAATGTATATACACATTGTCAGGATCTGTGATTTGGACTATGAACACTTGCATATCCGTTACTTTTTATATCTCCTGTGTATTATTGGCTAACAGCAAGAAAATGTTCCGTTTTTGAGATTTATTAGGGTTTTTTATCGCTCATATTTAAACTCCATGAAAAATGAAAAGCATGAACTTTCACGACGAGGACAGTTTTCACGTCATTACAGTTGTGCTTAGATTTTAGGAATATCTGTCGTTCAAATAGTCTTTATTTATGCGAATATTTGATGCGGTTTTCTATTTCACACTTTCAATTCGACTTTGGATCCCAGAGCCTCTGTGAGTATCTCGTTAATGTGACTTTTAATGAGCCGCAGTGAAAAACAAAACGTCTGAATCAAACAGCACATTTGTGCTGCATGTGTGCGATTATTTGTCCGTCTGTACGTGGCCGCGCAGACGTGGTTATATATGAAATGAGGAATTCCTCCACAGAAACACTTTTTTTTGTCGTCAGTCACAATCTCATTCTGTATCGTCTACGCATTTTGATATGTATATCACGTTCGTGCACCAATATTTAACTAATGTGTTTGAAAAAGAGGGAAAAATCCGCATTAATGCGTTATTGCTTTCTATAGCAGCAAAGATACTCCGAGTGCTTATATTTGACCAGCACTTTTCCAGTGAATTGGATTTAAAGAAAAGGTAAATCGTTATATATTTATCTAAATTCATAATGTGTTAAATGCTGTACTGTTGTTAAATGCTAATGTTAAAAGTGTAGTGTTGATAGGTGTTAAATGTAGTGTTGTTAAACGTTGATGTTTAATGCTCTAGTGTGTCGATAAATGGTAAATGTTGTATTGTTTTGTTTCCTTGATAAATGTTCTTGTTTAAAGTTCACGTGTTGTTAAAGGTTGTGGTGTTTAATACTAATGTTAAACCTGGCACGGTGTTGCTGAATGTCGTACTATGAAGCCGAAAGTGTTTGTCGAGCGTCGATTTTATGTTAATGTTAGCAGTTACGAAATGAAAAGTTGCATCAGTGAGGACCCGTCGCTGTTGCCGATACTGGCTTTAGCAGGAAATAAAGTTTGTAACTTGTTGACAGCTGTGTTTTGCTCTTTATGTTCAGGGAGGCGCGTGAGAAGAGCTGTCGGCTGCGCTGTGGCCGGGATCCCGCACGGCTTGCGGGTCTCTGCGCTCCGCACTCGCTGCGCGCTCCAGCCTTTCCAGCGGTTTGGACACCGTGTGGGGCCCCAAAAGACGTCAATGGCACGTCAAAAAGCAATACAGGAAATCCTGGGAATAAAAAAAGGAACAGAAGCCGAGCTGGTGTCGGAGAGTTTCAAATGCAAACCCTCCTTGCAAACCGTGCTGTCTTCATTTTCATTTGCACATTTTGTCAGCTTGCAAATATTATAACGCCTGCACTAGATGTAGTTATACTACATATTATTAAAATGTATGAATTCAGTGTAAATTAAATATATTTACATTGCTCCCGTAATACATTCATTTTCTTACTGACATAGCTGGATTGTAGCTTTTCGTTAGTCGCGCTACATTGTTTAGCGATTTGTACAGCACAAGCATATATAGAAGTACATTGTACATAAGTGTTTGTCCCCTAAATACTAGTTATTTGTTACATTTATAATTTAGTTGCAGCTGTATTAATCGATGCATGGTTATTTGAAATAGTGCACTGCACAAGGAATGCGACAAAGAAGTTAAAAGAGCATTAGAAAGACAAGTAAAACATTACCCTTTGAATGATGCAGTTAGAGAAAATAGGGGTTTCTCTATCTGTGGAATTCCTGGCCTAGAATGTTCCTTTATAACAGGAATTATTGTATTTTCCAACGTGTATTTTCCAGTGGCTTTCAGTGCAGCAGATTAAACGGCTACTTTACGTCTAGTCATAGCTATTTTGAAATATAATATGGGCAAAATTCCTATAAACAAATGACAGCTTATTGTATATACATAAATATGACCTCGATTTCTTCGAGAATGAAAAACTAGTGTGATTTATTGTACACACGTACTCGAATCACGTGAGTATTGTGCAGGTTGATTTTGACGAGGATTAAGTCAACTGTTTGGCGGTAATATTATTGAACGTGATTTACTGGTTGCTCGGTTTCCGTTATAATGAGACAGTGATGCGACTGGTTGGCCCGAGACCCGAGGTCCCCCCCTTTAAGAACATAACGACAGAACCCTGTTGGCCAGAGCTGACTCACTGAGAAGACAGGTGATCAGTATGTTCACCATTTTAAAAACATGTGCGTTTAGATGTAGTACATTATGGTAACTCCCAAGATTTCAGTTCCAAAGTCAGTTTGAAAAGGAATTTGTTTATGTAAAGACGATAGGAAAAATATATGTTACAAAAATGAAGTGTGCAACATGAATGTACTTCGTTAAAAAGGGACGTTTTCACAATGCAGACTGTATGTAAGTTAACAAGCAGTTCAGTTTTATTGTTTTTACAATTGTGTTATTTCCAGAAACGGACTTATAGAGTCCAACGCTTAAACTGAATGGCACCGATTCCTGCTGTTTTCCCATTGGTTTGCAGGCACAGCGGCTTACAGACACTGTACCTTTAAGCCATCGTCTCTTCAGTCCTCTCTCTCTCTCTCTCTCTCACACACACACACATACACACACACACACACACACATATGCACACGCACACACCGGCGTTCGCTGACGTAGGGAGCGCGTCGAGCCGCGTGCCGCTTTATATCACCTCGTATCTGGTTTCATTTTCAGCGTGATGGACGTTTGCGGGGAGACGCGAGTAAACTCGGCGGACTGTGTGTGTGTGTGTGAGAGAGAGAGAGAGAGAGAGAGAGAGAATGCAACAACACAATGGCACAGTTTAATTCGGCGAAACATCTCCTTCTCCTTCCTGACAACATGTTAAAAGATTGCTTGGCAACAGTGGCGCGCGGCGGTGGGCGGATTCTGCGGGGTGTCCGTCTGCGGTGTGGACAAATCCTCCGCAGTCATTTGAGCTGCATATTTAATCTTAGAGGGGAAAAAACACCACAACACGCTAGTATCCCCAAAGAAAGTATCAGTTATACCACTGTTTGCGTTTAAAGAATAGGAAAAGCACGGTTTAATAGTGCCGTTTGTGTGTCTCTGCTGCATAAACTCTTAGAATGATTAAAATTTAGCGACGAGGTCTTTCTTTTGTAGCCTTCCCACCATCGCTCGTATCGAGTGTCCCACGTCCTGTCTCGATGCAATAAAAGCGGAGGATGGCCAACCCTGAGAATTTACTCCCATCACGCACGCCCCCCCCCAGCCCCAACCCCCACCCCCTTGACTGCTGGGAAAGCGCTCGGCTCCGGAGAGCGCGCTCACGTTTGCGGCAGTTCATCTGCGGGAGGCGAACGGGCATGTAGCTCTGCCACATCTCCGGTGACACGCAGGAAACGCGGCCACAGAACGGGCGGCATTGGCGGTACTTCCCGCACCGCACTGTCCCCAGCGCCACGAGCAGCGTTTATCATTTGCAAACTTACTGGCTGTCAGCGCGGAGAGGCGGACCGAGTAGTGGCTGACTGAGCGCTGGCTGGCGGTACCGCACAGAGCTCGTGTACCGAGCGCAGCGATCTGGTGCTCAGTGTGCGGGGTGTCGGGAGCTCGTGAGACCAGCAGCGGGACGGCCTGCAGCGGGATCCGCAGCACAGGCGCGTTTTCCGCCCTCCTGCGCTCGCGCTCTCCCTCGCGCTCGTACGGCGCTCAGACATGGAAGATGGTCCGCCTTCAACAAGCTGCTTCAGAAGGTTCACCGACTGCTTCCTCGGCACAAGTACGTACTTTTTTTTTACTCCGCATTCGGCTACTTAACCGTGCTTTTATCCTTTAGCTTAAGCCATTTGTTTCTGTGTTCGTCTTGGTTAGTTTATCACATTTGGACTTTCGTATGTGCTTGTTGACAAACTGTTTTATTAGCGTTTGGTTACTTGGAATCACATACGCCCGAATATCCGAGTCCACATTTAGACGTTCTGCAGAATATAACGAGGAGAAAAAAAGTACAGCTTCAGGATAGACAAGATGATATGAAGTATTTCTGTCTTGCTCTTATGATTTTGCGCTTTCATTAATTATCGTAAACTACCTGTCGCCTGTATGAATTCCTACAACCGTAGGTTGTGATCGATGTGTCGTGCTTGTGCGAACGTCAGAAGGGTGGGGATGTTTTTATGGAGGGGGTCTCCTTTGTTCCCTCCCACTCGCTGCTGTCTAGGTGAGAAGGTTTAATTTAAGAAGCGAAAAAAAGTGGAGAAAGATGAGTGTCAGGGTCGTGTGACTGAGCTGGACAGTGAACGGAGCGTCGCGCTTCACAACTGCGAGCGCGCGCCGGCGCTGTGCAGGTTGCTCGCGTGTCCGTCGCGAGGACGGCGTCAGAACGCAGACGTTTCGGCTCCAGACACCGCAATGCGCTTGGTCGCTCGCGTGTTCGCCGGGGGTCTTCACAAATGGGTGGGGGTTCTAACCTCAAAGAGAAACGCAAATTTAGTTCATTAAATGCCCGCATTTGTTTTGAAGACTGCACCCCAGCGTGACTGTACAAGGAGCGCCGTGTCTGCTGGGGGTACAGGTGGCCCACTGTCCATGAGTTCAGTTTTTGATGTTCTGTGGACTTTCCTGTGTACACCTGAGTGGAAATTAAGTATTCAATGCACTTTTCACTTCTCAGAGTCGGTTTCCTGAGGCTGATTTCCATATACTGCGTATTAATTTCAAACAAAGCTTTTTAGGTTCAGTAATGAGATGCCGCCGATGGTGTAATATGCACGAAAGGGAACTTAGTTTTATCGCTGTATAGGTCCCCATTGTGGATGGTCGTTTCTCCAGAAGACAGGAGTCTTGTTTACAATAAATGTACTGATAAGGGCTGCCTGATTGCACGTCAAGTTTTTAAAACAGAAAACAGGCAGTAAAAATATTAGTAATGACAATAATTATGTACCCCACAGAGATGGTATATTTACTGTGGTACACATACTTAAATGTTGCTCAGCTGTGTCAGTGCAGTCACAGTGTGTTATATGCAGCTGGAAAAAAAAAATGCAGTTATACCGGAGGCCTTATCTGCATGTTGATTCCAAAGACAAGTGATGAGATACTCTCTGTCAGTCATCACTTCATCATTCCCTGCAGTCAAGAAATGAGTATATCCCTTTGAGACATGTTGGTAAGACCCAACATGGGAGCTTTGTGGACAAACACATTTACACTGATGAGTTCGTCAAAGGATCGAGCTGTGGAGATGTCGGGCATCTTGTGCAAAAATGTTTTCACTTTGGACCTGTCCTTCCAACAGCATTGTTTCCCATTGCGACTCGGGATGTTTAACTTAACACCAGCAAAAGGGTGCTGCTATAAAGTAAATCAGTTAAATTAGTTTTTAGGCTAATCATATTTGTGCTGTGAGTTTTACTTGTGCAAGCCTGTGTCCTGCCACAGATGTGGCAAAATGTTTGTTTGTGACATAGTACACGAGTTTGTGAAGTTAGTAGAAATATAACAAAGTTCCACTTACTAAAATTATTTAGATGGAAATTACACTTTTGATCTGTTCTTAAAGAACTCAAAAAAATGGAGGGTGTTAAATCAGCTCTGTTTGTTGCCTGTATGTTTAAAATGAATTCCACTGATATTAATTATAATTGACTTCATATTGGCCTGAGTTGTCACTTTATGGCATGAATTTTTACGGAATTTCAGTGTACATATCACCCCATGATAAATAAAATAGTCCACAGTTCAGATAAGACTTGCGTTTTAACTGATTTGGTATATTTGAAAAAAATCCCTAATTTCATAGCTACAGCAAATGCACATTTGGTTGAATTTGGTTTTGAACATTTCAATAACGAGCCATTTGGTTAATTTGTAAGTTTGTAATTAAATGAACCTGTGCATTAAAGTTTGGTTTTGAATTTTTGTTCCATGAATACTTTTATGAAATGGATGTTTTTTGTGAACCAAAATAGATTTATTATAAGTACTAATTGAAAAATAAGTCTCATACAGTTTGTTTGAAGACTGACAAGGGAAATAAAGGGCAGACTGAGAGTACTCGAGTGACATTGTGTTTGCCGGTCTTTGTCTTGTGGAAATCCGTGGCGAATGCATCAGAATGAGTATTTTTAGATGCAGGGTAGGCCTCGGCTCTAAGTAATGGGTGTGAGTGAAAAAGGGAAATGTGGCCGATGGAGGTGGATCGCTCTTTTTCTCTTGTTTAAAAAAATCACTATTGGAAACTGGATTGCTTCCACAGTTGGAAGCAGTATCAGAGACAATGCTCTTATCAAGAAATCAACTAGTCCATGGGAATCAGTTTATGAAAACTCAAATTGAATTATCTTAATGGACTTTGCCTACAACAGCATATCATGACATCCACCCCCCATACTTCCTGTATTGAGAGATCTCTCGTTGTGTCGTCTAAGCATGTTCAATGAGGAAAGTAAAACAAAGTAAACATTCAGCTTACGACATACTTTTTTGTGGAAGATAAAGAAACTTTTTCATTTAGCAAAAGAAAATCCTCACTCTATAAGTAATTGAAGTGTTCAGCATAATGTAGGATACCAATACCACTACCACCTCTGGGAAAATCTATTTGTAAAAATGTATTTATTTGACTGTTTCATGTCATCTGCCTCTTTTCCGTTTGCAAGCCGTGCTGGTTAATAAAATGTTTAATTCCAAATCACATAAAGTGCTAAATAAGAAATGGACAGGTCTAAGCAGATTGCATCATTTGTTGAACTTTCAATGTATTTGATACTTTTGACCTCCAGTTCAGTTTATTGAAAATATGACAGAAAAAGCTGATTTCCGCCAACTTTCATTTTGTCATGTCCTTTCAGTTAAAAATACTGTACATCTCACAGCATGGTTTTTTATGATGGTTTATTCTGCTTCTTGTTTTGTATTATTTCTGTTTATAATATTTAGGTGTTTTGTTTACATTAAAAAAATTGGTTAGAATTTCATTACAACTGAAATGTTTGTTCTATGCTTTTTTCTCATGTCAAAATAGGTCAGTCTGATTTAGTATCAATTTTGAATGTGTATTTTGTTGGCTTTTAATTCTGGCCATTAACTTACACAACATGCTAATTGAAATGTGTCAAAGACTGAAATATCAGATACCGAATTGCTATTTTCTGTTATTTTAAACAGGAGAAAAAAATGCACTCCCAGCCCATTGAAAAAAAACTTATATAACTATCAACCCATGATTTCAGCAAGATAAAACACTCTAAGCACCACTTGCCTAATTAGAAAAGACCTCATATTTTCATTGTGTTAGTAAAAGACATTTTGCATGTTACCACTGTCCCTGGTGTTATCTCCACAGACAGTGCCTGTGTTACACACAGGAGATGAGAGTGCATACGCAAGGTTTGGAACAGGAGCTCTGTGTTACAAGATGTTGGATAAAGGGAAGTTGTGTGACAAAGTAACCCACTGTGTCCATGCCTTTGTTTGACACAACATTTGGCATTTAAGTAAACAGTTTTATTGAAAAATTTGCGGTAAATGCGATGACACAGCACAGATGTGTTCAGACAAAGCAAAACTAGTGGAAACAGCTGATAAGACACCAGTGCAGGCACGCACACACACACGTATCTCACATCAGATAAACTAACAGTATACAATACAGTTTGTTTAAAATACATAGTTTTTTAAATTCATGCTTTTTAAAATCATGGATACATTTCAAATATATATGTTGGAGCAAAAGTTTCTGTTCAGATACCAATATATAGGTGTTAAAGAGCTGTTATAGCAAACATTTGGAT
Organism: Arapaima gigas; assembly: GCA_900497675.1. Lineage (NCBI taxonomy): Eukaryota > Metazoa > Chordata > Actinopteri > Osteoglossiformes > Osteoglossidae > Arapaima > Arapaima gigas. Next base: position 336,368 of record UFQX01000301.1, on the reverse strand, counting down.
ATAGGGAGTTTGGATACTGAAGGATTGCCATAAACACCTGTAGAGGAAGGTTTTTGGCCTAACTTTTATTCTTTCTACGTCTTGTGGATGGAGTTTCAGGTGGCAGGGATGTGGTACTTAAATGAACTTGTGCAAAAATCTGGAATGCTCTATTATTAACAAAGGCATATTAAAATGCTTTTGTATATTTCCTTTACATTACTTTTTAATTAGAGGATTTGTTTTTAAACTATTTGGAGGTACCAAATAAGAAACAAAAAATAATGTAACTTGTTTCCCTAACATTTGTACTTCAGTGTTGTTTGTTGTCTTGTGTGCATAAAAATACTTTTATAAATAGCATATTTAAGAAATATATTTATTATAAATGCAGTCATGCAAATAATTCAGTGTACATAAGTGTGGAGTGAGTCTGGGCTAATGATATGGGTTTTGTGGTGCTGATATGTTTACAGCTAAATTTTTAAAAAATACTATTCCAAGACTTTCAGAGAAATGCAAAATATTTGTACCATGGTGAAGTGTCATTTACTGTTAGCCACCTGTCTAAAACAGGTTTTCATTTAAGTGTTTAAAAGCAGTGGGGAAACTCTGCTGTAAGGAGAACTTTTAAGTGTGTGTATGCGTGCATGCAAGACTTTTACAGTGGTAATGCAATCTGACAGGCTTCCCAAACCCAAATGTGGTTCTAGGAAAGTACTTAACACACTGAAGGGTACTGAACTGCTCAGCAGGAAGTTGTTCAACATCATGCTCAGAACTTCCTGTCTCTTACCCCCATGGATGCTGTTTAGCCGTTATTTAGTTTCCTGTCAGGAGAAGAGTTTTTTTTTTTTTTTTTAACTTGTCTTTTTAGCCATCATTTGTTGCATAAGTAGTGTCATACTTCAGTGTACTGAGTTGTCTTGAATCGTGTCTTTTTAATTGTTTAATTGGTTGGTAGTGGTAACCTGATTTCCCCCCCATGAAATTATAAAAAATATTTGCTTCATTCACTGAAGGATTGCCACAGAAGATATCTGCATAGTAACCTACATGCTATATTTATAAAGTATGCTTGCATAACAATAGATTTGTTTTGGAGCACAACGTACAGTGGAGTTCTTGTTCTGGGATAAGTTTTGAATCAGAAATATTTTGCATTACTTGCTCATCATATTGGGCATCCTTTTCTCATCCATGGTTGTGTGCTTAAGTGGACACGTATATTCTGTTACTCGTTTTATAAAGTTTTGCCGGCACAGTTCAGGTACAAGATCTTACTGAAAGTGATACTCAAATTTTTAACCTTTTTTTTTCCTTTTTTTTCCTTCCCCCTCCCTGTGTTCTATTGGGTCTCTTTTGCCAGAATGTTGATATGCCACTCAATTCAGGTCAAAGGCCGTATATCTTATTGTAGTGGTCAGGCATCTCCATATTTGTAGTTTTTGCAAATTTTAATTTTTTTCTTTTAAAACAGGAATTGTAATGGTGGAGTAGATAAATAGTGTAAGTTCATAGCCTTATTCCTTTATACCTGAAAGATCTGGGTTTCAATTGCAGCTCTCAAATCATAAATTATGTTCAGAGTCCTACTAACTTGTATTTGTATTGCTCCCAACTGAACTGCCTTATGGTAAATAATGTTATGTCAGTAACTTTCTAACTAAATGTCTCACAAAATAAGAAAAAACAGCAGTATAGTTTTTTTATTGTTTTGGCTGTGGTGACCTATAGCAAATGTTATATCAGCCTTTTAGCAACAGTCCTTACTATTTATGCTTTTTTTGACCGTGTTAGGGCAGAGTAAAGGATAAATGACAGCTAGACATGAGGCAATGTCTCCTTATAAAAGTAGCTTGGGTTGTCGCTGGTCATTTTTGGATTAGTTAAGGCAAATTCCCATTGCAAGGTGGTTAAAGTACCATTATTTCATATGAAAACAAATGCTTCCATAATTTAAAAAAAAAGTCACCTGAAATTTAATTGAAATGCCAAAACAAACATTATTTTAGGAAAGACAATCATAGCATGAGTATGTTTTACAATATTTGTAACAAAAATCATTATTTCTGACTGTCTTTTAATGGTATGTTTTCATTAATTCATTGTCAAAAACCTTTTGTTCAGTGCAGGATCACACTTGTTCAGTTGCACAGTGAGTGGCACAGCAAATTGTACTATTGTCACACAGTACCTGGAAAGTGCAAAAGGACATGGGTTCAACCCCAGCTTAGTCAATGCAGAGTTTGTACGTTTTCCATTTCTTTGTGTATTTCCTCTGGGTATTTCGGTTTCCTCCCGCAGTCCAAAAATGTGATTCAGGTGAATTGATGACTCTAAATTGTTGATAGTGTTGGTGTGTGCATGCATTATGTTGTTCTGGTTTGTAGATGAGTACAGTATACTGTAGTTTTTCTACCATTGTAAGCCACCTTGGCTTTTTGAAAATTTTGTCAGCTAAATATTACCTATTATTTGCTGTAATGAGTAATTGTCTTCTCTAATTTTTTTTTATTTATGTTGCACCTTTTATAATGTGCCTTGTGTTTAAACTGCTGTACATATGCTCCCTGCAGGGTCACTAGGGTCTAGGGTCTGTTCAGGAAGCATAGTGTGCAAGGCACCCAGGACAGAGACATGTTGATAATATGGTTTATGGATGTCTATAATATAAGCAGTTTTCATTTGTTTTTTTTTATGTGTTTCACTTCCCAAAGCATACAGACACTCTTCCGTTAGGGGGGCTGGGTAGGGTTAGTAACAAATGTTACTGCTTGAATTTCTCCACTATAAATGAGTTAATAATTGTAACTAGCTTATCATTAAAAGTTGCTTTTGAGAAAAGCATCAGCTAAAATAATTAATAGTATTGAATCTGTTTTTTTTCAGTAGTAACATTAGATTTACCTTAATTGAGATTGTCATTGCAATGGGAAACAGAAAGTGTATACAGTAGTTAGTTTTGTTGTGGGAGAAGCATAGTGTCTGCTTTGCAGAGTGAAGGACAGCAGGGAATACACTGTGGAAGTAATATGACCATGTAACCTGACAACCTTGCTACTTTACAGATTAATATTCGCATGTATGGAAAAGGGTATTTATTTTAATAAGCACTTGTAGCAGTTTTTTTTTATTGTGCAAGACACTTATATGAGGGAGGACTATTTTATTTATTTGTTTGTTTGTTTGTTTGTTTGTATCTAACACCTTGTGAGACTGTGTGGCCACTAAACAAATGCCATGTGTTCGAGGGACAACTTTGGTCAGCTGGTGTTGGAGTTCTCCAACAACAGGCCCATTAATGACTTTCCACAAAGATTGTTCCCCTCCCATTCTGACATTCATTCACCACTTCAGGCAGTACCAGGGCATGAGAAGATACTCGAGAAAGGAGAAGAAAGGAGGTGTGAATTAGACATGTGAATAGTGTACTTGCTGAGCTGCTGTCAATCGGGGCAGTTGCGACATGCCAGATATGGTGTTGCAGCACAGGTCATCTCTAAGCACACACAAAATGGGGGGGGTGAGAGCGCATTCTTGTATCCCTCTCCCTGTCGTCACAACCTTTTTATTGTTGCATGTCACTGTCCAGATTGCACTCTGGCCCTGCGGTAGATCAGAAACACATGCTTTCTGTGGCGTCTGCACTGGGAGTCCCAAGTGAACTTGCTGACGTACACACGCCAATCTCCCCTTTTTTCCGATGTCAAGCAAATGAACAAGTAGTACCTTAGCAGACTGCTTTTCTCACATTATGTCAAAGGAAGAACTGACAGCTCTCTTTCTTTGCTCTTGCCTCTGTGGAAGGTCTAAGCAGCGTCAGCACCTTTTAGTTATTTAACCATTGGTTTTCTGCATGCAGCTGAGTGAATTTTTCATCTCTAGGACCATGCAGGTCCAACTCCACTTTCATTCCACAGTTTTACTTTGTAAAAGGATTGATTTAAAAATCTTATAAAATCATTGTCTTAAAATCTGTTAACCTAACAACATAATTTATAGGCTAGTGTTGATAATATGAAGTGATTTTACCAAGTGAAATGCCCTTAAAATTCAGTATAACTTTATGTATCATAATTTTTCAGAAAGGTTTGTTTAAAGCATGGATGGCTAGTGTTAACAAATTTGGTATTAACCAAAACGTGCAGAACAAGAACACTGCTGTCTCATTGATTTTTATGGGCCCAAACTACATGTTACTTTTACTATTAATCTATCTATCCATGCATTATTATTAACTGCTTTATCCTGGTCAGGATCATCCTGGTCTGAAGGTCTGAATCTCTGGGTACTAGGCTATGAAACCACAGCCTGGTTGGAATGCCAGTCCATCACAAGGTGGGCACACACAAACAGTTATGCACACATATACACATGCATACACACTATGGGAAACTTGGAGTGATCAATTTGCCTGAAATGCATGTCTGTGGACTGTGGGAAAATCAACACAGACATTGGGAGAACATGCAAACTCTACACAGACAGAGCAGAAACAGCCCAGACATTGTGAGCGAGCAGCATTACTCACTGCACCACATTGCAGTCCACTTTTAATGTCCTTTATTAATTTGTTTTGAGAGTAGCAATTTTTTTTGTATAATTTAATGAATTGAAATCATACTGACTGACTTCCGAGAGCTGATTTGCTGTGTTAAGACCCCCAAATGTGTTGACACAAAATGGCAAATATGGATTGTGAACAAAGACAATGGTCTTTCAGAGCAGCAGGTAGAGTGTTGGTAAGAGCTGTTGCCTTGCAGCCAAAGAACTCAAGTTTGAATCCCTGCTCCTGTAGTTGTACCATTGATAAGTGTTTACTCTAAATTGCTATGGTAAATGACCTTGCTGCATAAATTATTAAATCATTGTAAGTACAAATCATACACAAAGGCAATGGCTAAATCAGTGTACATTTGCAAGCACTTTGTGCTGCGGTAGGAAAATATACAAAGTTATGATTAGCCTATAACTAATCATATTGTGTATTTATCATGTCCCATGTAAATATTCCTTGAGTTTACATGATGAAGTCAAAGAAATATTTGTTGCTGCCATTTCTTCCTTTTTAATGATTTAAAGACAATGATGAGCTCAACAAGATTAGCGCAACATACTATGGTTAGTATCAGTATGCAATTTATTTATGTTGTTTGGCCTTGAAATAGCATTTTGCATCCCAACTGTAATTTTCTGTTATTATTAAACTTAGGGTTTAATTAATATGATCAAATATTGCTCTAGAATATCATTTTGACATTGTGCTGTTTTAGCTTACAGATGAGTGAAATTGTGATAAAATGTTTTCTATTTGGATGGAACAATGTGCATTTTCAGCTTGATTAAATTTGACTCTTGGATGGTGCTAGTTTCAGTTAAGGCTTATACGGATTTGGCTTCAGCTGCTATAATTCAGTAAGATGGAAAATTTGTGATGTTTTAATTGAACTATATAACATGAACTATAGTTTATATTATATCACTATATATACAGTACTGTGCAAAAGTCTTAGGCACCTGTGGGGAAAAATGCTATAAAGTGAGGATGGTTGCAAAAATAATGCCATGAATACTTATTAATCAATAAACCTACTAAAAAGTGCAGTAGACAGAAAAACCTCAATCGGATCAATATTTGGTGGGACCACCCTTTGCCTTTAAAACACCATCAATTCTCTTATGCAAACTTGCATGCGGTTTAAGGTAGAGGTTGGTAGGTTCTTCCCAACATTTTGAGGAACTGGCCACAGTTCTTCTGCACACTTTGACTGTCTCTGCATGTCCTCCCAGACTGACTTGATCATGTTGAGATCAGGGCTCTGTGGGGACCATACCATCTGTTACAGGATTCCTTCTTTTTGCTCAAGATTGGGTATTTGAGGTCATTCTCAGGCTGCAGAATGAATTTGGGACCAATCAGAAACCTCCCTGATGGTAGATAGGAATCTACCCGTACTTCTCAACAGACATTCAAGTTGCATGCCTAAGACTTTTGCACAGTACTGTGTGTGTGTGTGTGTGTGTATAATGATATAAACTTTTTTTATTTTTTTAGAATAAAGTTAAAATGACTGGAGTTTTCTCTTTTTTTATGTCTTTGTTGAAAAAAAGATTAAAAAATTCTTGGCAGTGCCTATTTTGGCAGATAGGGTACACATAGTGCCACTAAATATATGATCCTTTTTTTTCTCTTTTCAGGACAGTCCTCTGAAAGACCTGCTTTGTAGCCTTTTAAAAATAGCAATACAGAAATATTACACAGTATTAAAGTATCTCTCTTACTAACAACTTTTTGTGCGCAAATAGGATTCTGTGGCTGAATTGCCTCTTTTGCTGTCAAATTGTAAAATCACTTTAACGTTTGATGAGGGGTCATGTAAGGGAACAGATGACAGAGGATGGACAACACAGTACACTGCTATGCAATTATGCTGATTAATAGATAAATGGCTGTTCTGAGTAGTGTGAAATAAGAACATCGTAAAATCAGAACATAGAAATGTACTGATGACAAAATGAGTCCTTCCTGAATTTTCCCCCATTTCTCGCACAAACCTTCCACTCTGTGAAGATTACATTAATGTAAATGTCTTAATTAAAATTATCAGAAAGTTCTTCATAGAGTGACAACAAGTTTAAATCTCTTTTAACAATACAAATATACATTTGTATTTCAGTGTTGTGCTGTGGATGTGTGAGAAGTAATTAAGCTGTGGTTATTCATACTGTCTTCCAGAAGGAATCGAGGACTTCATTCTGCATGTTGTGTACAGGGGAAACGGCCCATTAGGAATTTGAACTTGCAGCCCCCGGGTGAGAAGTTCAACAGCCTTCCCGCAGTCCCTTGCTGTGGGTTGTGACTCTTGGACTCTGACTGGGTCTCAGTGTCCACCCTCATTGTTTTAACATATGGGAGCAAGGGTTTCCACTTGTTAACTGTGTCTGCCGTTTCTGGTTAGGTACTTGATTGGTATTTGTTCCCCCCCCAATTCCGTATTTCCATTATAATGACCTTGTTGCAGACTTAAGTAAGGGAATTAGTAATAATTTTGGTATTCACTAGATGTTGCTGGTGAGAAGAAATTGTTGGACTTGGGTAGAATTTTGATACTCCAAGATTTTGTAGATTTCTGTTCCTTGATAATTAGCAGTGCATTTATTCAGCCAAATTCAGTTAGATATTTTGGTACAGTGTTCTTTCTGACTGGGTGTTATATAGCACATAACAAAAATTAATGGGAAAAATGAGAAGACTTGCAACAAGTGTTAGGTAATATACATTATAGGGGAAAAATGCAGCAGAGAAGAGTATATAAACTCCTAATCTTCAAACAGAGAAAAAACCAAAATGCCTGTCCTATTAGTATTTTGTCCTTTTTGTAGAGGTTTTGTGGTTGTGTGGACTCCTGCTGTCTATTCAGGAGATGATATGCGGTCAGTCAGGCAGAAAAAATGGTGAGGGCTTACAGGTCTCAACCTGGAAAAGTTAATATTATATGTGCCAGCACTCAGAAGTTGGAACAGGCCAGAAAATACACCAGCATAGTCATCAACACCAACAGCTTCCTTTAAGTGGATACAGGCACGATATGGTGGAATAGGTTCTTCTATGATGGAATAAGCAACAAAAGGAAACAAAAAACATATTGGCTAACAATGTATTTCCCAATATAAATATAGCTAACATCAGCAGAAAAATTTTGATGTAAACCACTACACAATGGTGTGGAAACGTCACATAGTTCTCAAGTATACTTATGGCGAATTTTAACTATAGGTTATTAATGAGAAGAAGAAAACACACATTGGCTTCATGTAAGGGGGTAAACCCAAGCACAATTCCATATCATGTTTGCACATTACAGAAAAGAGAGGCTTGGGTATAATCAGGAAGGTTTTTTTTTTTTGTTTTATTCTGTAAAAGCAATGGAAATGTTAAAGAACAACCAGAAGAGAATGAGATGGAAGAATGAACCTAATGGTTCCTGACCTCATTTTAATAGATGCAATTTATTTCTGTAATGAAGAAAGCAAGTGGATAGCACCATGGGCACGTTCTTAACTCACAAATATTTCCTCTCTTGGAAAGCACGGCCTGGGGGGGGTTAAAACCTAAGTAGCTTGTAACCTGTCCCTGAAAAGCATCTAGAAATACAACGTTGCACATTTTCCTGAGAAGACTCTACTGGGTATTACTGTGAATAAAATAGTACTATACAATCATTTATTAAATTTCTAATAGTGAGAATTATGATTTTTTTAAAAGTCTTTTCTCTGCAATTGGTTTAAGTTTTAATCTAATACTTGCTCCTAACAAAGTGGAATGATGACAAATTCCACACTTCTGATTTTCACAGACATCAATTTACAGTTGTTGCACCCTCTATCATTTGTGAATGAAGTTCTTTTTACAAATTCTGATTGTCTAATTTATTCAAGTCTTGTACTGTATTTGCACATTGCAGTTTCAAAAACTCATTGTGTCCAATTGCTTGATGGCAAAACCGCTAAATTCAAATCAGTTTGATCGGGTGTAAGGCTGTCCCCAGGATCAAGTGAGGTTTATTTTTTTCAATTTTGTTTAATGGGTAATTTTAAAACATTTAAATAATTGTTACAAGATGCATGACAAAAGAAGTAACTGAGGTTTGGGGCACGGTTCTCTGCAATAATGCTACCTTCATGGTCGTAGGTGTCCTTCTGTGAGTTTGAATTCTAAGGAATGGAATGCTAAGACCAGAAGATGACGGCACATTCAGGAATACGTGTGCTGTGGCTTAACATGTTGCAGTTTCTGAAGACTTCTCCCAGTAGCCAGAAATGCAGTATCTTGGGGTGCAGGTCATCATTTCACATGCAGTAACATTACACTGGATTTCTGCAAAATAGACAGTCTTGTCATATAGTAAGTGAAGTCAGCAGACCATTGTGGTGCTTTTGTACATGTGGATGACGCTTTGAATAACGAGTCAGCTAACCAAATGACAGTACTTTTTTTTTATTTTTTTATTTTTTTATTTTTTTAAACTTCAGTTATTTGATGTTTTTTGAATTAAATAAGACTGCAGGAAATAACCTTTTTGCATTGTTTTTGGGCAAGACACCAGCGTATACAGGTAATGTATCTAGTGCCATAGTGGGCTGGTTAATCTAGACAAAGGAGTTATTGGATTAAAAAGCAGCCAACACACAGCTTTTAGCAATTCATCTTAAATTAAATCAATTTTAATTTTCCCGTGTGTATATATGTGTGTACATTTTCCACACTTTTTCATATGCATGCTTTTTGACCCTTATAAAAAAATTATGTCTGTTTTTCTTTAAAAAATCAAGCCTATTTGAAGTTTTGTAGAAGCTGCAGTTTGGGTTGAAAAGAAAGTTTTGCATGGACTTGCTTAGGGATTAAGGTAGGGTCCAGTCATTGAGTCTGCTTGAACACTTAAGAACTTGACTGAAGATTTATTCCCAAATAAAACTTGCTTGGAGGCTTGAACTGTGGCTGTTAACTGTTGAATTAGCTGGAGAAACCCCCCAGAACATGTGGCTCTATGAGATCAGTTGCAAAGACATACCTCCTGGGGTTGGTTTCTGCCATGTATGCAGTATGAGAATATTTCCTCAGAAGAGCAATGTCTGTTCTGCCAGAATCGAAGGCAATTGAGTTGGAATAACTGATAGTAATCGGTGCTGATGCAGGCAGTTGGGCAGGGGCGAACGAGAGCTTGTGGCTAAGGCCTTAGTTTTTAAGTGCACATCATGTGATGCCTTAAGAGACTTTGATGTTGCATGTGATTCACCCAACATGATTTTTACATTCTATTTACAAAAGAGGTGGAGGAAAAATGCAATAAATAAAGCCATATATGTAAAGCACTCTAGGAAAAAAGGAAGCCTTAACTGAAGTGTTTCAGATCAATTTCCTTTAATGACCCCATAAGATGGGATGTTTCATGATATGTTGTAAAGAATTAGGTTCATGTTACTGGATCTCTCACTTTTATTTTATTGGTCTTTGAAAAGGTGGAATAGAATAAGACCTTATAAAAAAACCTATAAATTCACTTCTGCTTTAAAGCTGCTGAAATCTTTTACCTGAAAAAACTTATTGTGCTGGATTTCTAAACTTGGCATAATGTAGTCCAAAGGATCTGAACTTGTAAGTTGGTTTACTGCAGCCAGGGCTACATGCATTTCCTTATGTTGCCTGTTTTCTGAAATGCCCTTCCAACTAGTATGCTAAATCTATGTTAATATAGCCTCATCTCATTTTGTTTGTATATGTGTGTACATATTGGCAAGGCAAAGAAATTTACACATGTACAACTGAAGTAAATTGAAGTTATGCTTAATCTTTAAATTGGGTAGTTTGAATATTACAAAGGGATTCTTTGCTTTTGCTGGTTTATGAGTTATTTAAGAATGTAGATTAATTATGGTAAAAGCAGCCTATGTGTTTTCAGAATTTATGGGTAAAACTATACAAATGTCTTAGGTTAATAAGGAATAATAAGGAACATTGTGTCTTTTAACCCATCAGAGAAGCACTTTGCTTGAATTGCTTCAATAATGGTGTAGCTGTGCTTATGTATAATGCTCCATAATTACAGTTGCAATTTTATACTGTTGTATTAACTAAAAGATTTTCTTAAAATCTAGGGGCACTAGGACTTTCAACATTTTTGTACCAGCAGGGAATGACTTTTCCTGTTAAAGTACAAACATGAAATGAGAGAGAAAAGGGGAGATGCCTTAGTTACTTAGACTGGTGAGAAAAGGTACACCCCACTGTACATATTTTGACCAAAGGATATGTAATGTCATTCCTATAATATTAATAGTTAAAATTGATCAAAGCTAAAAAAAAAACCACACAGAAAAATCACATCTTGCACTCATTTGTGCAATAAGATTAATAGAACTGCAATTTCCTTGTGTGGGCAGGGAGTAAGTGCACCCCACCTTTATCATTGCATGTAGAATCAGGTGGCTGAAAGGGGTGCAAATGATTAGAGTATCTTTGGAGAGTAACTTGGAAGGAAGTGCCTTATATAAACATCAGAAGCCTGTGGCTTGGTTTGCTCTTTGCAATTGAGGTGTGTGTCTGCATCATGTCAAGATCAAATGAGCTTTCTGAGGCCTTCCAAGGGAAGATTGTTTATCCCTTTGAATCAGGGATGTGTCTTAAAGCCATTTCCAAGCAATTTGTCAATCACTCCACTGTTAGAAAGATCATTTACAAATGCAGAATATTTAAAATCACTGCCAATCTACCTAGGCCGGGTTGTTCGTCCAAATTCGGCTTAAGAACTAACTGTAAGGTGCTGTGGGAAGTCTCCAAGAACCCTAGTATAACATCAAGGGGATTACAGGCAAATTTTGCCCCAGTCAGTGTCAATGTGCATGAGTCAACCATCCGAAAAAGACTGCACTACTCTGACTTACACGTGAGGTCAGCCAAGATGAAGGTTCTGCTATAGTTAGCCAGACAACAGTTAGGAGAAGAGCATAACAATGGAACTGGAACAATGTGCTCTGGGATGAGACAAAGGTTGAGCTGTTTGGCCCCAGTGCCATATTTTATATTTGGCAAAAACCAAAAACTGCCTTTGATCAAAAGAACCCCTTACTAAATGTAAAGCATGGTGATGGAAGCATTATGGTTTGGACTTGCCTTTTTGCCTCTGGGCCTGGTTAGCTTACCATCATTAAGTCAGCAATGAATTCCACATTTTACCCGAGAGTACTTGAGGAGAATGTGATGCCATCTGTCACAAAGCTGAACTATACATGGACCTTACAAGATGAAAATGACTACAAACACTCAAGTAAATTCACAAAAGAATGGCTCAGAAAGAAGAAATGCAGGGTTATGGAATGGTCAAGTCGAAGTCCAGATCTTAACGGTATGGAAATGCTTTTTTGGGTCTTGAAGCAGGCAGTACATGTAAGTCAGCCATCAAACATTACACAGTTGAAGGAGCTGTCTAGGGAGGAGTGGGCAAAAATTTCTCCAAGTCAATGTAGGAGACTGAAAGACAATTACAAAGTATGTCTGTAAGAAGTAATTTCTGTCAAAGGTGGCAGCACCAGATACCACCAAGTAGAACTGTAGTTACTTTTTCCACAGCAGATTTCATTTTGATTTTGTTTTGTTGAATAAATGGTTTAAAAGTATGCTTGTCATTAAATTAGATCCCTGATTATCTATCAGTATTGTTATAATGAGGATTAAACATCACACATGTAAATATGCTGAACTGCACACAATTTTTCATGGGGTGTGCTTATTTTTTCTCACCACTGTGGCTGATTATCTGACTCATGAGTCCTTTTTTAGGTGGTCTTTGGTTGTATCTGCTGGTGACACCTTAACTGAGGCTGGATCATCCCATGGGACACAACTCTAACTTGATGAATCAACACACAGGAGAGAAAAGAATCCCATTAGAAAGTGTGGTTTTACACTTTCTAAGCAATTTTACTGTAGGTCTGTGTACTTTTGGTATGTTTTATTGCTGCATGTGGTTTTAATGAAACATTTTAAGTGTCCTTTGCTCTTTTTTTAAACACCATCACTCTTTCCAAAATTAGATTTATTTTCTTATCTTTCATGTAAAGCGTATTTACCAACAGTGTGAAAAAAAAGGGTGACAATTTACATCATGATTAGTTCCTTATTACTTGCTATTAGTTTGCATCATCACCACAGACCCGTTTCACCTTCTTTGCCGTCTCTTTTCACCACTGCTTGTCCGGCTTTTGAGCCAACACCACCAGGCTCAGGAAAGCATGGGGACTGATCACCATAATTTTCCCCACCCTCCTAAAGTACCACCACTGCTGACTGTTTGAAATGATCTCTCTCTCTCTCTCTCTCTCTCTCTCTCTCTCTGTCCCCCCGTTATTCCAATTTGTGTTTGTTGCCCTTTGCTACCATGCTGTCTGTCTCACTTTCCTTGCGTAATTCTTACTCCTTCATTTTTATTAATCCCTTGTCCTCACCAGGGTGGCAGTGGTCTAGAGCCTATTGCAGAATTACTGGATGCGAGGCAGTATTCAATTTCACTTTATCATTTTTGTCACCACAGTAGGTGTGAGATACAAAGTGTTGAATTAAAAACTATAATTTTCCTGTCTTGCTGAACACTGTCCCTGAATGTTTGCCTTAGTTCTTGGAAGTGGTAAGTGGTACTTTCTACTTTCTGGAAACACCTTGTCCTGTCTTTCTGAGCAGTACAATGTTGAACTTGCATTTGCGTGTGTCCGTTAAGCATATTCTTTTTTTCCAAAGTGTCATCCAGTTACAATAATCGTAACAAACTGTGAAACCTAAATGTATGCAGATGTCAGGACAGCAAGAGAGAAGTTGGTGTGATAAAGATGAGTTTGGATACCTTTCTTCAGTTTTTAAAGGGATTCAGCATTTTTTAGCTTATTTTATCATGTCAAAACCAAAACTGAGAACCAATGGACATTTAATTTTGGACTCAGTGTGAACTTCCAACTGACCATCCCCATATCTGTTATGGTCAGCACTGGCCAGCCAAAGTCATGTAGTCACCCTAATGCTGCCTTCCCAGAATTAAATTGAGTTATTAGATTACAAAAACGACCATCTAACTTACAGACTGGAAACTGTATTACTAACTGTTTTGTTTAGACATTGAGTTTTTAAATTTCTTTTTTAGTGTGTATCTTGGGCACAGAGGCCTGAGCCAGGAACTCCATCCCTTTTTCTGACCTCAGTTCCACAGGGCCTTTGTGCCTATCCTTCGCTGGTGTCTGGAACAGGCTGTGGTGCTAACAGGAATAACTAACCAGAATGGTTGATATCCAGTTGCTATGAAATGCCATAGTTCATTTATGCAGAGACTATTGTATTAAAAGGTTTTCAGAGGTTTTCACTGAAAATAAGGCTGTGGTTTCTGCTGTTCATGTAAATGCTTACATTGTCTGACCGATGGACTGATTGGTATGACAGTGTAAAAATTTTCTCTGGGTTTTTGTGCTTGCAGTTAATGACCTGTAATTGCCTCATGAAGGAAAGCAATAAAGGAAGAAAACGGCTTTGATGAAAAGCACGTGTATATACATGCGTGCACACACCTTTAGCAGGCTGGCAAACTGGGCCTTGTTCAACATATTGGTGCACATGTACCCAGTGGGTAATCAAAGCTTTCATTGGCTCTCTCTTACTGACCCTTGACAGATGTCACAAAGTTAATTTTACACTCCAGGCAGATGTTCTTTATGTGTTCAGCCATCGTCATAAGGATTCTTGTGTATACGTTGATGTCACTTCAGTGTCCTGGAGTGATGTTCCCTCCTGCTGAATTAGAGACAGCCCTTAAGTGATCCACTCCTCTGGCTGCCAGCGACGCATCAGAGTTTTCCTAAATGGCTGTGACAAGGAGCAGCCGTGGCGACACCATCGGGTGCTTTAAAATGTACTTTATCTTGACGGCAGCTTTGCAAATGGTTGTTTTCTCAACAACAAAGACGATCAACAGCTGCATTTAGCAGGCTCTCTAGGACCTAATTGCCTATTAAACGCCACCGAACCCTCCTTCCCCTTCCTTGGCCTTGGTTGGCCATTACTCAGGTACATGGGGTGGCACAGTAAACACTCAGGAGTGCTGCTGGTTGCAAGGGGAACTCCATGTTGTCAGTACAGAGCACTTGTTAATGTGTTCATGTATGTTCAAGTGTAACTGGGGTGCGTCACAAAGCTGAATTTATTGTGTAGCTTATTGACTGTTGCAAACAAATCAAGGTTCTTTAAATTGGAAAAAGGATTTGAACTGCTTTTGTGGGACACTCTGGTCCTCAACATTTGTACTAAAGTTATACAGTTCAGTTGAGTAAAGTTTCTTTGCGAGGTAACCTGCTGCCAGATAGCTGGAATAAAATCAAGCAATGGAGACTGTCTCTCGTGGCATTGCGTATGAGACGTTCAAGGGTTCGGTTTATGTATTTACTTTGGTTTTGTGCTGGACCGGAAGGTCTAGCTTTGGAGGTCTGGTGGTCATATCTCTGCTGGCATAAATATAGTTGTGTCCAATTTCCCATCACCCCTCCCCACCCACCCCCATGACAAAAGAAAGATGTGCACATTCAGAGTGGTGGAGAGAACTGTGGAATAAGAACAGATTGGTTTCAGTGTGTAATTTTGAAAAACAGGCATTTCAAAAAATACAATTAGAAAAAATATTAAATTGCTCAGATTCCAAATCCTCATCTGCACAAGTATTTGTTGCTTGCATCAAGATGGATATCATTTTAGCACTTTTCCACATTTACCACTGTTACTGACTTGCAATGTCTATAGAGGGGTGTCTATTGTAGAACATATGATGGTATTTAACAGATTGTAACAGTTCAGTGCTGTCTTTTTAGAGTAGGAAAAATAGTGAGCAAAGTCATTCTCTTGTGCATGCATTAATCTACATGCACACACAGACATATACACAAAAAATTCTGTGAAGAATTCTTCAAATTGCCATACTTCAGGTTCCATAAATGAAGAAAGTAGTGGTATTCCACATTTGTTCACTTTAAATTAGTTTCTATGTGAGTGAATTTAATTAGTCTGGTTATAACCAGTCCTGTTCCCTATCAATGTGAACACTGTCCAAAGAAACAGTGGAGGAATCTAGTCAGCGTGTTACAGAATGTGAGGCTGATATGTCATTACATGGAAAGTTGTGGGATTCCACATAATCACCAGCACCCTGTTTTCACCCCCACCCCTCCATTTTTCCAGGTCTGACAGACGAAAAAGTCAAGGCCTACCTTTCTCTTCACCCCCAGATGCTGGATGAGTTTGTGTCTGAGAGTGTGAGTGTCGAGACTGTTGACAGGTGGCTGAAGAGAAAGAGCAGTACCCGGCAAGGAGGTATGGAAGTTTTTTAAACTCTTTTCTCAAAGTAAGCTTGGTATTCACTTGGGAGTCATGCAGCAAAAGTTCACTGGCACTGAGGTGCATATTCAGTTCATCTCTATATGTACTCTGCAAGTGTGCTGTTTATCTGAAGATCCCTATATACCTTTTTATGTGAAACTAAAACTGGTTGGTATAAGGGTCAACCTTTTATTTTTTTTTTTCTTGTAGCCACAGGCAAGGTTTTGTTTGGAGGTTGTACAGTTGTGGAATAACAAATGTTTGCATTGTATGTTGAAAATTACCGTTTCTTTAAATTGTCTTTCTTCATCAAATGATTATTTCAACGCAAGGTTCAGTGTCATGACACACCTTATGAACATGAAATGATTATTATTTAGTTGTGTAAGATAACTTACAATGTTACAGTTAAAGGAAAATAGTTCATGGCAGTCCAAGATTAAATGTCCTGCAGCTAAAACAAAATTGACCTCAGACTAGATTACAGACAATTGTCATGGAAAATGTTTTGTTATTAACAAAGGCAAAAACCATAAAGTTATTGGCAGATGTCAAGTTATTACACAGAAATTAGTGTGGCACACAGTCAGATATGAGAAATATCATAAGTAATAAGTAGGAAATGATTAGATGGTTCCAAGATGAAGACTGAAGAGAAACTGATTTTGAAACATTTTTTCTCAATGTACTGCTTGAATCATGACATGGCAAAAAAGTAGAACAGCTAGCAAACAACAAATGAAGATATTTTTTTTTTTTTTTTTTTTAAATCTAAGTTGCAGCTCATTCTCTATCCCTGAACTTGTCTCCTCAAACACTTCACAGTGCTTGAATTGCATTTTGTAAATCATTGTGTGTATAGAGTTGGTAAAATGTTCTATTTACAGTCATTTGTAATAAAAATATAGAAAATGTAGTTGGTGAACAAAGTTTCCAGATTTGCCTATAATTATTCCCTATATCAGGCTGCTTGTAGCTGCTTAGGCTATTTGTCATCCAATACTCAATAATAAAAGACAAGAAGACTATAAGTTTGTTTATTTCAGTTTTATGAAATTACTCATTTAATGTATTGTATATCCTCCATTTAATTCAGATAAACATGAATGTCACATTAACAGCTGTAATGAAATTGCTCAATTATTTATTTATTTTTTTTTTGTAAGTAGTTATATTGCACTCATCTGTCAAGATTAGGGAGACAAAATCATGATTCAAGTTTCCTCTGAAGTTTTGGTTTCTGCAAGATGTGCTGCAATCCATAGTGGACCTTCTTGCATAGTTGCCAGATGCAAAGATCATATTTTCAAAGAAATGCTTGCCCACCTGCTTTATGGGCTCTCCTTCAGAACCGGTGACTGGCACGGTGTGAAACTTGGCAGTGTCATAGTGATGTATTCTAGAGTGTGCCATTGTCAACAGACTGCCTTTTTTCACACAAGCTTCCAGATTTTATAGCCATGTTTAGCCTACTGAACATACTCGTTTTCAATGCTGGTCTGAGATTTCCCCACCCCCCCCATTTACTGTTTACTTATTTTTATACAGTACTGTGCAGAAGTTTTAGGCAGGTGTGGAAACATGCTGCAAAGTAAGAATGCTTTCAAAAATAGAAGTGTTAATAGTTTATTTTTATCAATTAACAAAATGCAAAGTGAATGAACAAAAGAGAAATCTAAATCAAATCAATATTTGGTGTAACCACCCTTTGCCTTCAAAACAGCATCAATTCTTCTAGGTACACTTGCACGCAGTTTTTGAACGAACTCGGCAGGGAGGTTGTTCCAAACATCTTGAAGAACTGTATCATTATAATATTGGTAACACTGGTGCACAATGTTTGCCCCTTTAATGAAAGTGAAAAGAGGTGAATATTTTAATGTTTTTGAACATTTCTCTCTTCTTTCATATTCTTAACATTTGTGTTACATTTAAAATTCTTCCTTCATATGAATAGCTCAATTATTAGCATTATTAAACAATTTTTTAATGTTACTTGTGCTGTGTTAACGCAGCGACCAACCACATCAGATGTGTAATACTGCTCATTAAATGTTCATATCAGTTGGGAAAACAGATCTTATCAGCTGAATTTGTTAATATGTGAAACACCATCCTAGTTACTGCTATATATTACAGGCATCTAAAAAGACAACTTTCAAACAAAACATGGAAGATTGTTTGTCCCCCCCCCCCCCCCCCCCCCCNATGGAAAATTTTTTTTCCCCCCCCCCCCCCCAAATTTATCTGCACTAGTGGTTATATTTTAAACATCTGGAGGAGCTTTTTTCTTTCTTTTGCTGCTTGTGTAACTTCCACACTAGTCTCCTTTTGAAAGTACTGAGATAAGTGAATAGAAAGCTAGTGATCTGGGGAAGGCCTCAGTAATACAGCTGGCTCTGAAGTCACTGGTCCTCCACACTCGTTCCACCAGGACTTCAGGTCTTGCATTGCCCAGTTCACGGCTCCACCAGGAACCCCCTTCTGGCTTCCATTAAGAGAACACAGCTGAGCTTGGGCCTCTGACGTCAACACTGACCTCGAAAGACCCACTCAAGGGGGTTGGTTGGTTTGGGGTGAAATTTTGAATGACTGGGGGCTGAGTGGAGAGGGTTTCCGCATGACTGCTGTACTCTGCCGTGTTTTGCTGGTGAAGATTTTTCACTCTTGTTTCAAGGTCTGATTTGGACAGAAAGTCCCTTTCTCGCAGTCTTGTTATTTCATCTTTGGCTTTCTTCATTTGAAGTTTTGGAGCATGTTTTTTGAGGTGTAACGTCTTATTTGATTTTCCTACATCATATTAATCTGACCTCCACTTACTGTCTCACCCAGCTTTGGCAGACTGTTTATGTAATATAGATCCACAGTCTGTTTAAAAACTCCTCTCTGTCCCTTTAGTCTGTATTCATATCTAGTTGCATGTGAATGCATGAAGAAACTGATTTCATTAGCTTGCAGTCAGGTCTGAAAATACTGAACTTTAGAGACTTGTGGTTAAAAAAAAAAAAAAGGTCTTATTATCAGACAAAGCACTTTATTTCAACATACCAGCACCCTGCTGAAAGCGGTTAAGTGGATGAGGTACAGGAAAGTGGCGGCAATTTTGAAATATATCCCTGCCAGTATATTTTCCTCATTAATTCCCGTAAAACTTTTTTGCTATCCTAAGTTTCAAGAAATTCAACCGAGTTAAGCATTGTTCTTAAATATTGACATTCATTTTATGTCAGTACCATTATTGTCAGTCTTATTATTTTTGATTTACTAAAGCAGTTAAGGTATTGTAATGTAGCAGGTATGGCTGGTGCCTTGGTATCTGAGCAGCTTGTTCATGTGTAGTTGTGAATGAAACTCAGCATGTGGGGAGTTTTCATGTTCTCACAGTGTTTGCAATCTAAAAGGCATGCAAGGAAGAAGGCAATGGTAAACCACTTCCATACCCTTCTTTACTGTGGAAACCACGCAAGTACTCACTATGAGTGGAATTTGACTCAGTAGCTCCAACCCCCACTAACCTAAAGTAGTTAAACAGCTACTGGTAAATAGTTGAATGTGAATTTGACAGAAAAGCAATAAATCACATCCATTCTTTCCAAGAGCAGGTTGACCAAGGCCCAGTGTAAACAACTGTACACATAAATGGATCCCCACAGTAGAAGAGCAACAAATCAGCTGCCTGAAGCATTAACATCCCTAATACCAAGATGTGGTATGGATGATGGTTCTCTTTGGTGGAACTGAGTCCTTAAAGTCCAGACTTGATTTAATGGCTTTGAATAGTACCTAGAGTGGCATAAACTTGTGTTTTCTTGACAGCTGTAAAGTTGGCTGCTTGAAATTGCTGGGTTAACAGACTGGCTATAGCTTCTGGAAACCTGACAAGGCACACACGTTGTTGCATAAGGAGGCATTGTTGAGCTCTGTCCAGCTCTTCTGGAAAAAAGAATGCTAACTGGACATGAGAAGACATAATTTTGCTGTGCCTGAGACCATCGATTTCCCCCTTCCCCATCCATAGACAGGTCCAATGGGTGACTGAGGTTGGGAAAGTATTCGTGTGCTCAAGGAGGAGTAAGAAGGACAAAGCTTCAGTTGAGTAGTGAGCAGGTGTCTGCAGAACTTATTTCATAGATGCTGCTGTTTTTCTACCCAAAACTGCACCATCATTGCACATTAGGACTTGCTCTCCGCAGGGTTTGTTTATGTCCCTTCTCCACTCGTGTCTAAGGGCCTCGATGTCTGGTGTCCATATCCTTTAGTGAGTCTGTGTCTTCTCTCTGCAGGGTGCTCTGTGTTTCCCGGAGTGCCAAGGCGAACTCAACATTGAGGCCAGCCGGCCGATCTGGAAACATGTAATTGGGACGACAGGCCTCATGTGATACCAGTGATCTCTCTCTCTCTGTCTCTCTCTCTCTCTCTCTCTCTCTCTCTCAGGGATTCACTTTACGTCATAACCCGTCACATCTTTTAAAACCTTTTTTCTGTGGCTGTTAAATCTACATATGCTGTCCCTAGGGTCATGCGTATGTCTCTCTATCTCCTCCTCTCTATGTCTCTCATCTGGTCTTGTAATTCTGAATGGCAGGACTGGGGCCATTGCTACATCATAGTGCATTGCTTGCTGTGAATGCTGTTGATATGTTGATACTGTGTATACACATTAGTTAGAGTTGCAGTTGATAAATGAAAAAGAGATACAGCAAGTTTTAATGATGTACTAACTAATTAGTATTACTTGTAAATAAATAGTAGCTTGCAGCTGTCTTCAGCACCCTGAAACAGCAAGGATTCTGCAACACAAGTAATTATCCATTAGAATGTAATGAATAGTATATGAAAATGTTACTCCACATGCACATTATTAAGTAAATGTGGCCTTTGAGTCCACCCCCCATTTTATTTTAGAGATATTTTTTAGTTGTGGTTTGCTCTCTTGGGTATAAAGGCAGAATCCTGACATTTTGTTCCCCTATAATTTTGAAAAAAATTGCTGGGAAAACCTAAAATCCTCTGGTTGACTAGTTGTTCTGATGTTCTTAATGTATTTGACAAATAATTCTATATTGTAAAGGTGGCATCAAGCTAATCTGTAGCATATACCTGACTGTTAAACCATTAATTGTACATGACAGAGAAACTTTAGTACATGTAAGGTCCTGAAGGGTCATTTGAAATATTCAGTAACATAATCATTTTTTCATCATTGATTTTCTTTTATTGAAAAATATTAACACAATATTCCCAGGTGTCAGACTGTAAACATTATGTTACTTCTGAGTTGTATCTGGTAGCATATAGTGAAGGCCACTTCGAACACCACCCCACCCTTGTTCCTGGTAATAACCCTCCTGCACATACACACTGCGCCGATGAATGTGTGTTTGGATGCGTAAACTCTCTTGATTATTCTTGGTCATCAATCTGCTGTTTTTTTTTTTTTTTTTTCCCCCCTAGGTGTAGTGTAGTGATATTATGGTTTTGGAATATAATACATGTCTGGATTTTGTTAGTTGAAAACAGAAATATTTTAATCACACCACAGTCCTCAACTGGATAAGCAAAATAGAAATGAAAATGGTTGAAAATTGTTAATGCTTGTAATAATTTTGCTCTACTGAGATTTATTTTATTTTAAGGTTACTGTTAAACTTTTCTAAAGGTTTTTTATGTAATCAGAAGTTCTTGCTGTGGGACTACTTCCTGCTTCTTGTAGAATTTAAGTGTGTTTACTGGGAGCATTCTCATGTTTCATGAATGACACATGTTTGGATCCATTGATTAAAACTTGACAGTGATGGGTCAAAGAAGCACCTTGTTCCAGTGCTATAAAAATGAGGGGGTGAACACAGATTTGGTTCATCTAACTCCCCTGTGCTTGCCTCGTCAGTATGCCTCTGCCTTTTTTAAGAGCCTTCGATAAAAGTGGATTCCTGTCTTTAGGAGTGACATTGGCCCTTATTTGAGTTAAGTCAGAATCCCAGAGGTGCGATCTTACCAAATCATCCGTCATGTAAGGAAGCAATCATGCTACACTTGACAGCTCTTGAATAATAAGCACAGAGGTGGAGTACCTCCGCGGGCTGTTCAGCAGAGGCCGGAAACCCTTTTACAGTTTCCAGGAAGGAATGTAATACACTTTATCTTCCTTGTAATGTTGCTGTAGCATATTTGTAGTGACAGTTTATGAGATCCAAATGCTTACGGCACAAAGTCCAAAAAAAAAGAATACATTTCCAGAGTTCCTGATTCTGCTTGGGAAAAAAAAGAAATGTGTGAAAAGCAAGATACTGGAGTCTGAATATTCAGGGGTGTCTGTTTTATTAGGATTTGCTTGTATAAGGAGGGGCCCCATTTCCACTTGTATTGTACCTCTCGGAAATGAAACCCCTGGAGCTTACACTGGGGTCACTTTGATGGAAACCATGCATGGCACAGGACCATGGAGCTGCCTTAAGTTTTTAAGCTTCATTTTTCATTCCACTGTAGTTCTTATGATCATTACTGCGGAAGGGAACGTTTGCATCGTGCAAGAAATGTTTGCTTGCTAAATCCCAGTGTACTGTTTTTTTGTGCATGCTAATTTGTAATTGCATACAAAATAATGAAATCAAGGAACAACTAAATGCAATTTTTTTTTTATTTTTAATGTTTCTGAGTTTCGTATGGGTGGCATTAGGAATATACATATATTACGGTAAAGTAGGAGACAGTATGAAGCCATCGGGATATATAAATGTATATGGCCAATGTGGAGTATGGCCAAGGTATCTTACTCCATGTGATCTGATGACATTTGAAAAACATTAACCAGGCAGCAGTGAGGAGGAAAGTGTGAACTGTCATTTTCAAACATTCACATATGCTCGCAGACAGTCTCCACTGCTTCTCTCCCTGCAATCCGACTAACAAGGACCCCCAGGCCCTATTGACGTCAGAGTTGCCTCTCCTGTCGGCTCCTGCGGCTGTGTTGACTTTATGCAGTACGCAGTCAGGAGGTCACCGATAAATTCCCTGCTGACTGTCACTAGTCCTTCAGGGCACTACGACCAGTCGGCTGCCCCCCATATGGCTGATTGTCTTGCAGAGCATTTTTTTCTTTGTTGTTGTTGTTGTTGCGTTGTTGTTCCCTGACACACAGCCGCCGAATTCCTCATCTTTTTTCTGCAATTATTCTCATCCAGGAAATGACCCCATTCGGAGTCTATCTACCACGCCATGTCCTTGTTTGTGTCGCCATTGAAATATGCAGTAATTCAGTTGTCAGACCTGTGTTTGCTACCTCTGCTTGCAGGTTTGCTTCAACTGAAGTGGTTTTTAATAAATTTTATTTTGAGCAGCAGCAACAACGAATTCCACAGGTTTGCTAAATGTATTAGACAATACTGCATGAACACTGTCTACATGAAATGCAACGCGAGAGCCGTGAACAATGCCATGTCGAGGTTGAGTGCTAACCACACAGTGATTATATATTTTTTTTCTTTTTACTCTTACTTGCTTCTGCTTTCTGTCCTTTATTCCCCCCATTTCATTAATTATTAATTCCGCTTGAATGAGCTGCACTGAAACATTGGTCTTGACATCTGTTAATGGCACAAGTAACAAGTAAATTAAGAGCTGTGTATGATTGTACTTTTTTTTTCCTCTCCTGGAAGTGTAGATCTCCTATAATCTTTATTTAGCTTTTGACCCTTAAACCAAACTCTAAAAGTGGTTTTTGAAACAGCTTGTTTAAGTTGGCAAATTTTAAGCCTATCAGTTCTAAGTCATGTACAAACCAAATCTGAATGGTCTCGCTGACCTTTCTGAGAGACTGAGCACTGAGTCAGCTGTTCGGTTCAACAAAGCAGAGACCTGAGTATTGGGCTGGGGAACCGTGATGTAGCGGATGTATATACTTGGGCCACGGAGAGCCATTCTTGGTGTGGAAGGTCGACTCTCATTAGGTTCCTCTCCTGATCCCTGGGAGTTGTGCCTCACTGCGGTCGCCATCAGCTGCACCCTAATTCAGGCCGGCTTCACTAAACAAGTAGGTCATTGTGTGGCCTCCTACCCATGACGCATGACATGACGGCCAGGTACGGGTGCCCAGCTTCACAGAGGGGGATAGCCAGTCCAGTCCAGACCCCCAGCCGCACAGAGCCTCTCATTCACAAGTGAGTAGTGCTCACATGAAGTGTGTGCAGCCTTGAGGCAGCCAACAAATGCTTAATGTGAGCATAAAATGCCAATATGGTACTACACCAACAAGATGGCAATGTATAGCGTACAGTTCATTGTTAGTGAATAATCAATAAGTAAAGGGCAGCATTCCATGAAGGTCTAACTGAGTTATAATTTGCATTCACATTTTATTCTTTAAAGGGTGCGGCTTTTCCCAAAAAGCCATTTCCGTCATATTTAATAACTACGTTTTTGTGCTTTAAAATGAAAGTGAGACGAGATCAGTCCACCCCGATGAGGGGGTGGTGCTATTGTAGGTGAGGTGTCACACTTTGGCAATCCATGGTGGCACTTAAAACTCTGGGCCACATTTTAAAATAGTTTTGCAGCCTGGCTTGAACTGCTGCCTGACACCATCAGCAAGGCGCAAGGTGATGGTGGAAGCAAAAGGTGGAGGGGCTGGTGTCTAAGGATTGCTTAAAGGGCAAGGGCTGTGCAGATGAGCAGATAAGAGAGGGGAGAGCTCCTCTAAAGCTCTAAAGTCAGACTTGGTCTAAATCAGCTGATGCTGTTTATCAGTATTGCCTGGATAGCATCCATTGTGACACAATGCCACATTTGTATGTAGACATGGAGCACAGCTCTTTCAACAGGGCCCATGGCAAGTGATTGGGATGTCCCTATCACATGGCCTACTCTAGCCACGGGTCACATGGTCAGTACCATGTGTCCAGGTGGGTGGTTTGGGGGGGGGCTGTTTCTTTTAGATGATGCTAGTGGGTCTCAGACTCTTGGAAGAAGTGCTGACTCAGTCCTGATGCTTGACATGTTCACATTTTCTATATGAAGTACTCTAATTTCATATTGATTGTATGACCAACCTGAGCCAGTGGACAACTTTTTTACTGGGTGGGGGAGGTATATATTTTTAAGATGTTTGTTTTTGTTACTTGTCATCTGAATGGGTCCTGAAAAGAAATGATTTGGTAGTATACATGAGTGTGCTCGAATAATGTTTACTTTTTAAAATAAAGGATGTCAGCACAGGAAAACTGGAAGTTTAATGTTGTGTAAATAATCTCTTAATGGGGCTGTAGATCAGCTGGAGTGTTCAACAAACAGGAGTTTACTGTAGAAGGCTACAAAGGGACAGTTGTTAAAATAGATGTCTAAATGTACAATAAAGTCTTAACTTAATAAGGAGCAGGTGTTCAGGGCTACTGCTTATAGTTGCAATGTCCCAGGTTCAAATCCCTATACTTTTTAACAAGGTACTTTTTCTGAATTTTTCCAGGAAGAACAACCTGCTGTATAAATGGGCATATTATTGTAAAGAAATTCAGTATGTTTTGCTCACAGTTTTTCTGCAATGTCTTAAATTGTTACGATGATACTGCTCTGTTAATCAAATGTGTTCTAATAACGTCTGTTACTTTACTTCGATAAGGGTATGTTTGTCTGCTTCTACTGTTTTATTGCATGTGCAGCATCCATTTCATAGAACCTGATCCTTGATTCAAGGGTGTGTATCACCATTGATCTGACAACAAGGGGGTGCCTGGCTTGATGGATCTTCCTCCTGCTGTCTCTCTCATTCGCATACAATACATACAAACGCACAAAGAAAGTGGATTCAAGCAAAACAGGAAGAAAGAGTGTGTGTCTAAATCTGAGCGTCATGCTCCAAAAGGGCCTACATCTGGACTCCAGCACATTCTGCGTTGTGCCTCCTTATTGACGTCATCCGGTGTGCGCTCTGCTCTTTGGGTCCATGCTAAAATAGCTCCTTGGGCTAAGTTTGGAACTCAACCACACGCCCTGCAAGAATGTATAAAGCAACAAATAAACAGCACTAGCCCTGTTTTCTCTTCCCATGCAGAGACAGCCTGTTTTTGTAGGCCTCGGCACAAATTGTCTTTTTTGATTTTAGTTTGAACGGTTTTTCAGCTGTCCTGTCTGCCTGCTTGTGCTAATGTGTTTCTGCACATCCCAGTAAGATGAAAAACTGTGACAATGTAAAATGGACATTGCTCAGCAGCTGTTCTCTGGAAAAATGTCACAGTATGCTCTTAGTTTTCACCCTTAGGTTTACAGCAAATTGATCGAGATGTACAGTAAGTTATTCTGTGGTATGTCCTCCCACAGCAAGTGTTTAACATGTTCAAGGTTGCACTGAAATACTTCTGTTAATCTAAACCAAATACACCACCTGCAGCAAAGGGACCAAACTTGTCTCTACAATTGATGTTAAAAATGTGTTCAACACATTCTTGGAAACTACTGAGGAGTGCCTTTATTTGAAAAGGCAGTGTTTCTCTTGAACTTTTCACTGTACAGTGATCCTTAGTATAATGTGAAACTTTGGGGTTCCTCTCCTTTTCTCTTTCAGTGTCTGTGATGCCCAATGTGTGTCTTATTGAAATAATTAAAATGGATATCTTTTTCACATTCCAGATGGGAACATGTTAAGGCCATCAATCCAGGGATGTACATTATCAAGTTTAGCCACTACTCTTGCTGTCTACAACTATCAGAAGAGTTGTGTAAACATACTCAAAACAGACTCCTCCTAAGGCTGAAGTTGTGTCTAGATGCTGCATTATGGATGAGAAACCATTTCTTTGTTTGTGTCACATTCCATATTTTGCAAATAACGCTGTTCAAAGCTAATAGAATCAGCACCCTTGACTTTTCTCTGTGGAGAAGAAACCCAAGGAAGATGTTTCATTGCAAATGCAATATTTTTCACTCTGTTTTGTTAGGACTTTGTACATTATGAACACTTTGTGTAGCCAGCCAAGCATTTCCCTAGGTTTTATTCAGTTTCTTATTTTTTATTGCATATTTTTAAACGAATACTGTATGAATTCTTTATACTTCTTTGCTCTTAACCCTTTAAAATCAAATGTGTATTAATTTTTCACCCCAGAAATTTGCTATGAATCATGTTTTATCTGTTTTGGTTACACAAATGTATGCAATTTATTTTCTGTACAGTTTACTACATATCCAGTGTAGTTTTATGCCTCATCTGGTATAATTGAGTTTCATGAGGCTTTTAATACAGAGAAGAAACGGTTTTGTAATGATTCACTTTTAATAATTATGCCAATAAATTTTGTTTTAATAAATAAATAACTTGATACACAGGAGCTGAGTGCCGTAAAAATGCATAATAATGTGTAAACTAAAATCCAAGACGAAGGCTCAAACGAGCTTTCCATACTGGCAGCCTTCTTCAGCAGCCACCACACCCAGCCCCTCCTGCAGGGGGCAATCTCATGCCATGCACTTGCTCCTCCAGAGTGTAACTGTTTGTAACCATTTGCTTTGTTTCCTCACAGATGACCCATCTACTAAAGAAGTCAGCAGGGTAAGTGTGGCATCCTGCCTGTGTGTGTGTGTGTGTGTGTGTGGTAGCGTGAGAGAGAGAGGGAGGGAGAGAGAGAGCGAGAGCAGTTCATTTCACCTGTATGTCTCTGCATTTGAAAATCTCTGCATGTGAGTTAGACTTCTGTCAAGCAAACACTGAGGTCTTGTATAGTGGCTCATTTAATATTGTCACAGTTAATGTGCCATAAATACTGTGATTAAATACTTCCTAGACCTCATAAAATTTGTTATACAGCATATAAAGGGGAAGGGGAAAATCTCCTGGATTGTACCTTCTGTAGCTAATGTTAAAAATGGTTTTTATAAAGCTGAAAATAAAAATTTGTATGGCTGTATATTTTACTACTTTTGCTTTATAGGTTGACGCATCCCAACTTTTACATTAGATTTGATAAGTAAATAAAGTGATTAAGGGAGTAATTCTAATTGTCTAACTGCAGATTTTTACTGATTTAATTGTGGAGGGAAAATGCTTATAAAATGGAGTTCTTACACCATCCATTTCAATTTTTCACAATTTTTTTTTAAATGTAATGCATGAAGTTATTCCAGAGCTTGTATGAAGTTCAGGGTAAGCACTACCGTTATCTTGTATCAACAGCTGCTTGTTTGATCAGTAACACTTAAGATCTTCTAACCGTATTAATTTGAGCCTCAAATAAGAAGTTGTTAAAGATGTGACAGAAAGCACCACGTGATTAAATTGTTTATATTGATTTTCTCTGTTTATCAGCTTGACAGCAGAAAGCTCGGGTATGGATTCGCTTTAGATGAAGAATGACCGTTGAACCAGAGGAGAGAGCTCTGGGTTTCCATTGCGCTTTCATCAAAAAATGTTATTGAAGTTAATCAGCCAGTGTATATGGGGTAGAATTCAAGATGCAGCCTCTTTAGGAGCTGAGGCCTTTCAGGATATTTTAATGTAATATCTATTTTGTATTTTTAATACAGTGTTGCATGAATTAATGTTGTAAAAGTGCATCTTGGGCAAAGGCATATATAAATGCATCAAGGGCCACCTGTTTGTGCTGTGATTGTTGCAGCTCTGCACTTTGAAGTGCTACACATTGTATCTGTAATGCATTGCTGCTTTAAAAAATAAGGGCACACGTCAGATGTCGTGTAGAAGTTGTAGTAAGCAGTCCAGCACTTGTAAAGCCACTTCAGATTTTCCAGTGTCCCTTAACGTGTCTGCTCACATTAAATGGCAGTAAAAACGTTGCAGTCTCTGACACGAGTTCCCTGCTAACAGAATGAAATAACATTTTTCTTTCACATTTCTGTTCACAGTACTATTCAGACAAAATGTTTATCTGTTGGATCACTGCTTTTTAGTAAAGTTTTCAGGAGGTGGCTACACACGGTTACAATTGGGAAAGGAAACTGGCCTTTTAAACTTCACTAAGAAAAGACTTGAGGGAAGCAGTAATGTTCACTATTGTTGGTAACAGCTGTATAGCCACTAGCACGAGGTAAATTTTTTTTCCTCCATATACCTTGGATCCAGCTGCTTGCACTTGATTACATTGTTGGGTTGTGTTTCCTGTATTGTTATGTCAGAATTTGTTTGGCTGTAGATAACCACAGGAGTACTAAATGACCTATACACAGCTTCTTAAACTAAGACCAGAACTCTGCAGCAGGCTTTCTGTTGTGACATCTGGCCTTGTGTCGGTCACTGAGTGGGTTGTTCATTCTTTACTAGGGTGTGGTGTGAGAACATCCTTTGAACTAGTCCACTGAATTGTGAAGTCAAGGTGGTGTTGCCAAGCTCTGTTTCTCTTGTCTTGATTGAACACTGAGACAAATTCTTTCCCTCTACATCTTTTGAACAAAGGTTGATTTACAAAGTTTTTGAAGAAGAAAGTTGTGTTTGCAGCCAGTGATTACCCTTGTAGCATCTGTGTTGCATCCCTGGATGGTTGACACCTTGCAGCGTTAGGAACCTGCCATTTCTTGCCAGGAGATAGTGAGATTCTGGAGGAGCAGGTGGGTTGAAAATGTGCATCCTCCTGAGTAAAATTGGATGGAAGTGACATCTGTATTTCCACTGAAAGTGTAAAGCATGCTGGTGATGTGCATACACACGAGGGAGAAGGAACATGGCCTTAAGGGGGCACCTCAGTGCGTCATCCGTATGTCTGAACAACAGGATGTGGAAGGAACGTGTCCCAGGGGGTGACGATGGCTTCTCAGCATATGTCTCCCTTGCTATTCCCCTCTAACCCCTCACTGCAAGAAGGCTGGCTAGTGATGAAACACCTCTCGCTTCGGCCAGTCTGAGGGACAGAGAATGGTCAGTGGCTCTTTAAGGGCCGACGCAAATGGCTGTGATGTAGGCAGAGCTAAAGATGAACATGGCCCTAAGAGTGCCAAGGGAAACATTAATCATGAGTTGGGAAAGTGGCCAGTGAGAGAGCATCAGTGTGTGGGGTTCTAGTCCCTAAAACCACCACTGCTGACAGCCTGCCTTATTGTTTATATCGCAAAGTGTCCTACTTGACAGAGTGTTGACAGAGGTGCAGGCTGGGTACAAGAATGGTTATGCAACTGAATCACATCTCAGTGATTTTAATAAATGTTTAAAATGGCAAATGGTATGTCCACAAGCAAGGGGATATTACTAGCATTCATTCAGTCTGTCATCAGGCCTAAAGTTTGTCTCAAGAACAACCTGTCTTAATGGTCCCCAGAGGATGAGCCGGAGAGATGGCGCACAGACCACAATTAGCACCGAGTGCTAACACCAGTAAATTGCATTTTTTCTCTGTCTCTCTCCGCTGGCATGTGTCCAGCAGTACCAAGACACAAACATGCAAGGAGTGGTGTACGAACTGAACAGCTACATGGAGCAGCGCTTGGACACAGGAGGAGACAACAAGCTCCTGCTTTACGAGTTGTGCAACATTATCAAGACAGGTATGCCTTGGGCTTCATCAGGTCCACCCACTCAGCTTCTTCCCTCTTCCCTCCCCTTGTTCATTTTTGTCCAGCAGACAGTGGAAAACTGAGAATGTGTTCCAGAGATTCTAGCCCTCTTTTTTTTTTTTTTTTTTTTTTTTTTTTCCTGCATTGTCCTAGGTGGTTCAATCCAGGAATTATATGACTACAGAGTTTGTTGTCATNTTTTTTTTTTTTTTTTTTTTTTTTTTTTCCTGCATTGTCCTAGGTGGTTCAATCCAGGAATTATATGACTACAGAGTTTGTTGTCATAATTATGTTTAATACACTAATGTCGTTAACACAGAATACGTTTTATGTAAGTAGTATGACGGTCACCTGTGTAAATGAGCCTATTTTAATCGGGATATCAGACAGGGCCAGGAGTGTGTTTTCTGTGACTACTATGCTGTTTCAGTATAACCCTTAGTTTTCTGACATTCTTAAATCTAGGTTAATGCTGATAAGAGGCCTTTATAAGAAACTGTCTGAACTCTTTCTTTTATTTATTTATAATTTTTTAATTTTTTTTTAAATATAAATGAGTGGCTGACTATTTAAAAAAAAGTACTTAATATTTAAATGTATATTCTATCCCAAAGTATTACATTATAAACCCAATCAGTGTGTCACAGTACTTTTTGTTTAAGTAAAATCTACTAGAGTTTAATGCTTCTCAGAATGTCATGTGTTTACATGGCAGTATTTTCCCTAGCATGCAGGTAACGTAGTCACATTTATCCCACTTTGTGAATGACAACATATACAGTGTAGGCAAAAATCCAGTGTTACTTGTTTGATTATTAACTTTCCTTTTTTTTTTTTTTTTTTTTTTTTTTTAAAAAC
>UFQX01000301.1:237750-295813 GCA_900497675.1 Arapaima gigas | reverse complement strand
TTTTTTTTTTTTTTTTTTTTTTTAATTGATGATGCTATGTGTTTTTTAGAATACCATTTTCACTTGCTTTGGAATTAAATGCATGGTTACTCACCACAACAGACTATCTGCATCAATGCTTCAAAGACTGTCACCTGCAGCAGCTGTTAAGTTCATGTAAGGGCTGCCAAAGCATGTGGTGTAAAACTCACCTCAATCCCTAGCATCAAAACACGTAGACAGTGCAAGATCCCCAGCAACACAGTACAAGAGAGAATGTGCTGTCACTTCCTCAGTGGGAGTTGAGAGAACCAAGTCAACCCCCAAGGCCTGACTTTCGTCAACTTTTTTTTTTTTTTTTTTTTTTTTTTTTTTTTTTTTTTTTTTTTNAAAAAGCTGAGACGTATGGATTACAACTGTCAATCGGTTAACAATAATCGTCAACTTTTTTTTTTTTTTTTTTTTTTTTTTTTTTTTTTTTTTCCCCCCCTCCACTAACATCAGAAATTCTAAACTCCATGTTTTAGTTGGCTGGCTCAGAGTCCCTTGGATATGTTGGATGGATTTGTTTTGTCCATTTACTTGTCCTTTCTTTTAAAACCAAGAATAAATGTTTAAGACCAAAAAACAAAAGGTTTCATAGTGCATTAATTAAAATTAAATTCTAAAATCATCATAATATTTTACTACATTTGTTCCCCAACTTACAAAGTTTCCTGTAACAGGTTTTTTGCGGATAACTTTTTCCGAGAATATTCAGTGTTCATTTTTTCATAAAAACAGCTTTGAATGTCAGGCCAAAGCATCAGCCATTGCATGGACAGATAGCAATCACAGATAGGAAGCACTGCATTAAGTTTTTGAAAATATTGGTGAAGGTATAAAAGAGATTTGAGCCCGTCAGTGAAATACTGCCTCTAATTTATCCTCCACCTCCATATAAAACTTCCAGCTCAAACTGATACACATTTGTTGTCTTGCTTCATTCAATGTGGGGATATGTGGGGTAAAAGAAGGGATTGTGAAGCTGTAGATCTGCACCTCAATACCCAGCTATTGCTATCCAAAAGGTTCTTTATTGGGTTTTATTTACACCATGTCTTAAATACTCTTTTGGGGGGCTCAGAACATGCAGGTATATCCATGAAGTGTCCTGAAGGGCTGAGAGAGAGAGAGCTGCTCAGCTCATTTCAGAAAACCTGTTGTTTCTTCTCACCCCAGAGAGCTGTCCCAGTTGCTGACATTAACATTTATTCATTTTGCAGATGCTTTTCTTCAAAGTACTATTGTACTTCAAAGTAAACAAAAGTGCATTTCTCAACATGAAGAGAAACATACACGTGATATGAATCACAGTAGCAGTCCATTTATGCAATACCACTGGTTTTGCTGGCCCACATTGCACTAGTAGCTGCATATAAAACCGATGAGGAGTCCCTAGCCTGCCCTGCGTCACATTCATCCTACGAATATTCTGAGTAATGAACCAACTCTCAATCTCTGTTAAGGTTGTAAGTCAGGGATCAACTGTACCTCTTTCCTGAATTTATTACAATTGGAGGACAATAGCAACTATATTCATACTTTTTGTCTTCTCATTGTCTTCTCATTTCATTTCATGTCAAAGCCATTTCTGTCATTTCAAAGCCTTTCAATCATCTTTGAAAACTAGGCCCTCTGCAGGTGGTGTCCATTTGCTTGTTGCTTTGTGCACCAAAGCAAATTTCTACAAATCTTTAGTTCTGTCTTCACAGGTTTTCTATAGAAAAAGGAATAGCAGGCCAGGTAGCAAGAACAGGAGAGGTCCTCAATATTCCCGATGCCTATGCAGACCCTCGTTTCAACAGGTAAAGTCTTTTCTGCTCCAGCTGTTAAGTTTGAGATTTGATGCCGATGGGCTTTAAGACTGTATATAATGCTCCTTACTACTTTCACTTTTGTTTGTCCTATTTTTAAAACCCATTTTATAAACTTTAATCATTAAATTAGGCTGAAGTCCATCTCTTTTCAATTTGATTTAGTTCCTCACTTGCAGATTCAGATACAGTGTTTTGAGGATGGTGTAATATATTATGCTAACTGATTTTATGAGCTATGGTGTCAGTGCACAACATATGACTTTAATGTTAATTGGTCAAAGGCCATAAGATCACATGTCTTCAGCCAGATTCCCAAACGGTAAATAATTTGCTGTTAGGCTGGTACACAGTTAAAGGGTACCAGCCTAAGGATAGTTAAAAATTACATAATTTCATTATTATACTGTATAACAGTTTTTTCTTCAGCAATTGAAATGCCTTTTGCTAGCATAACATAGGCAGGGAGACAGGATCCAACAGCACCACATGAGTTTTAAGCAAATAGCAGTAAGTCTTGCTTGCATTAATTAGAAGGGCTGTGCTGATAATGATAGCAAAAGTTCAAGATGAGGGTGAAAGGGAGTTGCATACCAGCATTGTGATTAAAAGGTTCCTAAGGATTAGTAATGTAAAAACAAAATGGTGCTCAGAACCTGAGTTCAATGAAGGACTGCAATGCTTCCCCCCCCCCCCCCCCCCCCCCCCCCCCCCCCCCCCCCCCCCCNAATGCAATGTTCCCCCCCCCCCCCCCCGCAGAGAAGTTGACCTGTATACAGGCTACACCACCCGGAACATCCTATGCATGCCCATTGTGAGCCGTGGGACGGTAATAGGTGTTGTACAGATGGTGAACAAGCTAAGCGGAAGTGCCTTCACTAAAACTGATGAGAACAACTTCAAAATGTTTGCTGTCTTTTGTGCTCTGGCCTTACACTGTGCAAATGTGAGTATGATCTGTTGTCATTTTAGACCTGCATCCAAACAGTGCATCAGAAATGTGGTGTTTACTAAGCATATTTGATGACTTATTGTGTTAATCAAATAGTAATTATACATACAGACATGTAATATTAAACTCTCTAGTTAAAATTTAAACTGACTATAATATTACAAAGATATTTTACATTACTAAAGTACAAATAGAAACACTGTTACATCTGCTGTACTTTCTTGAAATTGGGTGGTAATTTTTCTGTGTGCAAGGATTTTACTGTCTAATTATAAGTTACAATAACCAACTTGCACAGTACATTCACTTTGAGTTGTCCTCCTGTATAGTCTGATTTATCCTTGGTGTGAAATATTTGTATATTATCTGTCACTTTGCAAACTGGGGTGGCACATTATTGTTTTAAAACCAGAACAATACAATTGGTAGTGATTGGATTTATGCCTAGACAGTTCAAGCAGGACACCCTGGAAAGTCATTTTGGTGTTTTTGAGCATGATTGATGGGGGGGGTGGAGTTGTAGAATGAATTTTTTGCATGCACGTGCTGAGTGCATTGTTGCTGTTGATCCTCTGACCAATCGCCTTTCACTGCAGATGTACCACCGGATCAGGCACTCTGAGTGCATCTACAGAGTTACAATGGAGAAGCTGTCCTACCACAGCATCTGCACTTCAGAAGAGTGGAAGACACTTACTAAGCTCTCCCTAACCACTCCCATGTACAAGGAGATTGAGCTGTAAGTGAGCCACTAGGACCAGCAGGCAACCAGTGGGTGTTTAGTGTACCTGACAAGGAGCATTCGTGGACAGTATTTATCAGGGGGGTAAAGATGGGTTCGGAGTCAGCAGCCCTGGTAGCTGCATGAATGCTTGCTGCATGTAAGACGATAATATTTAGCTGACTTATAGCTACTTACATTGATTAACCCTTTCATACATCTGGTTATTCTTCGGGTTTGTACCTTCCTCAGTGATTATTACAGGGAAGGATTTAAATATTGGTCGTCTGTGGGGAGTTGATAGTTCTGACCACTGTGTTATTTGCTGTTGTTTCAACCTAAAAGCTATAACCACATATCTACCACTAAAGCTTCTTATGGGTTTTAATAACCTTTTTTAATTATAGATGGTTTGTCTCTGCTGGGTGAGCAATTTACTGTAACCAGTTTCTCTCATCACTTAGGTTCCATTTTGACATAAATCCCTTTGAGGAGCTCTGGCCGGCTATCTTTGTGTACATGGTCCACAATTCATGTGGGAAAAACAGGTGTGGCTTTTTCTGTGATGACTGCTCTTACAGCCCCAGCTCCTGCATGTGGTGTTGCCATACTGTGTACATCTGTTCTGCCTTGTTACTTCAAGTCAGCAACTGGAAAAAAGAGAATATATAATTTTGAAGGACATTTAAGAGTTGAATTTGTTTCCATTCCATACATCCATCCATCGACGTTCTTGCACCTTTACTGTGGGAAGGGCTGCGGTGGCAACGCACATCACTATGCTTAATTTTTTTCTGATTTGTCTCCCGATTCATAAAAACTAAGTCAACAATGTACTGTAGTTATGTAATGTTACATAATAACAAAGATAATATCATATTTGCTCTTGGCTAAGTAGTTTAATAACTTTTATAGCTTTTTCTATGGTTACCCGATATAGTGCATCAAGTTATCTGAAGTGATGTCTGTCTATCCATCTTAATCAGCTTTGAGCTAGAGAAGTTGTGTCGGTTCACCATGTCCGTGCGCAAGAACTACAGGCGTGTTCCATATCACAACTGGAAACACGCAGTGACAGTGGCCCACTGTATGTATGCAATTCTCCAAAAGAATGCTGGGATCTTCACGGAACTGGAGGTCAGTCATTGGTTCATGTATGACCCTCTTATGCACTTTGGGTTCAGATGACTCTCTATGCCAGATCTGTGCAAACAATTGTTGAGTCCCAGTGGTTTTGGACTCACAGAACTGTGTTGCAATCATTTCCCTTTTGGTCTTAATTTGCCTTTCCTTGTAGCATTCTAGACGCAAGAAATACACAGAATAAAACTCCTATCACCGCTTTAACAGATTATTCTATTTTTAATGCTATTTTAAATAGTACAATAAAAATCAGTTATTAAAGTTTATCTCTGTTAAACTTTGTGACATTGTGCCCTTTAATTCCTGTAATTCCTGTAGTAAATTATGGGTAATTGGTTAGTTAAGGTGGATTTATACAACCATTTATTTTTAGAAAGCCAGTGAAAGTAAAATATAAACAAATTTCCCACAAAATTAGCAAAAGGAAAAAAATAATACCCCACATAGGTATGCAAGTTTGCCCTTTTTGCTTTATTTATTTATTTATTTTTCCTTAAAGCGAAAGGGTCTCCTTGTTGCCTGCTTATGTCATGACCTTGACCACCGGGGGTACAGCAACAGCTATCTGCAGAAGTTTGACCATCCACTGGCAGCTCTCTACTCCACCTCTACCATGGAGCAACACCACTTCTCCCAGACTGTTTCCATCCTACAGGTAGAGCTCCTGTAATTTCCAGGGCCTTACCACACTACTACTCTCCCAGGATGTTTTGCTGCCAACAGCCACAAAAATCCAGGGATGCTTACTCATCCTTGCCACTTACGGGACCACGCAGCATTGCTCTTGGTTGTTGCATTGTATTCTCTGGTTTCCTTGAAGATTTTGTTGCATCTAATCTATTGAAATCTTTGTGTCAATTTAGGTATGAGTAATGACAAGCATTTAAATGCTCTTTGTCCCTTAAATGGTATTTTACCTTCTCAGATTATTTCATGTCCCTTCCTTTATCTTTCCCACTAGAGCAGAATTAGAGGTCATCTGACAAAGCTGAACCCTAGAATTTGTGGAGCTTTGTTACTTGGAAAGATGTCCACCACATTAATGTAGAATTTGTTTTAAATGTTTATAGTTTTTAAAAAGTGGGACACCGTAGACAAACCAAAAATGGTCTTGTCAATTGATCTGGGAGATGCTAATTTTGAAGACATGGTAACAGATAAATATCTTGGAATTGTAAATGCTTATATCTGTATTTTCCAGATATCTCTCCGAATTTTACATTCAAGTTATTGTCAATTTTAGAAGACAATAAATATGGATGTTGTAAATACTTCATACCAGGTCAAGAGTTTCCTCTCTGGTTGACACATCAACCAATCTGGGAGTCCAGCTGAGCCAAACGCCTCATAAGTGGAGCTTTTGCTTTTTTATTGATCTCTTTGTTTTCCATAGCTGGAAGGGCACAATATTTTCTCGAACTTGACTTCCAACGAGTATGAACAGGTGCTGGAGATCATCCGGAAGGCCATCATTGCCACTGACTTGGCCCTGTACTTTGGAAATCGCAAGCAGTTGGAAGAACTGTTGACCACAGGAGCGCTGGACCTTAACAATCACGCACACAGGTGAGAAGTCAGATTTGAAGAGAGACAAAGCTGCAAGGTGTCTGTAGATCAGTCACGAACCTTGCTCAGGATGCATTCATTCAGTTACTTCAGTACTATATTTAAACGATCAATTATTTATTTCACTATTTCGGCCTTCTCTGTGAACTCTGACGTTGGTGGGGAAAAGAGACATAGAAACTTTCAAACACCATGGCCTGCCAAAACCAAACCTATAAACCACTGGTGTAGAGAGATGCCTAAATTCATGCTTCTGATATTCACATGCAGAATGTCCAGTAATAACTAGGCTGTTAAAGCTAGAAGATGTAGTGTGCTGAGGGAACCTGACTTTCAGCTTTTTCCTGTTACTGTCTTCAGCAAAATAAAATCAAAGATGAAGGATGAAGTTTTCATGATACTTCTATGTTAGCTGCTCGTCTCACTGTGTGGTGTTCTCCAGAGACCGAGTGATCGGGTTGATGATGACAGCATGTGACCTCTGTTCTGTTACCAAGCTGTGGCCAGTGACCCGGCTCACAGCCAATGACATCTATGCTGAATTCTGGGCTGAGGTAAGGAACCCAGGTTTGCTTTCATTTCACCTGTTTTTACCAGTAGTATGTAAAAAATTATAATTCATCTCAGGTTAATGTTACAGTGCACCGAAAACATAAAAACATTTACTTTCACAGACAGTTGTCCATTATATATTTGGCCTTTTCTAGATGACAGCACTGTGTGCTAATTAACTGCTATTTGGTCTTTGCAAGGAAATAAAATGTTAAGGGAGTAATCCTCACTTTTTGGTACAAGAACATTTAAAAATTCAAAGATAGTCTTTGGCTCCATAGAGCACAGGCGGTAATAATTTTGAAATTGAATTTTTGACAAACAAGTTTATTATATTTTACACCTCTGAAAAATTCCTTACTTGTATACACGTAACCATCATATATTCATGCATGTGGTCCCACATAATGAATAAACTGTACAACTTACGATAGATGGATAGATATATATATATATTTTAATACAATGTTTATTATTTAGTGCAATGGAATTTTTGCCTATTACAAAGCCATTTTACTTCCATAATAAGTATGTTATTCTGTAAAACAGCTTGTATCAGACCCTCATTTCTGACAGTTTGAGACAAAAATCCACACTACTCCTTAAGTATATGGAAACCACATGAATATACAGCAATCCCTTAGGAACCCGAGCTCTCTCTATCTAAGTTTTTGCTAATGGCTGTTCAAAATTAATACCCATATATACCATTATCCAAATGGAAACGTTTGCTGTAATCAGTTTTTATTTGACGCTTATAAATAAATAAAATGGAAATACTAATAAAAATCTACGAATACTGTACAATACCATACAGTGTACTGAAATAAAACAATACTGTATGTATTGTTAAAAACTCTGTTGGATGCTTGTACAAATTTATGTAAAGTCAGACATGCTCATGCACTTATGTTATTGGTTGTTTCTGCTTGTTTCACTTTGTCTGAACATTTGCGCTGCATGACCACGTTTTGCGCATTTCGTTTTTTTAAAACTAAACCTATTTATTTAAATACAGTTGTAGTGAGATTTATTCCCTTTATTTAACATCTTATAGCAGCGTATTCCCACTGCAAACACCATGCCTGCACCTTCATCATTACTTCATTACACAATGACACTGGGGGGCACCAACACAAGAAATATCCTTTACCCTACATTGTGTACCACACATTACAAACATGCAAATTAATGGCAACATTGTTTTTTCTGATTAGGTAACTGGTGTTTATACCGTTTTATCTGGCTGAAATCATGGGATGATAGTTATATAGCTGTTTTCTGGTGGGCTGGGAGCACATTATTTATTTATCCCCCCCCCCCAGTTTAAAATAATGGGAAATAATTCATCAGATACCGAGTGCATTTCAGGGTTGAATTAGATTTGGATACTGAAGGATTACTGTATGACGGCTAAGTGTATACAAGTAAAGAATTTATAGGGGTTGAAAAATCTAACAAAGCTGCTTCTCAATTGTGCAATCCATTAAAATACCCTGTATTTTGGAATTAATTTAATTTTAGGTTATTTGTCCAAGAACCATGTCCTCCTACAAGAAACTGTAATTCAAACCTCTCTGTGCAGGGATTTTGCCTAATGGAGTGATTAAGAGAACAAACTGTTCCTGTTATGTGAGGAATGACTATTTATCGTCCAATACATACAACTTGCTTATCATCACTAAAATAGTCAAAGTATAGATAGTAAACAGTTGTCCAGTTGTCTCCAGTACATTTTTTTTTCTAGTGGTTACAGTGCAGTTAACAATGAATGAACCAAGTAATTTCACTAGAAAATTGACACTTGATCTTTGACTTCGTGTAGGGTGATGAGATGAAAAAGATAGGAATGCAGCCCATACCCATGATGGACAGGGACAAGAAGGATGAGGTTCCACAGGGGCAGGTAAGTAGACACTGGCTGTCCAAGTTGTGTGGGGCGCCTAAGGATAGGATGGCCAAAAAAAGGCAATGAAAAGAGCAAAATATGACATTTGTAAAAGAAATTCACAATCAGCTGAATGACACTGAACAGTGCCTATGGTCAAAATGTTACTTAGATGGTATGATCCATTTTTTAAGGACCGTCTTTAGTTTTTTTTTTTTTTTTTTAATATTGCTGTGAGAAAAGTGGTTTGCAACTCAGACCCAAATGAAAATGGCTCTAGAAAATAACTTCTGGGCACCACAGGGATTTGGTCTGCACAAATCTGGCATGCTGCTGCTTTGGAGTTTCTGATAAACCTTAGTTCCCGCTGTAGACTTGTCAAATGTTTTGGAATAACATCAGGCTGGAATGACCTTTTTTTGTCGAGGCTTGTGCTTATTCTGCACGGAAGTGGTTAAGTGAATAAAAAAGCAACATTCCGGACTGGAAATCACAATTCCCAGGCTTCAATGCAACAGAACATTTGTGGTTCGGAAACTCCCAGGAAAAGCGTTCAGATGTTTCATGAGAAAGTGTGTGAACTTCATAGGACCCTATTAAATTTCAGAAAGATTTTTATTTTAGCAAGTGCTGAATGCAAATGTATTTTTTACAACTAAAAGAGTAACCTTTGAAAAAGAATAGACTCATGTTACAATTCTGGCAAAGCCTTCTTTTGTCACAAATTCATTTAAAAATGCATTCCTGACAAAGACTGCTTGTAATGGGGATCTATGTCATGGGGCTACATTCTGCTGTTTGGAGTGTCTCTACCACTGTTGCAACATTCTGTGCAGAATACAGTGAGATTCTGAGTTCTGCTCTCTCCTCCTCCCAGGTGGGCTTCTACAATGCTGTGGCTATTCCCTGCTATACCACACTATCAAAGATCTTCCCCCCTGCCAGTCCCCTCCTGAGAGCATGCAGGTTGGGATCACTGTGTTGCTTCAGCCAAAAATCTGTTTACACTCACAGATTAAGCATATTGTCACACTACCATACAATGTCAATAAGGATTCTCTGTTGAAAATCCTTTTTACTGTAGGACTAGGCTTAATCTGTGTCTAGAACATGGGCCACTTAACCATGTAACCCTATAGTCATACTGAAATTTCCTTTGCTTTTCCTCCATACTCTGATTGTGCAAATGATAGAATGCAGTGTCCTTTGAAAAAGCAAGTTAACACACTGCTTGCTAACTCTCTGGTACCTTGAGTGTAGGGTCTTTAACATTTCATTCCTCTTAATCCTTTTATTCTTTATCTAAGGTATGTATAATAGTACAGTTGTCCCTCGATATTCGCTGGTTTCACATTTGTGGATTCAGTTATTTGCGGGTTTGCCATCAATAATTAATTGGGAATTTTTTGGAGATTTGCAGCATACTGCAAAAAATCATAAATGATGCGCATATGTAAAGAACTTTTTTTGAAAATTAGTAAGTCATAAATGCATGAAATATATGCATTATTAATGTATTTTATCATTTACTACCATACATACATGTTTATTATAAACACAGTAAAGGGTTAGGGGAGCCTAGACTTATCCACGGTTTTCCGCATTCGCAGGGGTCTTGCGCCCTTAACCCCCACGATTGAGGGAAGACTGTATTTAGGAGCAGAGTGCTGGTCGCTGCCTGGACATGATTTTTGTTGACCTGTGTTTCCAAGAAGATATTCAGAATTTCTGGAATGTTACATTCACTGTGTGTGTGTGTATGTGTGTGTGTGTATATGTATATGTGTGTGTGTGTGTGTATATATATATATATATATATATATATATATATATATATCACACACACACACACACACACACACACACTCCCCATCAAAACTGTGCCAAAGCATTCTGCAACCTTGATCAGGTGGGAATGCAAACAAGTGGAGTGGTGCAATTTGTAGCACTTGACACTGCACCAAGATCAGCACCAAGGTTTGTTTCCGGGCAGCGGGCCTAGACACAGAAGAGTCTGGCTTGCTATGGGATCAAACAGATGAACAGACATGCCTCTAATTGAAAGGAATGGCTGGGGGGGGGGGCGCTCTGCCTTGCATTGGATAGGGTGTTCCACAAATAAAACAATAAAAGCACTCCCCTGCCCCCATTGCCAAGGGTTAATACTATTTAAGAAGTAACAAGAATCAACACATCACTCCAGGCTCATAAGATACATGATGTTGACGTAAACCACCTAAATTTGGATGGCATTTCTGTGTTATTCATGGAGAAGAAATATAAATTAAACTGCAGATTTTTCAGAATTTAGTAAATGTCATCTTAGTCCCATGCAATTTAGACATAAATCCTCAGTTCTGTAGTCATGGCTTTAACAGTAATGGGTAGAAAGGTAAAGCAGGTATATAATATGCTTCTGATGACTAGTCCAGTTCGACACCCAAACCATGCTACTCATTACCATAGTGATGGATTAGTCAGGGCATGTGGAGCATTTTTAAATGCTTTTGGTGTTTGCAGGGAAAACCTGGGCCAGTGGGAGAAGATTGTGAGAGGAGAGGAGGCTTCATCGTGGGTCCCTCATGGTGAGGCAGAGGAGTCAAGCCTACCACATACAACCCCTGAGCATAGCCAAGAGTGCAATTCACCTTCCTCTGGCCCTGTGAAGGTGGACAACTAAGTGGCACTCTGGCCACTCTTGCAACTTCAGGCAGAGTGTCAACCCGGACCCTCCCAGATTCCGGGGCTTCAGTGTGAATGCCCTACTTCCTGTGGTGGCAGGAAGTGGCAAGCAACACATGCAGGGAAGGTGATTTTGACTAGAGGACCGTTAACCATATAGTTACCTCATTGGGGGGAATGAAGGTGTCTAGACTGACAATTTCACCAAGCCCTGTTTTCGACTATTGGGGACTTCAGGGTGATACATTGGGTTTGTTACCCAGTCATCTGAAACTGCTTGGAGAACACGTGACAAAGTGGACTTTTTGCCTTTTTCTTCTTAAATCCTGTTTCAACAGATTTTTCTTTTGCTGTCCTATTTTCTGAGGCCTTAACTCCTATTCCTTTGCAAGGCAGGAGAGATGAAATCTAAATGTAAAAGGTTTAGCCTGGTTGAAATGGTACTACGGTTTTTTTGCACGCCAAGGTAATCGGAAATGAATGGAACTTTTAGCAAGGATGCACGATATGACCCACCTCACTGCTGTGGTCATCTCTGCTATCTTCCTCCGTTACCATGGGAAAAGGTCCTTTAAGAGTACTTGAATGAAACAGCCTATTTTAAAAATACACATGGCAAAAAATGAACTTCACATTGCCCCTGATTATGATGGACCCTGATAAAACAGCCCCTCTGGAGTCACACGAAAGTCACAATGCTCCTCAGCAAATGCATCACCCCCCGCACCCCCTGCCACCCCTGGGGCCATTACAGGACCTGCTGTACAAGTTGGCCTCTGATAAAGTCTCACCATCAGAAACCTCGGGCGATGTTGTCATTTTAAGACAGCCCTCAAGTCAAAAATCAACAGAACATACGTTTTCTTTTTTTTTTTTTTTCTGGTGTGAGCTCCTATGAAAGGCACATTTACACAAAGCTCATATACAAAGTGAACTGAAGCTAAAAATAAGTAAACAGGCGGTGGCTGTTTCGCTTGTATTTGGGACAGTATCAGAGCACCGTGGTTCTCACGTCTCACGTTTTGGTTTAGGAAAATGGCTGCATTAAAGATATTTAAATGAACGCCTCTGAATGACTCCGCTTTAAATATCACATCCTAAAACATACAGTTTTGAAAATGACTGCACACAGCATGACCTACGCTTGTTCAATACCTCATCAGATAGTATTAACGATAAATTTAGTAAATGTCCGTGAATCATTTTGAAAGCTAATATACAAGCAAATCTCTCAGAAGGCGGACCATAATATATTTTTTCTATTTTCTTCCCCAGTTGAGATGTACAGGATTCCTGTATCTTAATATTGGGTGGTATAATTATTTGGCAAAGTAGCTTTCTTTCCTGAACGACCTCTGGCCCCCTCTTGCACTTACTGTAGAGAATACGCAAAAAGAAAGTCTGATGCTTAGCTGTAGAATGAACGTTTGCCAAAGCACACAGAGAGTATGTGTTGCCTGCGTATTTTCAGCAGCCTCTCGGTTTCAGTCAGCTTTATGTTGACAATGTTGTCTAGACACACCCCCCCACTTCACCTGTATAAGAAGATTGAGAAAATCATGATTTAGTTAGTACTGAGGCACATGTGGCTTTCATGTTAATTATAATATTTCTTTTGGGACCAACAGTTTCAAGGCCTTCGTTGGATTTAAAAAGCAGATGTTACGGACAACTTTGTCTTTTCTAGTACTGTGGTAAGGTAAGACCTGTCATTCTCACTGGTGGTCCTGAAGTGAGAACTGATGCTGTGCACACTACAGTGCGGACCCCGTCCACACAGGTGACGTGTGCCTGGGGCTGAACTTTTGGTTTCTAATATCAGCTCTTGATAGATGTGAGTTTGAAAAGGGCTTTTCAAAAGTCTGCATGTGCTAACCTGTGTAGTAACTGTAGGGTTAGAATCCTGAAGGCTTTCATAAATGTCTAGCAGAAGATAAATAATTGGTTGTTATCCAATCAAAAGTTCCCCAAGGAATACAACTGTGTCAAGTCATATTATAGTAAATGGATCTGATCTACAGTGCGTTTTTAATGAGTTCTTTGCACATTTTGGGATAACGTTGCCTTTTCCAAATTTCAAGCCGTAGGTTAGAACGCTGAGCTGATCTTCGCTAAAAACATTTTCCCTTAATTTTTATGAAATTGCAAGAACATTGTTTTGTTAATATCACTGCAACATAGTCTTGTATTAACTGAG
Organism: Arapaima gigas; assembly: GCA_900497675.1. Lineage (NCBI taxonomy): Eukaryota > Metazoa > Chordata > Actinopteri > Osteoglossiformes > Osteoglossidae > Arapaima > Arapaima gigas. Next base: position 282,277 of record UFQX01000301.1, on the reverse strand, counting down.
AAGGTGTGATGCCAGGTAAACTGAGGCCACGGTAAAGGAGATCTGTGAAACATCTGCTGAGTTTGCCAACTTGTGAGTGCCTGAGGCGTGAATGTACAGTAACAAATACCATTATGAAATAGTTTCAAATGCATTACGGGTTGTTAATAGAGGGGTGTCCGGGTTACTTACTTTGTGCGCATTACCATAAACAACAGCTTCCGACAACTATCTGTAGTGTGTCGTCTTGACCGAGTAGCACTTCCATACAGATAAAACACGCATCTGTATATGTGCATGTAAATGGTTTGAATATCAAACATACAGAGATGTTAATACACACAATGTTCTCATGCTGAAGTTCAATATTCAATGGTGCTAATTTAGGACGGCAGTCTTGCACTTACTAATACAGTGTTTTGTTTGTCTCCCTGTCCTCTGCTGGCCTAAAGCATGAGGTTCTTGCACCACAGCCCTCCTCTACCCTGTCTGCCAATTTGACACACTTTGTCACAAATCATCTGCACTACATTTAGCTACTTGTTATCATTAGCATAATTAATGAATATTATTTTCTTAATTAGGATTTAAATTAACTTATATTTTTTATACAAAAACAAAATGTTAGCCTTTTTGTTTTGTACAGTGTGTGCTACAAGAAACTAAGAATGGTCATTGAGACTTACTGCATACTGTTGCCCAACATTGAGGAATGTCTCAACTGTAAATGTAAGAACATCAGTTACTTTTATTAAATATTTCTGAAAATGGTTTACCGTGTGTTTCATTTTAGGGCACGGAAAATAGTGTCATTTTAATGACTGGAATACAGGGCCTGTAAATTATGTAAAGTACAGCATTTTCCCCAAATACTCCCCAAAAGGCGAACACTTATCTCCCCCGTGCTTCTCGTTGGATTTGGCAGTGATTTGTTTGGGCGTCTCCAACTGCAGCCTTCTGGTGGAAAACAATTGATAAATTGGGAAAGACGTATTGGGGTATTGACTCTGGTCACTATTATATGGAAATGTATGTTTTTTGTTTAAATTCAGCTAGTAATAAAACAGCTAAAAAAACCGTACTGCTAGATCACCATGATTCATTTGTCATGTACAGTTTTAGTCTGGTGTTGACATTGCTCACATTTATGGAACAACTATCAAAATTGAAGATTTTGTGGCCCATATTCAGTGGTGTTAAATTTAAGGTTGAATGTAGCTGGAAATTATTAAAAATGGTAAGTCGAAAGTACAGTTTCATATTTTGTTACACAATTTAATTTATATTTGTGTAGGCAAGACAAGTCACTTTATGTGGTTTCATACTGTTACTGTGCCCTTACTCCTTGACAAACTGCCAGTAACAGTGTAGAATGAGCAAGTCTGCTAAATACAACGTATTTCCACAATCTACTAGATTAAAACACTCCAGTCTCAAAGTACAAATGTATGATATGAATTCTGGAACCACACAAGCCCTTAAGGATGTGTCTGGTTCAGCTACGCCAGGACAGTCACCACAATGATGTATCATTTTCCATACATGTTGATGGATTTTAATATTATAACAGTTCCATAATTTTTACTTACGTGTAATATACAGCATAGCTTATGTTTTTAAACATCATTATTAGTCATTTCATGTGTAATGTGTATGATCATCTTTCACAATTTGTTTCATTAGAATAATCGCGTTATACCTAGACAGCTTTGTTTATGGACTATAACAGGTTATCTAGTATTTGCCATGTGTGCTGACGTGCTTGAAAATGAACGGTGACTTTCTTCACCCTTGAAAGGTGCAGAAACCAAAAAACTAACATCTGGAAAAGTCTAACCTGCAGCTCGCAGTCGACTCAGCTCAGAACTGGCCGGCCTTGCTGGGGGGGGGGGAAGTCGCCTCTGTCTGCAGTTCTGCAAGATCCAACCGAACCTTCGCATCCCGAGCCGTAAAAACACAGAACCAGTAAAGTGGCCGTTTTTAGTGCAGCTGGACGCGCAGAGAAACGAACACCTTTCAGCCGTTAACTAGCAGGTGGAACAGCTCTGTTGACCACAGCAGAACAGCCGCCTGTTGACTGTCATAGAACAATTTGGTGAACGCAATAGAACAGCCAGTTTGTTGTCTGTTGCCATGAGCGACGGTCTGAGGCGGTTCGTTACAGGAGGACACGACCTCAGTTGGAAGAATTGAAAGAAAGTAAGTTTATTAACTGTGAATTACTAAGCAAACGAAGCTTTTCCGTCTCCTTCAGTTAAGTTGCTATGTTTCACTTGTAAAGTTACTTCCGAGATTAATGCTGTTCTTATCGAAACCATGCGCTTTATTTATTTCTTTACTCAAATATTAATTTTACCGTCATTAAACAAACATGTTCAGTTTACTACTTTTGTTTTCAAAACGCTTCTGTAAACAGAAAAAAAGGCATCGGAAATGAAGAAATTACTACATCTCGTAGCAGTTTTTCAGTAAATTAAATCAGTCAAAATATCCCGGTTTAAACAGCTGAAGCGTCGTTATAATAATTACAGAAGAAAGTTCTACTTATATTTTATCTATTTTGTCCATCAGCATCTTCGCGTTAAATCCGTGTCCTCCTTTAAGCGGTGAGTCGTCACGTTCGCAGAGCCAAGAGTTGAAACGAATCACTTCATGTCGTAGTTTTAATCTTTTTTTAAAAAATTATTTGTATGACACGAGGTGCGGTTTTAGCCATGTTACGTGATTCAGTTGATATTCTGTGCTGTGCAGCACCGGCTTCCAAGGCTGACGCGCTCTGACGTCACGAGGCAAAGCCTCCAGCTGCAGAGGAGCATGGAGGGGGGTCTCAAAGCACCACGAGGGCCTCTGTGGCGATCAGGGCAGCCCAGCGGAGTGGTCAGGAGCATCACCCCTCTCCTGCACACCCAAACCAAGGTGAAGATGGAGAGGATGAAGGATGCGGTGCTCCACTTTACCACAGCTACAACCCATGGGGACAAGAGCACCACCAGGCTGGAGCAGCAGGAGCAAGAGAAAGATGCCCTTCTTGTGGTTGCCAGGGTGAGGAACCCAGCTCCCCCTTTGAACCACACAGAACTGTTGCTGTTCAAGCCCAATTGCGCTGTGGAGCCTGGGGGCAGCCAGGCCCGGTGCTGGATGACCAGGTCTCATCTGGCAGGTCTCACCCGGAAGGAGCAGCTAAGGATGATGCAGGAGTTGGAGCAGCACGTCCTGAAGAAGTGGGATCTATGGGAGCCAGTCTGGATGAGCAGTAGCAGGGAGGCAAAGAGGCTGGAGAGGAGGCTGGAGAAGGTGCAGAACATGAGGCCTGTGATCAAAGAATAGGGTCACCAGCAGAACAGCAACTACACCTTTCGCCATATCACTGGGCAGCAGGGAGGGTGGTGGTGGTGGTGTGCCCTTGGGGGTACCTAACAAATTTATTAACTTCTAAGTCTAAGATCTGACATCACTATTACTGTGTGTTATATTGTGTGGAGTGGGCAAGTTTTTTTTTTTTTTTTTTTTTTTTTTGAAATGTACTTCTGTCCTCATGCGGAAGTGCACCCTTAAAGCTCCTCTGCAAAGACCGCACTGTCACTGGTGTGTCAGTTGGAAATGTGAGGCTCTGATTGCAGAAACCATCCACAGAACCACAGTCAGTGCTCATGCTGTGACTCATACTGTGGTTCCCAGGAGCTGCAGAAGCTCAGGGGTGAAGAGCAGCTGAGCCGAGAGCGTCTGCAGGTTTTCAGCGCTCTCTTGGAAGATTTATGCTGCAGATCACATGTGTTCGGAGACAGTCTGAGAGAAATCAAGGTGTGTCAGCCTTGTAACCTGTTTAGGGAGTAGTGAAATTGACAGTATCTGGACTTATGGGGAGTTTAGAAGCTGTTCAGATATGCATGCTGGTACTTAATGGTCAGTTATCTTTTTGTTGTATTAAGGAACGTAAAACTGAGCTGTGAACTGCACCCACATTTGCAGCTAGAAGCACACATGCTTAAGAACCATAATTGCCTTTAACTACCTTTGTTTTCCCATTTCTTTACAGAGGGAATATGATCTGTACCTAAACTCTCTTGGCTCTACATCAGACCTTATGCCAGATCAGATGGTAAACACCATAAAGTCCGTAACGCAGAATTTGTCCCTGTGTGTAAGAATTTCTGAGAAACATTACTCCCAAAGGAGAAAAGCACTTTTTCTGTATTGATGTATGAGTAGAGACCACAAAGCTGACTTTCCCATCTTGAGCCGGTGTAGGACACCCTGGGATGTGTGGGCAGTGGGGTCGCGGGAATGCAAGAGTTGGAAGAGGCCAGGAAGGAGGTGTCGAGACTCACGGAGGAGGTCAGGGGAGCACTTGAGGAGAATAATCGGTATGACAGAGAAATGGACACTGCAGTTTCCCCCATTAAGATCTGATAACTTCCTTTCTGTGTAACATTTAAGATGGAAGGAATATATATGCACTTCATATATATGATTATTATTATCATCATTGCAGCAGCACAGTGGCTCAATAAGTAGCATTGCTGCCTCACAGCTCTTGGGTGTGGGTTTGAATCCAGCTCAGTCAGGTCTAGTTTCTCCCTGTGTGAGGGATCCCTTCCAGTGTGTTGTATCGTTCCCTAGCACCTCGTGATTGTAGTCCAGAATCCAGTGCGCCTGACTGGGGTGAAATGGTTCATCACAGGTGAATTATTATTATTATTATTATTATTTTTGTTGTAACGACCCATGTCAGCAGTGTTACTGCCAGAGGGCTCTGAAGGCAGAGTTGTGGGAACACGAACTTTATTCTTGCGCGGTATGACAAAACGCCCACCCACTGAACTACTGTATACCCAACATGACCTCAGGGTCATTGCCAAGCCCTGGACTTCCTACCACAGTTGTACTTATTAATTATGTACACAGCAAAGCATGATGGGAGCTACAATTCCACCCGACGTTACGTTATTATTAGTTTCATTGTTGTTTTTAATCTGAATGGTAGATTTAATTTAACAAATAATGTGATGCATTATCAGTATTCATACCAGTGCAATCTAACTTACTGTCTCACTCTTCACCCCACTCTACATTGTTGTAAACACTGGCCTAGTGTTAGGCAGGAGATACAGAGTCTGCAGGGCCAAACACCTGAAGACAAAGGTGAGCATGATCTTATGACATTTTGCCAATGGTATGTCGACATTCTGTTTAAACAAAGAGTAATATCCTTAAATTGATATTTGTTGTGTGAAGATGGACACGTGACTGTTGAGCACACCCTCTTTCTTCCTTTCTGACTCAAACTTCTAGGGGTGTGTAGGGAAACAGTCCAGGACAGGCAGAAGCTGAAAGAGTGTCCAGCTTACAGCGTAGCTCAGGTCCAGCTCAGGGCACACCAGGTGTGGAGGATGTGGGAGGAAGTCCAGAACCTGAAGAAAGAGATGAAGGAAGAGATGGTGCCCAAGGTCACAGTCAGTGTGACAGAACAACGCATCAGAGAATCAAAGGTGCAGTGTGTCAACTGAGTGATTCACAGCTTCTCATTGTTTATTATTTCCTTTTGTCTGTAGTCTTAAAAGGCCTTTTAGACAGACAGAAACCAATCGGTCCACCACAAGCAAAAAATTATGTCATCTGTAAATGTCCACTCAAAACTGCCTGAAATGTGTGTGTTGGAACACTCTTGATCAACAGGCTGACATTCGGAAACTTTTGAAGTCAAATCGCCATCTCCAGAAGGGTAATAAGGTGAGGTTTGTGACTATTGACATTAGTTTTTCAGTGATTCATTTTACTTTTGTAGCACAAAGCAATTAAAACCACTGTGGCACAAAGGTGTGCTGTGTAAAATTAACCGGTTTGAATACGGCAAATATCCTCGTATCAATAGCTGTCTTTTTTTTGAAGAATGCGGAGAGGGACATCTCAGCAGTTTTTACCAGGTCCAAAGCAAAGGATGAAATGAAAGAGTAGGTTTCACAGCTCTGATATATCTGTTATGTACATTTAGTTGGGCAGAACTTACCACTGCTGATTTACTTGTGTGAAATTTCTTTTCAGGGAACTGTGGGACAAGATATGGACTGCCCTGGGACATGGTGATAGATAAACAAATTCAATGTTCACCCAGTGAGTGACAAGAAAATGCTGTTAATGAACATTTTGGTATATTTTCAGTGACGATGTGGAAGCCAAAGTTCAGAGCCTGGTTGACCATTCGCTGATTTTAGCTTTGAAAATTGACTTAAGATTAATTTTCAGTAGATTCTAATGAAGTTAGAGGACACCTGTAATAATGTAAGGAATCTTACATATATGTATAAATACAGCACAGGCTTTCCTCAGACAAACACTCATTATTGTAAGAATTCCCCAATAGAAGCAAAAAGAAACTGTACCCTAAAATTCACATAATAAGCTATCAGCTTACAAGAAACCCTTATTAGAACGGATATCTCCGTTCAAAGTATGACACTTGGTTTAGCTAACACAGAAGGCTAGACCTTGCCCTCAAACTGGGCAACGCAAATTTATCACAGTCAGCCTGTTTCAGAATCAGCAAAGGGTCAAAGGTCTCCATCTGTTCCTTAGCTATGCAGGAACATAACACTTAAGTACTGCTATCTTCCTTCAGATTAAAGTAAACAGCTTTAAGTTCTGAGCTGTAATTTGTCTATAAAAGAGGATGAAATCACCTCCAGACAGAAAGCTGCTATTTTTTTCATTGGATACTTCCAAAACTTTTTTTAAAAAAAAAAAAAAAAAAAAGGAAGGAAAATGTCCTGTTTTGTAAAAAAAAAAAAAAAAAAAAAACAAAGTGTTGCAATAAACACAAGCAATATACTTAAAGGTTATTGTCTCATTTAAGTTGTTAACAACTTCATAGGTTTGACATGCAATGTGATAGATAATGTAAGATTTTATTCTATAATCCTTGTCTATAATGAGCTTGAAGGCTCTTTATAAATTATAACTACTTATTTGGTTCCCTCTCAACTTATTACATTACCCCCTGTGCTTACTATATTCAAACCATATTTTAAATACAAAAATCCCATTCTTGATAACACTTGTCATTATTTCCTATTCCAACAGTTAAGTTTTTTGCACACTCAGTATATGAATGACTGAGAATGGAAATCTGGGTTTCAATGGACACTAACTACAGGATAAATGGAACCACTATTAATTACCCTGGGATCCAGCAGTCGATTGATGAAGCCACTCCTACTGCATGTGCAGACATGAGCTGAATTAAATATGTTTATCTAATAGGATTATTTGATGACAAGCAGAAGAACACTGAATATTTATGAATTGTGTTGGTTAGTTACACTGATTCCTAATCACATAATACTGGAGCATCCTAACTAACCCTGGGTCAGACTTCTCTTGGGTTTTGAAATCAGAAAGAGAATTTGTTCCTTACCAGCAGAACTGGACACGAATGCAGGATGCTGTTCTCTTGGAACATTGAATTTATCAGTCAGGTTTCTTCCAGAAAAGTGCGATTAATAATAGTGGTAATTGGTAAGTAATGTGGCGGTATGGCCACCAGGTGGCAGCAGTGAGGCCGGACAGTGATTACTCCCACATTACAACAGAAGCTGTCAGAAATCATCTCGGTGCCTGAGACACGTTCATGAAATCACAAACACAGATTCGATACCAGTGAGTTCCACTATGGGGAGCCACAGCCAGCTCAGCTTGTCTGATGATCGACGGAATAAACGTCAGCGCAGCCCCGTCTAAAGCCGAAGCACTGAAACAGAGATACAGGGAAGGATCAGAGGGTGCTGCTACGAAGCGGCAGTTGAGGAAAGAGAGGATTCCCCATCATGACAGATATGAAAAGACCTTTGCCCCACCACGCAGAGTCTGCCCTGTTTGCATGCTCCAGTCACAGGTCAAAGTCTGAGCCACAGCACTGGGTGACCAAATCAAATCCCCATGCGTGTTTTCACCACGTTTTGTGTCTCTGTTTCTGCTCGGCAGTAACTCTGCCGGGTGTCTTGCCACAACACACAGTAACCCCAGCTCCATCACACCATGGGACCTGGTGCTCTTGCCTCCATCCTGCTCCTGCTCTGCTTCACTTGGGGGCCCGAGGTGTCCCTCGGCGAGGAAACAGAGGGCCGCAAGACTACCTCTGCGTCCACCCAGAGCGTCTCAGACGATTCCAGCTGGAGCCTGAACGCCATCCGCGAGAGCTTCCAGGCCATCAACGGATACTTCGACTCTGTGGTGGAGTTGATGGGCGGCCGCAATGGCGTGTGTCAGTACCGCTGCCGATACGGTAGGAACAGAGCAAGTCAGAGCCTTTACATTCCGCAGCTGGAGCACTATTAGGTAATATATGGACAAATGAGGTAGTAAGGAAGACCACAGTGTTGTGTAGGTTGAGACAACAAACAAATTTACAATTTGGGCTGTAAGTTGGGTGTATATAATACAATTTACAATATGAACTGTTCAGTCTATAAATTGAAGTGAACATAATTAGATTTTCACTCCTAAGCTGTGGTGAAGTTGGGCCCTTTTTCTAACCTAAAGTTTTTAGCCCCACAGAATCAAAATATAATGTTTTTGCATACTCTTTACAAGAGTATTCAGTCTTGACTCAGAGAACACCATGTAGTGTTTAAATTTCTTACAGGAACATGTTTACTGGTACTGTCTATATCACGTAGTTAACTGTTTAAACCATGTTGCCCTTGATCCGTTTTTGCTATTGTGATACTGTGTATATTGAAAGATAAGTTATAGGTGGTTATAATTGGTCATAACAACTGTCAATAATCAAAATCAATTCCAATTGAAATTCCACTTTTCCTGTAAGTACCAATGAGCATTGAACTTACCCTGCTGTATCAATAGATCAATCACTGAAAGCAGCTTAGTATACAAATCTATCATTTTAAGTCACTTTTGACAGAGTTAAGGATCATTTAAAATACTTGGAAAGCTGTATTTGTTGTGCTGGAATATACTGTGGGTAGATATGTGACTGTTTCTGCATAAGCACCTTGCTCAGTAGTACAGTCTCAGGTCTCCACTCTGAATTAATGGCTCCTTGCTGTATCAACCCTGCACTGTTGACCAAACTAACATCCATGAGCAGGGCATTCAGTGGGGCCACAAGGCACCAGCGCCAAGGAGGGGGGGGTGTAATGAGGCTATGGGGCCAGTGATCACGCCACTGCAACACTCGAGAACAACAAACAGAACAAACTGCTTAGGGCAGAGAGTGGAATTGCCACCAGCAGAAGTCGTGACACCTCAACTGTCCCCCTGTCCTGCTCTCTCATCCTGTCTTGCTCTCTCACTGGCATGACCTAAATTCCACTAAAGCAGAATCATAGTTTGAGTGGAATTATTTACAGCAGATCAGCTAATAGCATTGTGAACAGTTATTCCTTTTATGGGCCACTTGTCATGACAAATGATGACTGTGTTTGTGTGTTGGGCAGTTTCTGGCTACTGTCGTAATTTTGCTGCATGGAACAATGTTCAAATGTATTAAAGGAAGTTTTTAAATGCATAAATATCTCAACCCACCATTACTGATGATTTATATACAGGTAACGCTTTGATATACCACAGAATATCATGAAAACATGAAAATGTGATCATGTCGTGAGGATGATCTCCACTCCAGTGTCAGAGATTGAGTCTGGATGAGTCTGCCTTTTTTTTTTCTTAGATAATATACAAATGGGAAATATGGGTTAAAACTGCCATACATTGTGCATTATGTCCACATACTTGTGATCATTATATACGAGTCTAATGTTTAACTGGCTGGTACGGCCTACTGATTTATTAATGCCACTTATTAAAGTTTTTTGTCAAAAGTCAAGATTTACACAACGATGTTCCAATATCCTAATCACAAGAATTTTCTTTTGATTTTCACTGCTAGTAGTAAATATTAGTTATTTTAAACACCTCATCTAATGGTTATAGAATTAGATGTGCAGGTCTGATCAGCAGCCACAGGGGATGTTTGGTGGCGGTTATTGCTACTAAAGGGTCTTCTGACAGTCATTAAATACATGGGTTTACATACTTTAACCAGCCTGGACTGTGAATGATTAAACAATAAAATGTTCAGTAAAGACATGAAAAGTACAATTGTTTGTGTGTTATTAGTTTAGGCAGCTTTTGATTGTCTATTATTGTGACTTAGATGAAGATCAGACCACTTTTAATAAGTAATTAATGCAGAAAACAAGGTGCTTGCAAAAGGTTCATGAACTTTTCCTTGCAACTGTGCCATATGTGATATTACAAACATTCTTCATCTCACAGGAAAGGCTCCTCTCGCTCGGCCAGAATACAAGAACCCTGAACCCAACGGATGCAGCTTGTCTCTGCTGGGCTACCAGGTACCAGAAAGTGTATGTACAACCTATTTGTACACACACACACACCCACCCACATACACTCACCAAGCTGGACTGTGTATGACTATATAAGTAGACCACAGTAATGGCATGTCCAACAATAATTGTATGTCAGTAACCACCTTCACACTCATCCTGACACTTCACATCCAGACACCCTGCACTTGTATGTGTTCTGTGGTTCTGCCCAACAGCTGGACATAGGGATCCCAGCCATGACCAAGTGCTGTAACCAGTTGGACATGTGTTACGATACCTGTGGATCCAACAAGTACCGCTGTGATTCCAAGTTCCGATGGTGCCTTCATGGAATCTGCTCTGACCTCAAGAGAAGCCTGGGCTTTGTCTCAAAAGTTGAAGGTGAGACACCATCCTCCATTCTCCTACACTGTAGACTCGTGCTTTCAGACATTCGTGCACACATAAAATCAACAAAGTGTACTGGTTATGGATGAAACATTGGAAAGTTTCATGAAAAATGAAAGTTTTCTGTGCTCATTGTCTAATTCCTACACCTCCCTGTAGCTTGTGAGACCCTGGCTGATACACTGTACAACGCAGTGTGGACACTTGGCTGCAGACCCTACATGAACAGCCAGAGGGCAGCATGCTTCTGTGAGGGGGAGGAAAAGGACGAGCTGTAGAGAAGCTCAGATCACAGGACAATGTATCACAGCTCAGGAACCGGTCAAGATGACAGACCAAATAATACAACTGAGGAGCCAACATATATACCGGGAACCAAGATGGTCATGAAAATTAAGATGGCCCAGGAACAGCACAGTCCAAACCATCCAAGTTCAGGAACCAGCTCAGTGTGACAAGCCAGCATAGCTCCAGGACCCATGTTGTCCCAGAACTACACAAGTATGATCCAATATTGCCCAAGACAGATTTGCAAAGAACTACAGAGACAAGAACAGTAAAGCCAAGGAGCAACACTGTACTGAAGAAGCAAATAAAGAATTTGGTTTTGTAACCCAAAAGTTGCTAGTTCAGGTCCCAGTAGGGGACATGCTGTTATGTATGCTTTGGATAGTTGAAGGCTGTAGTCTGTAATGTATGACTGTGCTCTAGTCCTGAACTTCACACGTACATGCAGACACAACATTTTAAACAACCTGGGCTCGGAGTGAGGGGGGTCTCAGTAATGCAGGTACTTGAGATAGTTTATATGCATATAAAACATCTATATAGTTTATATACATATCTCAAGTACCTGTGTTACTGACCCCCCCCCCCCCTTCACTCCGAGCCCAGGCTATTTAAAATGTTTAGTGTCTGCATGTACATGTGAAGTTCTTAAATATTACACACACACACACACACACACACACACACACACACACACACTCAGTATGGCCTGAACTCTGACACAGTCTCTCTCTCTCTCCCCGCCGTACACATTTTGAGTTCCTGGAAAATTATCGTGTACATAAGCACCCATAAGCATCCTCTGTTTCACTGGATTTTAGGACTGACCGTACTTTTCAGTAAAAATATAACATTGTACTGAGTGTAAATTTCTGTACAACTGGTGTGTTGAAATGGGTTATTTATGTTCTTAGCATAACCAAATAGTCCAGCGTATTTGATTTAGAGTTGCTTTGCAAATTGACTAACTCTGCAACTCAGAAGGTATAGTTAAGGTTTATTTTGGAGAACGATAACCGTTTTTGTTTTATCTGTTCACTAACTGTTAACCTTTTACCCTGCAACTTTGAGTACTAATGGTTTGTGCGGTATTTTTAATTAATTAAAATAAACTAAAAATGCAAGGACCAAACATGCAGTTTCAAAATGTTCACTGTCCACACTTATAGCACCAGCACTTCATATTTAGTCTGGTGGTGACACACACACACACACCATGTGAGCTGCCAACTACAGCACATGAGATTCTCTAAGAACTATAAACCACCTGGAATTCTGACCCCAAAGGTTTTTCACATTCAGGTTTTTTTGTTTTTTCTTTTGGGTAGTAATTAAGTCCAGATCTCTCTCTAACTTATGAAAACTTTTTTTTTTTTCAATGTTTGCAGACATTCTACTGTATATAAATTGAGCTGAATATTTATGTGGTTGTGTGATAAGGTAATTGTGGGCAACTTCCAAAACATTTCACCTCAGTGGGGCTCACAGGAGCAGTAAGAGTCCAGAGTGGCTTTATTAAGTAAAAAGAACAGATAGGCATACATACTGTAAACCACTATACTTGAACAAATCCTCTGCCCTATAACCTATAGTCACTATTAAATGTTATACAGTAAATTCTCTTTTCTGATATTTATATTTTAAATACATGCATAAAACAGTTTTTATATATCTAGGCATAGCAGTACAAGTGTTATATTGCCTTAAAAATAGACCCATTGTGGGTGTAGAAACAAACCAAAGACAGTAAGTAGGCTTCAGAAAAATTGGCTCCAAGGTTTCTCATCTTGTTGTACAGAGAAATGAACTGCAGCTCCTGCGAAAGCGTCTGTAATAAACCCGTCAATCACCTAACATGAGTATGTAATGCTGTTGTGCAAAATGTCCCCAGAATAAAATACCTGGTGCTGGATGACAGTGTGACACCAAGTAACAGCTCAGTTTTGGAGGCTCCTGAAGAAGCCGCACCAGAGAGAAGGAATGAGTGTTTGAGCTGCAACCTTACCTGTTTAAAGCTTTAGATCTGTAACCAGACCCAGGCCTGTAACCTCAGAGTTCAAATCCCTGTTGTAATACCCCTGGAGTAAGGTGCTTATCCTGAAATGCTAGTGTGAAATATTCAGTGGTATAAAGGGATAAAGTGATAAGTTGCACTGGAAAAAAGCAAATTAATGCTGAAAATAATTACGATACCAAAAACAGCGGCGGTAATATGTGTAAACCTAACTGTGATAACGTTAAATTTGAGTGTGTGCGTGAAAGTTGAAATGGAAAATTCACACAGGGCCACCTTGGAAAGAAAGGGCAAGCACTGTCACGGGTCTAGGAGGATGTGAATGGGGCCCCCCGTCAGGATGCGCTGGTCCTGGTGTTTGGTGCTCCAGACCTGTCGACGCAGCCGTCTCTGACAGCCCTGAGAGCAACGGGAGTCGCTTTCGCCCTGCCCACACACCAGCACTTGGCAGTGCAGAAACACCTCCTGTAAAGACCGACAGTGAGACAAGACCATCCAACCGTCATGACCTACACTGTCAGATTCTGACACGAGTGCAGCAAAAACACTGACTCACCCTGTTATCGTTGCCCACAAATTTGAAGACAGGAACTTGAAAATGTTTTGAGAGCTGATCCTTAGAGTTGTACTGCTTCACTGTTTCGTCTGAGATACATCTGCAGATGGGAGGAAATGAGGAAAGCGAGAGACGCAGTTTGTAATAATGACAAACTGCACATTCACGACTGACACTGGAGTACATTTTCACCCTGATTGGCGTGTCTCCTAATCTGAAAATGGACACTGGTACCCCCCATCTACCCAGAGCAGCAAAGCCCCAGCTGCTTTATTATTGTTAGCTGGGGCGTAGTATTTGAGAGTTCTGTTAACATTTGTTTGATCACACAGCACAGTAGCCCAGCCAGCCAGGGAGAGGCCTTGTTAGAGAGTCTGTCTGTTACAGATGAGGTGAAATGAGATGAGATTCAAGGGCCTGAGGTGATTTCAGTCTTTTGTAAGTATGCTAATGTGAGGTAAATCCCATTTCTAGAGCAGCAGAATATGTAAAAACTTGTTCTTGATGGCCACCCGTCCCTAATAATGTCACTCTTTCTGACCGCATCGCTCACCCGTCCTTGATGAGATAGTATTTGAGAGCCTGGTCAGCACTGGAGCTGGGTGTGGCAAAGCAGCTCTCCACCAAGGCGGCGAGGCCGTCCACTCGCTCGATCGGTTCCACCCCAAAGAAGAGGGAGTCGCGGAGCCGGAGCTGAGGCGGCACTCGGTACGGCTCAGCAAAGTCTGCGCCCTTGAAGAGCTCCAAGCTGAAGGGGAAGACGCCGCTGCTGCGGCCAGCCAGCTCCAAGGCAGCACCACGTGGGTTGGGCACATAGGCATCTGATACTTCGTAGCGTCGCGGGAACTCACAGGTCACCGGCAGCACCAGCTTGCTTGTCCGTACAATGATGTCACCACTGCTACTGGGGCTGGACCGGGGCAGGCCTGTCACCAGGTTGGTCCCCACAATCTTGTCATCAGTCACCTGGAGCGATTCCACAAAAAAATGCCAGGAAACCAGTGTTGTGTGTTAGATAGTTGACTCAAACCAGTCAAAGCATGATGTTTGCACCTAAAACACTGACATAGCAACACACAAAGTTGTCAAACATAACCAAGTTTATAGAAATAATGTGTCAGTAAGTTCTAAGACTGGCTACCGGTCCGTGTGTGTTATATGAAATGCTATCGGATCAGTCGGAAACACCACAGAACAGCTAGAACTTTTTTTTATTGTACTGCATATCTTGAGTTATAAAAATAGTTTTACATTGTTGACATCTAAGTACATGATAAATGCTATAAATGTTCTGGTTCTTGTTTGTCTTTACTGGCTCATTTCTGTCTGCCTGTTTTACGGACCGGACTTAAAAATTTTAACCTAAAGCTCTTAACCCAGTTAACCTGTGTGGATTTGTGTACGACCAGAAACCTTCACCACTTAATACCATTATGCTACAACTACAGCAATAGAGGACTTGGGTGATTTTGGGAAGACCATTGAAGGTAAACGCTGTAGGTGCTGTGAGCTCCTGCAGGACCCAGGGATGGACCCGGGCCATCTCCCTCAGAGAGAGGGCTGTAGCAGAACTCACCTGCACCATAGTGCCGCAGGTCTTCAGACTGAAGTTCAGATTGACATGGGTGCCGTTGGAAACACCTCGGCAGGATGAATTGGACAGAAAGAGATCCAGACCCCCCACCAGCTCTTTGGGAATAGACACGTCGATGGAGCCCGAGTAGCACTGAACCGGCACTGAGGACACACAGCAGAATAAGTCCTCGCACACAGAATCTTCAGGAATGGTCTTCATGCAGACTTCTCAAACATAGCACACTCAGTGAGCTAAGTCCCACAAACAGAGTCTTATTAGCACAGACCTACAACAGACCTTTACCTTTGCTAAACACATCCAGACTGACAGATGCATGCACATCTGTATGACCCCTCTCATAAACACAAAGATACTCCTTCTGCCCTCACCCTGGCAGGTACGCTGGTCGTCTCCCAGTGTCAGACCTCGAGGGCAGTGACACTGGAAGGAATCTTGCAGGACAGAGCAGCTGTGACTGCAGCCGCCATTGTCATTGTGGCAGCCCTGGATCTCTATGGAGTAGAAATCAAGAAAGACGAAGTATGGAACCACCAAAGCCACTCCAGTGACAGAGAAATACACATTTTCACGTTTCAGCCTCAAGAAGGTTTTGCATTGAAAAGAACCTCAGCCAAAGCTGAGTCCAGCAGATGGGCCAAGAGGAGAAAGTAAAGTCACCAAACACCAAAGAGCTAAGATTTCAAATCACTGAAATCTGGAATGGTTGCCAGAGTACCACTCCTAGTGGCAGTTCCTTGGATTTTATCCACCACTATCAACAGAAGCTGACAAGAGAGACAGAGGTTAGGACAGTTCTGATGATGCTGAAAGGGCAATGATGTCATCTCAAATGATGCCGATATAGTGACCTCACCTTCGCAGCTTTGGCCGTCCTGTGCCAGCACTTTCCCTGGGCCACACTCACATTGGCGGGAGCCCTTGGTGTTGACGCACACCTCCGCACAGCCCCCATTGTTGTTCTCACACTCGTTTATATCTGGCCGAACGCAAAGGGAGAGCGAGGAGGAAGGACAACGCTGATGAACAGCACAGTGATCAGCAAGTTACCCACCATGCTTTTCATCCTCAGTTTTCTCAGGGCCACAACTTTCACCCCTTCATACTCAGAACAAGCTACAGTTCTTCATGTACTAGTCCCCCTTTGTCTTCAGGACCTTTGTCGTGATGTGCAGCAATTTAAAAAAAAAAAAAAAACTATATTTTGAATAGACATCACATATCCTTGCTTCGGTTGTCCTCAGTTCCACCTGCTTCCCCTTATACTGCTTCACTATCGTTTCTCACTTCAAGGTTTTTTTTTCCTCTCTCACCCAGGCATGTTTGTCCATCAGGGCCCAAGGTGGTTCCGCTGGGACACTGACACTCTGACCCCCTGCAGGGCGGGGTCGTGCATTCCACCTCATCACAGATGTCATAGAAATCTGCAGGACAGAGGGCAGAAAGACAGTTTAAGACACCTGAGAAGAGAGCGTGACAGTCAATATCTGCAGACAGAAAGGAAGGAGTACAGAGAGGCTTTCAGACCTGGCTCGTGTGTCCCTGTTACAAAGACTGCAGCCTACTTTCAATTTCTCAGAAAGTTTTTTTTAGACTTGTAGATCGACTAAGGGAGAAATGAGCACCGCAGTGAGTAAGAGAAAGACAAGGAGGGAGATGGGTAGACAGAAACTAGCATGCAGTGACAGACAGCCAGTGAGCCAGATCTGCTAAGATACTGTCAGACAGATGCTCTGTGGTGTCTTCATGGAAAATAAAACTTCGAAGAAGGAAAAGACAGTCAGACGGGGGAACAGGTACAAAGAGAAAGGGAGTGAGCGTGGGAGACTTACATCCACAGTAGACGTGGAAGCATACAGTGGGGCGTGGCAGACGGTACACATAGTACCCCCCAGTGCAGGCCTTGACGTCCACAGTGGAGTTCCACTGGCAGCAGTTGTCGTTGAAGCTGGCACAGGCGGGCAGCGTGACGATGCCATCGCTCGGCTGCGGGTGGGTACCCTTGAGCCAGATAGGTGCATGTGTGCCACAGTGGTTCTCCGCTATGCAAAAGGTGGGCATGGCATCGCCTGCCATGCCGGTGAAGCGGTACCACTCGCCATTCACGTGGTTGTCACACAGGGGTACACCTGCTGAGTGGTTCACGTGGTGGTCTGTGTTCCTCCACGGTTCATTCAGACTGATGTAGGCTGAGCAAGGGTCCAGGGCTGGTGTGGGGGAACAAGAAGGGAGGGTAGATGTTGCTCCTGTTTCCACCGTAACTACTTGTGAACAATTTAGAATAAAAATAAATGCAAACATAAACCGCTAAATTTGCATCAATTTAGGACTTGCTTGTGATCGTAAATGATAAATAAAGATATTCTCTGATTCTCTAATGACAGAGGGAACGGAGTAAAGGATGCAGAAAAGCTTCTTTCTTATACAAACTGATTTGACAGAATTACAGTTTATTTCGCCAAATGTGCACCTTTGCTAAGCACAATGGCTTTGATACACAAAAGCCAAATTGCCCCATCGAACGTGAGCGAATCACGCCTAACAATGCGAGTCTGTGACTGAACCACAGCAGTGGAAATGCACCGCTGGGACATCAGTCAGCAGGATGGGGGGGGGGCGAAGACTCAGCAGAGCCAAAGGAACAAACAAACTGCAACAGACAACGATCGATAGCCCTCCCCGGCACCACCCCCTCCCTACTGTACAATCTAATTAAGTGGCCGAATTAAGCCAGGATGGACACACTAAGACAGATGGACAGGGGTGAGAAATGATGTGACAACAAGAAAGAGCGAGAGCTGATCGCGGGCTGTCGGCAGGAACAAGCAGGAGTAGAGCAGTCCCTTCCTCTCGAATGCACGGGCCCTGCCAGGATGCCTCTGTGACAGGCAGCTGAGATCAAGCAGCACCGATCCATCTGGCTCAAGATCCGGAGAACCGAAAAGAGGAGGGGTGTAAGGGAGCGAGAAAGACAGCAAGAGCAGCTGCTGCTACAGTCGGTACATCTCTCATTAATGGAATGCTCAGCCCACAGAGAATCAGTAGACGCATAACCACTCGCTGACATCACACGCATTCCCAACGAAGGGTTAAACACTAATTGTACTGGCCCGCTTTCTTGGACTGCAGTCAGGCCTATCTCAGGAGGATGTCAAGCAGATACAGGAAGCACTGGAGGTCAAGGATGACTGGAGGTGCAGGTCAAGGCACTGCTATTTAGAGAAATACCTCCTGCTTTGAACATGTAAGCGATAAATAGTCATGGAAATTGCAAACAATGTTACACCGTTGCACTGCTTCACCACGCAACCACCCCCACTGCCCCCTGCAGACGTAAGGAGGGGGAGAGTTGGCACAGTGTGACTGCCTGCAGAGGATCTGTCCTTTCCCTCATCAAAGGGCTGGTCACTGCTTGCCTAGAGCGTAACTCTGCTGCAGATGTACCCAGCAGTGGTCTGGGCACTGGCATCTCAGGGACAATATGACCATGAACGTGAGTTAACTAACCTTAATATCAGCATTTAAGTTTCTTCATCAATCTATTTATGCAACTATTCCATTCTGTGTAGCCTTTAAGCAATTAAAAAAAACACCGCTTTTGTCCTCTTATATATTCAGTCGCCTCTTATAAATTCAGTAAATTTGGGTAACATGAACCAATATTTATCTATACACTCAAAAACCTCTTATGGCTTTGAGCATTACCTTATCTGGGAAGAATTTTATTTGTACTCTTGAAATCTTAGCTTAAACAAAGTAAATCATTTGATGAGTCTAACTCCTTGAACATCTTCATCATAGCTTCTGCTAGTGTAGAACTCACAGAACGCTTCTGGAACAGTGTTAGGAGTTTGAAGAACTCACCCATGGCCTCTCTTTGGTTAGCATCCTGGAACAGAAGAGCGAGGAGCAACAGCAGCATAGTTAGATTGACTGAAATGACAAGAGGAGAAGTCAGGGTCTGGCAAATTAAGTGGAAATGTCCTTAGTCAGTCTTAGAGCAGCTGGCCTTCTGGTCCAGTCTTCCAGGAATCTTGTATTCTCTGAACTGCTGAGGTAACAGCGCAGCCTTTTCATATGAAGGACTTATCTATGAACAGGAAAGCAGGGTTGCGATATGAGCTCGACAACCAGGGGTGGAGGGCTTCTTGCGGATGCCCCTCATTGCCCAGTGATATGACAATACGTCCATTGTTTCAGGAGAAGCTGTTTTCCTGGAAGGAGACGAGACATCAAGATCTTCTGTTCTTCAGCTACAAGATCTACTCAATATAGACTATGTGCACTAGAGCATTCCAATATTTTAAATCTAGACTGTTAATCTCTGCCCTCCATTCCTAGTTCTCTCCATCTACTTAATGAAGACCCATTTAACATATAGGCAACCCCTGACATGAGCCCAGTGCATTGTTGGAAATTGGCTCATAAGACAAAATCTGAAATTGGAGATGAATTTATCATTAGGACAGAAATGACTTTTTACTCAAAAGTGAAAAAATTGACCTCGTATTTGGGCACTTACATTCACAGAAAATTTTAAAGTTGAAGACGTGTATGTTGAAGGATGCAACTGTATAATGATCTACCTGGAAACCAACTTTTGAATATCTCCATTGTTCTCTCCATGCAAACTACAGAATGTCTCTTTTATAGATCCACGAGGACACAATCTTTAAATGTGGAGCAAATTCAACTCGGAATGACCGATCTGTGGCTGGGGTCAGCTGTGGTTTGCCACTTCTTGAAGGGAGATCGCTAACAACTTCATGTAGGGTGAAGGGTTGTATGCAGCAACCCGGGCAAAATAGAACATGAAGAGTCAAGCTTATGCTTAAACAAATGGGCTAATTCATTTAACACACAAATCTTAATAGGTTTTGCACTTTTAATTTAGATGACACGTCACAAAACCAGATTTTTTTTCCCCCTGTGATTTAAATTAATTGCTTCTTGAGCCAATAAAAGCCATTAGATGAAATGAAGTGGAACAGGACTGATTCCATGATTACTTGGTGTGGAACTTCTTCATTCTCTCTTTCTAGATAGATGAAATGGGTCAAATACCAATTGCTCAAAAGATCAAAGGTTCAAGTAAAGTGTAACTAGTCGTCATATGTAAGACGGGGTGAAACCTTCCCAGTTTATAGCTGGACTGCCCATCACTTCAACAGTGCACTGAAGCTAAACATCTATTTCACATGGAGGAAAAGCCATATGAAACATTCCTTAAACAGTCATGTGGATTAAGCTGTCATTTGTGTAGAGGGGACTCAGATTGTACCATCAGCAGTGTCATACACTACATTTTGTTTTCGTGTCAACACAGTATTTTATTTAGTCTTACTCCACAGCTCACAGAATATTCTAGTCACTAGGGATCCTACAAATCATTAAAAATGTGGCCTATTTAGTTTACATGGCTACCTGTTAAACACAAAATGGTCCAAACAGTGGGAAACAGCAGATGACAGGTCAATATACAGAGACTTGTGAAACCATGTTAAATGTGAGAATTCAGCCCCCTCCAGCCCTCTCTCTCACACACACACACACACACACACACACACACACACACACACACACACACACACACAGAGAAGGGTTACACACTGTGCGTGGCTGAATAACAGTTAGGACACGCCTATCTTAGAAGGATGTCAAGCAGATACTGCAAGAACTGGAGGTCAAGGATGAGAGGAAAAGCAGGTCAAGGTGCTGCTGTTCAAAGCAGGTCTTTCCTGAAACAGTCCTTTCAGTAAATTTCAGTACATATCACCAAATGCTGCTCCTGCACAACACAACAAAGCAGTCAGTAAACAATGTCATTCTTTACAATTCCCACAAAAACTCCATGGGACATGTGCTGGGAAAACTAAACTCATCTCAAACAGTGAAAGATTTGGCCACAGCAACCATATTTACAATAAGGAATTTAAAACAATTTTCATCAATGCTAAAGTTCTACTTTTCATAATTTTATAGGTATTGGCATTTGAAAAATTTCAGACTTAAATTGATGAGATTTTCACTTGTTCTTCAAATCAGTTAAGTTGTTTTGATACCTCTAATTTAAATTCAAATGCTTTAAACAGTTTTTTGAAGCAAATCTGTAAGTTAATGTGAATATGATCAAAAGCACTTAGAACTTACCTTATTCTATTTGCACAGCAGAATGTAGGTATGGAACAGTTGGCAATGAAAACAAGACACCACCACATGACAAAATATTCCAAAAAATGAATAACTATTTTATTGATAACTGAATTACATTTCTCTTTTATACATATTTCATAAATGATACATGATTTTACATAGTTTAAGTTTTTCATGGCGTTCAACATTACAGCATCCAATGCCAGAAGAAGAAAGAAAAGAAAAAGGGACCCAGACTGAAGAAAGAATCAAGCCCTCCTTCCTGTTTCACTTGAATTTTCATTTTTTAAACTGTTTTTAATCATCTTTGATATTTGCACACAAATAGGATAAAAGTTTAAAACAATGCACACATCAAATAAGAGGTAAAAAAATGTAAACTAAAAGGGGATTTTAAAAGGACATTTAAAACGAACTGGGAGGAACGTGCACATTTGAGGTTTTCACTACATGCTCTCAGCAGGAGCTCCTCTCCTCTCCTAGTCTGAGCTCGGAGGTCAAATGGAGGTTGGGGCTGCTTCTGCAGGCCCTCACACAAGCCCCCAAAGGATGGATGGATGGGTGGACAGTGATGGAGAAATAGAGGGGGGGAGACAGCAAAATGACAGGCTCATTCTACTTTTACCACAGCTCACTGCATTCGGGATTACACGCAGGGCAAGGGGTGGATGGTATTAGTGTGTGCGGGTGGCAGCTAATGATGAGCCAGATTTGAGCTGGAACAAACCCAACAGCATAACAGGAAGCAACCCCGTCATTCCCCTCCAGACAGATCATTTGTCCACAAACAATGCTCTGAAACCAACATCTTTAAGTTTTTTTTTTATTAAATTTTCTTGTTTTTATAATTATCCCTTGTAAACATACATTCATGCAACACCCGCTTTAAATTCTCTATATATATTATTGATACAAAAAGATACAGGGAAACAAAAAGAACAATAAATGTGGAGTGGTAATGGAGATGAGGGCATCAGTAAGAGCAGTGACGAGGTATCAGGACAGGCCTGTGCTTTTCTCTCCAGGCTCAGCGGAACTGGAACCAGCTAAATATCCTCAAACAAGGAAGGGGATGGATTGGCAGTCCCATCTCCCTCAGCTCCTGAGACTGGGGTGAACTGGAGTCATCAGGATCCAGTGTATGTACATAGATTTTTCTGTACTCAACAACCCTAAGAGTGTTTGCTCCCAGGTCCACAAACTGCAGAGAGGTGTTGTTCAAATCTTCCAACCTACTACTGAAACATTACTAAATAATATGTGAAACTTCTTTCAGCCCAGTCCCTTACACTACTACAATTTGCAGAGTACTGTGTGTGTCCCTCCCATGTGCGGTGAAGCGATGGCTGACAGACAAAAACTGGCTGACGGAAGACAAGTCGTCTCTCCTCTCCTTCCCTGACACTTATCCTACCAAAGTCACTGCTTGATGCAAGCATAATCAACCCTCAGACTGACATTTTAGCAATATGTAACTAGAAAAACGCTTGTATCTGTACCTGTGCGGTCTGCCATTCTTTCCTTATCCTGCTCAAGCTGTGGATGAGTGAAGGCAGCACTTCTGTATAAAGACTTTTGCTGTACAATGGCGCCAACACGGGATTTCAGGACAAAGGTTTATACAACACCCCTCTACAGTTTCAGTAGTTTTCTTTTTTCCCCCTCAACAGTTAATGTTGCAGATGGACTATGTTTACAGAGCTCTGGAGATATTACACTTCACATCTCTGACTGTCATACTGTACCCTCACAAGTGGTGGCAATGAGGCACTATGGAAAACGTAGTTAGTGTTCAGTAGTTTCCATAAACATCTGAACAGCCCGTGATGACAGCAGCAGTCATCATTCCCAAGAGAACCTGGGAGAGGTGGAGATTGTGCCTTTGAACAATATCCCTGAAAACAAATACAAATCTCAGCTCAACTGTCTGTCCACATAGCAGTAGACAGAGTCAGGCTGTATAGCATGTGTGTAGAAGATAGAGTCTGTATTGCAGGGAGGTCTCTTATGAACATGAATGTGATCACAAGAATGATATTTTTGACACCTTCCATATGCATGTAAGATTGATTGGATAATAAAGAATGAACTTCCATCCAACTGTGGAATTAAACAAGCATTTTTTTTTTAACAAAGTTATTATGGCTTTTAAAACAAAAAGTGCCGAAGTTTTTGGAATAGTTGAACACACAGTGATGTTTTTGCCAGCAGTACTCTCAAACACAGACAAAGAGAGGGTCCGTACAGGAAGTCGGAGACAGACTGCCAGTGGTGTTCTGTGTGGCCCACTGCCCTCTCCCCCCCACAAGCTGCCCACACTCAAATGAGCATGACAGCGTTCAACGTAACGCACCATGTACACAGCTGTTTGTCACAAGTGACGTAGCATGGCTCAGCTTGGTTGATCAGCCATAGACAAAGACATGGACACACGTGGGGTGGGAGGGGGGCTGAGAGCTTCCTATCTCGATATTTCACCTTGTGTTATATACCCTATATTCACCCCTTACGGAACATGAAGTAGAAGGTCCTTCAGAAAGCTTGACAGCTAGAATATCATTCTTTCTCACGTGGATCCTGGGGCAGAGAAGTACAGGGAGATAGGATATCAGGCATCTCTTATTAAATAATCATGTCACTTCTCCAGGTGGTGGTAGGAACTTGGCATGAACATTGGTGTCAGTCTTACAGCCATACAGGGCACATCCTGTTGGGCACAATGACTTCCTGCAAATCGCCACTCCATTTTTTCAGCTACCTTGCAAGTTATTGTTTTGTTCCTCTTTTTGAGAAAAAAAATTCTTTGCTTTTACCATCTCTCCTCATTTTATCTTGATTTTATACTTTTCTTTGTTTCCAGTCTAAAGAGTAAAAAAGAATTTAGGGAACAAGAAAAAAGGACAAAAAAAATCTTTCCCCTTTAGTTGCTGAAATTATGGGTTTGTTTGGGGGGGACGGTAAAGAAGAGAGGGAAGGAGGAAAGACTCTCTCTTCCCATCAATCTTTGCTGCCAGTGATCTGCTGGATGGGAAGCTGAAGCTGAAGAGGGTCTCGCAGACGCTTCAGGTCCAGCTCCGCCTGAACAGAAGACACAATATGAAGAACCAGAGCAAAAAAGGGAAAGAACAAAAAGGAGAGAGACATGAACAGCCAGAAAAGACAAAAGGGAGATGGGAGAACAAGATGAAGCCATGAAACCACAAAAGACATCAAACAGATGAAAAAAATAAGAGGAGGAATATGTAGGTATGAAAGTGGACAACAGAAAAGGGATATTTATTCAATAACAGTAAATATATATATAGAGGTTTCAGTCATGTTTTCAACCATTTTTAAGAGGATCTTATTTTTATTTAACCGTCTTAAAACCTGGCTGGCTATTCAGAATTCAGCACAGAGATCAGCTTGTGCTAAAAACACACACATAACTACTAGAGCACTTACAATAAAATTTAAGTCATTTAACAGAACTACACTAACATGTAAAACCAAACCAAATCCTCCCATTTAAACTTTAGCTGAAACTTTTATATTTTAAATGAATAAAGATCCAACACAAGGTTTGCTGTACCTCAGCAATGGCATCCTTTAGTTTATTATACTTTTCAATGTCAAAGCGAGTCCTCTTCACTCCCTTGTGGAAAAAAAACAGGTACTGTCGGTCCCTGGCATCCGGGTATATGTACTCCTGAAAGGACAGAGAATAATAATGGATATCATACAGCACAGCTACGTGTTTCTTGGCTGGAAGGATTTCTGTCAAGAATGAGCGGTAGGGTTAAAACAATTGATAAGCAAAGAAGGCTGCAGACATACATGCACTCATACACACTCACCTGGCGAGTGAGTACAAAGTAGGCGTACATGGCCATGGCCGTGCCATAGGTGATGAAGTACGTGACAGGCTCCATGATATCCCAGGAGTACTCCCACCAGGTGAGGCGTGCCAGGATCCCAAACTGTGTAGCCATATATGCCATGCCCCCCCACAGCACCCAGGTGGTCCGGCGTTCCGCCTTCTTGCTCAGTTCTTCCTTCATCTGACAGACAATTACCAAAGTCACACTCACATTCATGCCACAAATCAAAAGTGATTGTCAAAATTCATCCTCAAATACAATACTCCACTTACTCTCAAATTTATTAAAGCAAGAGCCAATTCATTATCTGAATCGAAAAGTGAATGCAGTAATCAGACTGCAAAACTAAACTTGATCAAACGCAAATCCAAATATAAATGTACATAAAACAAGTATATCATTTGGGNCAAAAGTGATTGTCAAAATTCATCCTCAAATACAATACTCCACTTACTCTCAAATTTATTAAAGCAAGAGCCAATTCATTATCTGAATCGAAAAGTGAATGCAGTAATCAGACTGCAAAACTAAACTTGATCAAACGCAAATCCAAATATAAATGTACATAAAACAAGTTCCACAATCTCCAGTTTCACATCATCCAGTTCCAAATCATTTTGTAAACAGATAAGGGACCAGCAAACCAAGAATGTACCTTCTCCAGTGGGCGAAGCTGGGAATTCAAGTCCTCCAGCCGTCCAATCAGCTCTCTCTCTTTGCTCAACTGATGCTCCTCAATGTGTAGGGTAGTGTAGAGCTGCTGAACTAAGAACTTCACATCATTCATCCTCTCTGCATCTTCTTGTGGAAGGAGTTCTGCCAGACAGAAAAAAGCTAACTTCAGAACTGAACCCTTACTACAGTGATGGCAGCAGAATTCACACAACTTAACACTTTCTGGAACTGGCAAGAAGCTACACTTTCACGCACTGCTGTGTGTTCCAACATCCGCCTCTCTTATACAGGTGGCGTCACAGTGAAGCCATGGATCTAGTCAGTAGGGGGTCTCTCTCACCTCTCCTAGGTGGTCGCACAACATGTGTGGTGTCGTTGATAACTAGCTTGAAGTCATCCAGCAACAGGATGTCAATACCTGTGGAGGAAGCCACCCTTGTACCATCTGTAAGTGAAAGAGCATAGAAAAGTGGACAGGAAAGTTGTGATAAAGTAGCATTACAAAGAGCTCACTAACAAGTTACTGTACAACTGTTACATTTATTAATTTAGCAGATGCTTTCTCCAAATGGCTTTACCTATTTATACAGCTGGGTAATTTTACTGAAGTAATTCAGGGTCAGTAAGTAGCTCAAGGGTATTGCAGTAGGAGGTAGGATTTGAACCTGAGACTTCACAGTCCAGAGGCATCGGGTCTAATTGCTACTTGACCTGCTGTTTGGCCAGTGAAGGCTGGAAGAATATTCTTAGTTCAGTATAGCTGTAGCATCTCTGTTCAATATTTACAAATCTGGGGGGAGATTTGTCAAGCAGGGAGTTCCAACAGCAGTTCTGTAACCTGATAACATTAGCTGCAAATTGCTATGAGGTTAATAAAAACAGTTTTAAAAAGACTTGGAGGAAAATGATGGCATTGTACAGCACAGAGACTGCATCCGAGTGAGGTTTATGTGTATTCCTGGCATGGTGCGAGTACCCATGGAGTAGACAGCGACCCGGTCGATGCCCCGGTCTTCAGCCTGCAGCTGTTGCAGGAACACGCCCACGCAGTCGCTCAGCGGCTTCAGGGTGAACTGGCAGCGCTCCCGCCGTGATGGCAAGCTGACGGATATCACGGGCAGCCCATTCTGGTACACCACTGTCACCTCTGCCCAAGAGGAAGTGAGAAGGTGCAAATGGAATTTGAGGTCAGAGAGTGCATGGTGTTTCTTCAGCAGAAGCACAGAAAACCTTTGAGGATCCAGAGGAACACAAGATGTGATAAGGACTTCATCCAGTAGAGGGAGGTATCGTTACAGCTGTAGCTTCCATCGCTTTGTGGACCACAGGTCAACACTGAACTTGGAGGGAAGACCCTCTTTCCTGAGGGAGATTTCATGACATTAACCAGCTCCTGTGGAATCCCACAATCCAATAGCTACAAAAAAATTCATCCTGTCAGCTCAGCAGATGCAGTACTTTTATCTGTTGCATCAGCCATGGTCTTGTGCAGGGAACACATTGCCTCTGCCCATTAGGCTCTCTCCTACGTAACTGGATTTGATCGAAGTGCTCGGTGGAGACTTGAATTAACAAGCACCATGGAATCTGGATAACTGCTGTCCTGTGGACTAGGTCCCTTTCCACTGCCTTTGCAATGTAATGATCCTCAATGAATTACTACTGATAAAAACAGAAGTTCAGCAAGTTCATTATTTTATTAATTGAGCATCAAGATCAACGTGCAATACCATTATCCATCATTTTATATGCCGCATAAAAGTAATTAAAATCCTTAATATAGTGATATTTAAAAACTGCACTGCAGTAACGTGCCATGTTGGGCTGCCTTGCTATCTGTCCCTTCCTCTCTGCCTGTACACTCTTGATACCACAATGCAGCTGCACTCTCCTTTGGAAGAGTTTCATTCAAACTTGTAATCCACTAATTGGATCATTTATCAGAAGTAATTGCCTTAATGGCTGTGTGGTTGTAATAGCAACATGCTCAAGGTCTTAACGCACCAAAACATCGCACAGGCAGGAAAACGCGGCCCGGTTGGGCAGCATCACAGCCGGCTCCCTGGACTGCCCGTCTGAAGTGAGGTTAACCTTATGCTGAAGTGCACCCATCAAAGCAATAGGGGAATTGGGGGGGGGGGGGGGGCAGAGCAGTTTGTCTGGTTCTCTCACCAATGCCAAGCGCCAGTCTNAGCAATAGGGGAATTGGGGGGGGGGGGGGGACAGAGCAGTTTGTCTGGTTCTCTCACCAATGCCAAGCGCCAGTCTACCTGTATAACTCAGTGAGCTGTCATCTCTGTGCTTAACCACTTACAACTCAAAAGCCTATTATCACTCCTCATACAGCCACAGAATGACTGAGCATTAAATATTTATACCATGGCAAGCACACTACTGACTGGAGCAGCACATGCTCTTAGTTTAAGCTACCAAAAGGGACTGTCACACGTAACTGGTTAGTGTAAGTGCCCACACACTACCCAACTAAACTAGAAAAGGTCTGATCTGGTGAGCAGGTTCACTTGAATCACTTCCTTCAACAAAAGCAGTACAAGGACCAGCAACTCCACTCCACCCGCACCTTCTTAGAAAAAGTCAGATCTTGGGAGTAGTGAAGCACTTATCAATGTACTGCTCTTAGCCATAGGAGTTTCTTGCTCTTCCTACATAGATACCAGCCAGTTAAGGACTGGGAGCAGGTTCTGATGGCGTGGCCTGTCCAATGAAATTTAAACGGAACACATCTTCCATGCAATAAGGAGAGAACTGCTCCCCAAGACCCAACAGAGCTGGAGTTACTGCTGTACCACACACAGTGTGTTTTGCAACTAAACTCGCAGATTTGGGCTAGCTAAAATATGAGCACACATCTCCCCCCTCGGTGATTTTCACCCACACCACCTCATCATAGCAGAGGTGCTAGAAGAAACCCCTCATTTCACAAGTCAAAGTACATCTCACACACCAGCTTCAGAGAGCACGAAACTGAGAGAAAAAGTTGTCTGTACAGGGCTGTATTGTTTAGGAAGTAAATCAGCTACAGTGTAATGCAGATGTCAGTCTGCACCACCCAGCATCACAAAAGACCAACAGAGGAGCACAATCCTGCAACTGGTCAACTTTACAGGTTGAGGTTTAAGATGCATATAAGAGTGATCCTCCACTGCTGATGAACATACGGTGAATTGGAGTGTAGAACACAGCTAGCACTAACATTACAAAGAGATCCGCTGTTTTATCCTGAGCAGAGGTCAACATTTAAAGAGCACCCAGTACAAAATGTACATTTGACAAGAAGCACATTTGTGTTCCCATAACAGCAGCAGTTGTGTCATCCTATTGATATCCTCCAGAGACTGTAGTTCCAGAGTCTCACCTTCAGGGGATGCTGCAGCAGAGGTACACAGCAGTCTCTGAACTTGCCATGTTGAGACTCCTTTCCACCCCTGAAGAGAGGGAGGAAGTCAGGTTAATGTTTGGAATAAAGTGAGTGCTCCTCTTCAAAATTTTCAACTGGAACTTCACGAACATGTGAAAACACAGACACACATGTACACATTTACTTGTTTTGTGGCTTTAGAACATAACCAGAGGTTTGTTTTTTATATGCATGTACAAGTTTCTGTCCATTGGTTTGCCACCAGCAGTTGTCTGTGGACACAAAGCAGCCGCACCCTGCACATGCGCAAATATGCTTTTGCTATTCTCCATTCCACTTATGGAAAATCTGACAAGCTCAGACAAGAACGGTGCGCAGAGTTCGCCCACACACTGCCACATCACTCCATGAAATATGAATGGCCTGCATAACAGAACAATGCGGCTGCTTACCATGTTGTGAACAACAGAAATGCAACGGACAAAAAATAGAGGCAACGCAGGATAACACCCTCGAGAGAGAAGGGCATTATATTAGGAGGGGTTTCCAGGATGTTGGAAAGCGAGGTGAACGACATGTAAAAGCTACATTGCCTGGCATCAGTCTCGGGGTTCCAGCTCCTCATTCCCCCCATGACAGGTACCCAGACTGGAGCCACGTGTTCCGAATTAGGACAGGAGGAATGTGTTCTGCGCCTTCCTCACACAGGGGGGGTGGGCCGCCTTCTGGGAATTCACTAGGTCACCCGGCAGAGCAAACGGGACTGGGTGGCATTAAGTGAGGAGGTGGTGTTAAAAAGCTACCACGATGCAGACAGCAGTGCGTTAAATTTAAGGCAGCATCTCAGCTGACTGAGTTTCATAGTGCTCTCCAGTTTCCAGGTCTTCCACTTAGACATTAACACAAGGTTCCTTTCATAAATCCGACTCTGCACAGAGGAACTGCAGACACTTCCCCACACACGTGAAGATGGCAAAACCCTCACTCACTAAAGTGAAAGAAATGGAATACTCCAAGGGGGAGAAAGGTATTGATCACCTGTTTGATACAGACTGCTCTCATAAGCCTTTATAATACGAAGTCTCTAATGTCAAACCGCAGATCTGACCAAACCATCTACAATGGACACTTTGTATCTGTAACATACAGAGGAATGTGGCAAAGTTTAAAATAAAGCAAAAATACGCAGTTATGATGATGTATGCACAGTAATTATAAGCACAGGTGGCACAACTGTTAGTGATGCTGCCTCACAGTACCCAGATGGTGGGACTGGATGTGGGTTCAATCCCAGTTCAATTTGTATGGAGTTTTCTTGTTCTCACAGGTATCCTCTGGATGCTGCACCTTCCTCCCACAATCCAAAGACTTGCTTTTAAGGTGGATCGGTCACTGTCCAGTTTGTGTCTGTCTGTATGTGTGCATGTACTCCAGCTACTTTATTAGGAACACCATTGTAATACGAGGTAGGACTCCCCATTGCTCTCAGAACAGCCTGAATTCTTTGTCACATGCATTCCAGGTGCTGGAAACATTCCTTAGAGATTGTGGTCCATGTTGAAATAATGTATCATGGCATCATGTAACTGCAGCAGATTTGTCAGCTGCACATTCATGCTGCCAATCTGGCGTTATACCACATTCCAAAGGCGTTTTACTGGATTCAGATCTGGTGACCAGGAAGGCCATTGAAGTTCACTGAACTCATTGTCACGTTCATGGAATCAGTTTAATATGACTTGTGATTTGTGACATGGCATATTATCATGGTGGAAGCAGCCATTAGAGTGTGTGCTAAGAAAACATTCCCCGCAAAGTTACATCACCACCAGCTTGAACTACTGACACAAGGCAAATTGGGTAAATGGCTTCATGCTCTTTAATGCAAAATTCTGAGCCTACCATCTGCATGTCGCAACATAAATCAAGATTCAGACTAGGCAACATTTTCCCAACCTACAACTCCAGTTTCAGTGAGCCAGAGCCCACTGTAGCCTTAGGGTCCTGTTCTTGCCTGACAGGAGTGGAACTCGATTTGATCTTCCGCTCTGATGTAGCTCATGCAACTCAAGATTCAATGCGTACTGGGCTGAGAGATGTTTTTCTGCCTACCACTGTTGTAAAGTGTGGCTTTTTGAGCTACTGTAGCCTTCCTATCATCTCACACCAGTCCGGCCATTCTCCGCTAATGTCTCATCAGCCAGAACTGTTGCTCACTGGATTTTTTTCCCCCCCATACCATTCTGTGTCAAATCTAGAGACTGTTGCGCATGAAAATCCAGGGAGAGTGCAGCAGTGTCTGGAATACTCAACCAACCACGTCCGATGCTAACAAATAGGCCATGGACAACTATGCCATGGTCAAAGTGCCTTAGATCACATTTCCCCCCATTCTGAAGTCTGATATGAACATTCACTGAAGCCCATGAACAGTGTCTGCATGATTTTATGCATAATGTTGCTGCCATGTGATTGGCTGATTAGATAATTTCATAAACAAGCAAGCACAGAGGTGTTCCTAATAAAGTGGCCAGCGAGTGTACATCTGTGTTATATTGTCATGGTGTATAGCAGGGTGGTGAATGCAGGGAGTTTAATGTAGTATCTCTACCTCTAAGTAACTCTGCATAAAGAAGTCAGCTAAATACTTTACAGTGTGCATTGCTTTTGAGAAAAGCATTTGCTAAATGTATAAATGTAAATTTAAAAGCTGGAGCAGAATGAAAATTTAACTCGTTTTCAGTTTCTTATATTGCCTTCAGGCAAAGTCAAAAAAATTGAACTGAAGGTCAAATGCAAAAACCAATGTGTTACTCAGCCTAAGAATTCAAATGACAACTGAAAGCAGCAACTGCAGCTGGTTCCCAACAGAGTTACAGCTGAATAACTTGACATGACAAAACCAGGATCTTTATCGCTAGTTTGCTTGGTGAAGAAGCTGAGCATCAAGAGCTGGCTATGAACGTGTTTGTGAGCACCACTCACACACTTCACAGCTACTTACACACACCATTAATTATCTCAATGTTTTTTAAATGTCATCAATTTAAATAGCAAAAAAGGCATGATTAAACTGTACAGAGTTATGAAACATTGCGGCAGCTTATTAGCATAAAGTTGCTAAAAACTTTATGAATACCCAATGCACAAATCAAAAGAACTGATAAAAATGAACAATCTGGGGACTTCACCTGTTTAAAAAAAACTATTTTTATGGCAGGGCTATAAATTATTTCCTGCCCCGGTAAATAAACCTAACTTGTTCCTAAACCTTTGTAAGGGGAATGCACAGATACCAAATAAGGCATTTCTATTATTTCTGAGAAAAAATTAACTGTTTCAAGGTAGCAAATGTTCACCCTAAAAGACTAATTGTCCCTACTGTCCTGCTGTTGGAACAGTCTGATCTGAATGTCATAGCAATGAATATTCTTCAGCAGAGGAAGTTTCATGACAGTTTTCAGTTACACAGAATCGGTAGCAAAAGACTAATTGCCAACATCCCATTTGTTAGCCATTTAAGAAATTTATTTAATTCTAAAGCTCCTGACAGCTTCATAGCTTAACCCATCATCTACTAAAAGTTCTTCTACAGGTAGCTACTTGAGTATTGTGGGCTAATGCTGATATTAATCATACCAGATGAGCCTTAACAATTGTATGCTAGGATCAAAAGGTCTGTTGTGTCATGCATTTCTGTTTACTCTAAGTTGTACACTGCTTTGGAGAAAAGCCTCAGCCAAATGCCTATATAGTAAACAGTTTAAATGGATTATCAAAAGGTAAAGGTATCATTTATATGATAGATTAATTATTTACATAGATTTGGTTCAATAACAAAAAAAAGGTATGCACAGAGGACAACAGTACAGTGTTTCCTATGAATATGAACTGAGATGATGCCCATTTCTAGTGTCCTCAGTGGGACCACACAGCTGTTTGATCTCAGCAGATGAACACACAATCTAAGCAGGCAGCTTATTTTGATGGAGATATTTTACCCTGGATTTGGTTCATTTACCAAAAACTCTAGATAAGCAGGAACAGGTCAATGGTACAAATGTGTGAAGTCTGGATAAGTGAAAATTTACATAATGAGTGTCTATATAATGGGGTTGGGTGTAGCCATTACATAAACAGTAAACAATATATTCTGTTCCACTGTATTGGAGGCTAGATTTTCTCTTACCGTCTCTCCCCTCAGGCCAAGCAAAACCACTATCTTGGCTAATGACTGCTAGCAATTTGTCAGCCCCAGCATGCAGTAACAGTTGAACCTAAAAGCTTTTTCTCTAGGCTGCAGATGGACACATAGCTCACTGTCAGTTTCATGTGTTGTTGTCACTACACTGGCCCATCATTAATTTGACCACATCAGTAATTCAGACAATAATGAGAGCTACAACTGACACTAAATGATGGACTGACACAGCAGAAATGGTGAAGAGTTACACATTGGAAACAGGGGATGAAGAGTTCCCATGTCCAGAGACAGGAAGGGGAAGGGTTTGGCAAATGATGGAAGCCTGATTGGCACATATGTCTGTAGGATCAGTTGTACTCTTGTCAGTATCCTCTTTGTAGCATTGTCAATCAACTCAGAATCAACATAAACACTGTTTTAATAAGCCAAGGAAGTGATTAGCTAGCAGCAAGACTGCCAAAGGCCATTTTAGAGCTAACTGGAAATGAGATCATGCAGCTGAGATCCCAGTTGGTTCTTATTAGTCATCCCTCAATTTACACATCTAAATGTATACATATATTGAAATAGCTATTTCCATAAATAATGGTTCCCAGCCCATCCAAAAGCTCCCAAATCAAGTTTCCCAAATATCACTAGAACACGGTAAAACACCTTTTAGCAAGCACACAAAGGATCATCGAGCCACGCACGCACGCACACACGCACGCACGCACGCACACAAATATATATGCAGGTGTCCTGCTGGTCAGTGTAACAAGGTGGCCCTATGTGAAAGAAACATCTACTCACATTTGTATTTAAAAAAAAAAAATAAAAAAAAAAAATAAAAAAAAATAAAAAATTTGCTGGTACTGTGTCCTTGAGGAAAGTTTTAAAGAGACACGCTCAGGATGAAAGAATGCAGAACAAGTACATTTTTAAGTAATGCAGAATGTTATTAACTGTTAGAGAACCATAACATTAAATGCTCATTTGCTGACCAATCACAACCAAAATATGTATATACATCTCCTCATGAAATCAATTGCGCCAGCTGTGCCTATGTGAACTTTACAACCATGATTCCCATAATTCAACACTCCTTATCATAACACAGCTCTCTTAAAGGAGTATATTTCTTTTCAACAATTGTTGATGTTTTTTAACCTATTTTGTTTCATTTCTAGCAGCAGTATAACATATTATACATAGCATTATTAAATAAATCAATATTGCATTCTTTACCAAAGCTTCTTTTTAAGTAGCACAGTGTGTGAGATTTTTTAGACATCTCAGTATTCTGTGCTGCGGACAGCGAGATGTAGTAAACTTCATTTCTTGCAACTGTTCCATGAGCTTGTTGATAGCTGGTCATTGGTCAGTAGTGTGACTTATGCAGGAGGCAGATGTAATGCTATGAGAGATACATTGGTACTCACAGGAAGGTTTTTATTGCTTGTCTTGTTTGCACGCAGTGCCAGTTTTGTGATGTTGTTGTGCTGAGTTAGAACATACTGCCTTATGGCGTGGGAGAAGCAAGGGGTGCTTGCACAGAGTTTGACGTGACTTCAGTTCTGTGATGTGCACAATAAAGGGAATACTTGTGCTGAATTAGCCTACTGCATCAATGACTGTGTGCTATAACACTCGCGAGATCAACTAACATTGTGTGAGATGCGAGAAGATAGTTGCTGGGTGCATGTGGGTGCTGCCATCATGTCATAGCACAGTCTCCCAGAGCATAATACCCGACAGGCCAGGATCACAAGCATATAAAAAGCACTATAGCTACAACATGTACACAACACAGCAACACAGGCAGTACAAAATATTGCAGACATGGGAGCACACCCAAATAAACACACACACAGAAATGCATAGCCATCCTCTTCACGTATTCAATGAAGAGGCTGGGTACTTAAGAAAATCTTTTAGCAATCAACTTTTCATATTCTGAGTGCCATGGCAGTGAGAAACCATGCACTGCATTGAGGAGGAGCATAAAATTCACACAATGAAAAAAACAAGCATGTGGAAACTGGAAGGTAGGGTGAAGGCTATAAAAAACTAATTATTCTCCACATATCCAACAACTTAACAGCAAAATGCCTCTCACACACACACACACACACACACAGTCCTACAAGAAAAAAAACTACTACACAACTTAAAAAATTAAAGCCAGAATTATCTACAACCATTATTATTGTTAACTGTAACAAAAGACGATTAGTCAGAAGATCAATGTTTTCTCTGAACAGCGTTTTACTCGCACTACAATAACAGTGTAACAAAAGAGGATAATAAAGGCCATTTATCATCTTCTAAATTAAATGTAACATATAATGCAAGTTATAACAAATGTTATTTAAAAAATAATGCTTCAATACAACACCTCAGGTTTATAGAGAATGTGGTTACATGGTGTGTTGGGGATACTTTTCGTGTTTGGGTATTTATAGGTTCTGTTTGGTTGGTGAGACAGTTGCAATCCTCATGGGTTCCTGCATGGTCACCCATTTTGTGCAGTCCTTCCTGAATTTAACATCTTACATGCTTTGTATGAGTACACTTCAGAAATCAATGACCAATGAAACCATAACAAAAATGCATAAGCACGAGTTTCAGCACCAATTTAAATAAAAAACAAGCACAGAAAAGCTGTTGTGCTGAACAGGGCTAGCTCTAAACTAAAAACTAAAACCACCTGAGGCAACAAAACACCACAAAATACTATAAACAAGTTACCATTTATTTGCCTTTTCTTGGCAATCTTCAATTTTGTCCATACTAAAAATGGAGGAAAACCAAAGTAGTATACACACACAGGCACTAGCAAGAGCAGTATGCTGAGCTGCTGGCCCCCCTCGACTACTGTGACGAGGAAAGTCCATCTTGGAAAAATTAAACCTTCTAACAGATTCCTACAGGTTACCTACACAGACCATGTGTGTCTCTAACAGCAGTGGGTAGTCATTTCCAACAAGGGGCCAAGTTTTGCCATATTCCAGAGCCCAATTGATTCTCATTCTTTGTAAAGCAGATCACACCACCCGGCTCTTACAGGGAAATATAAGCTTTTGACTGGGAAATGACCCAATTGTTCACAACTGCAACGGCTAGGTGACATTATTTTCTACTCAAATGATGACTAACAATAATCAAGTGCTAAAACACAATTTAAAAAGTGCTTATAGCCAGTCGTGTACAGCGGCCATAATCAGCGGTTGATTATTTTTCTCGCAAACATTGTGACTTTCATAGTTTTTTGCTTGTATGCTTCTGCCATTCCTGTTCCTGTGCAGTGTGTGCACATGCAATAACCTCTCTCTGCTTGCGTGGGTGTGCATACACCAACATTATGTATGTTAATAGTGTAATGAGCATTTTTGTGTCTGTGCATTAGGTTTGCCATTCGTGTAGTGCATGCCTTGAAAAAAGGAAGTCTGTAGCCTTGCACGTATGTATATGTGTGTGAGCTTCAAGCTTGTCCGAGATGCAGACTCATGCATGTGGAGAAACAGCGGTGCTCCCGGAGCGTGTAGCCAACGAATCACCAGCTGAAATATTAAACAGCAAAACAGGGGAAAGCATGGCAACCTTGGAATCAATGTCAACTGAGGGACTGGGGATGGATTCGGGAGTGGAGGAGGGGGGGGCAGGCAGACAGCAAGTGAAGTGAGGGGATCGAGAGAATGGAAGGCCAGAGGGAGGAAGAGACTACTAACGACAGAGCTGGGGAGATGCCTGAGGGCAGGAGAGCAGGACAGAAAAAAAAAAGAAAAGAAACACAAGGACATGACAGGTGTAGGAAGGAAGGGAGGGCAAATCAGTACAAAGGAAGCAGCTCTCAGAGCTTGAAGAATCTCTGCAACCATGTGTGCATGTGCAGTAGGAGGGGGTCTCTCCCCGTAGAGAGTATTCATTTAAAAAAAAAAAAAAATCATGAATCCCGCCCGTCCTGTTCTGTACCTCCACCAGCACCAAAGAGAAACCCCTGGAGTACACTGAAGCGCCAAATTAGGCCTGACGGCTGGTCCTGTAGCACACTGCGGCTTCCGAGTGAACCTCTGGCCTCAGCTCTGAACACGAGAGTGGGAGAAAGAGATCGATAAAAAGAGTGAGCTCACAGATGCTGGGACTGAAAGAACAGCAGCAGGAGACAGGGTGGGGGAGGGAGAGGGAGAGAGTGAAGAAAGTGCTGATTGCTGCTGCAGAGGAATCCCTTCTCCAGTGAGGGGGGTTGCCCCACTCATCCATTCCTTACTCACATGCATGCACACACTCTCTCACTCTCTCTCAACGTCTTTCCCTGTTTAATTTTCTCCACCCCCCCCCCCAACCCCTGCACTGCGCTGAAACCTCAGTGTAGCTGTTTTTCTAAGTATATTCCTCTCTCCTGCTTAAACATAGAAGCCACATTATTGGTGGTGCATAACCTACATTCCACCTCTCCATCATATCCTTCCTGTTGTCAAAATGCACACTTACCCGGTGTAAATTCAAATTTAACAATCAGTTTTTCTTCACTCTCAATTTCCAGCTCTCTGCCTGAAGTATAAACTGTCACATTAATCTATGGTTTGAATGACTTCACAGGCAATTTTGTCATACTTACTCACTGATAAGATCTGCATGCATGTGACCCTGCTCCTAAATGCTCTGTATGCCAGAATCTGTCACTGAGAAGCCCAAGCCCATTACATCCCAACCTACCTGCTTCATTATCCATACACACACAGACAGCTATTCATTAGGACCACTACACCAGTTTCTCTTCATAAACTACAGTAGGGGAGCAGAGAAAGTAGAAGTGATGGTGGAAAGCAGAGAGGTCTGTAAAAATCAGCACTCTCAGGCCAAGCACCAAACACACAGAATTTATGGAATGATGTCGCATACCTACACTCGATCATCTTTCACACCCACTCTCACAGACATACACGCATCCACTGCAGGCTGATCAACCAAACTGTATGGATTCAAACTACCGTCCAGTGTTCAAAGGCAGCTGAACACTGTGAGTTTCAGAATGATGAGTGGTGGAGAGGGGTTCAGCATAAATAAATACTCACAAAAGTCAATGTTGTGGAATGAGCTCCATCTGTCACTAAGAACTGCTATAACCCTCCTAACATTCAAGAAGGATCCCACAAACAGATTTTCTTTTTTAGGTCCACTTTTGTCCCGTTCTCCATTTCCCATCTGGCACAATTCCATATCCAGCTACTTGTGTAATATACACTAGCAAACACAGAGGTATCAGTCAAACTGCTCTGACAGTTGAATGTACCTAAAGCTATTCATCTGCTGTGAAATGTACTTTTGTTTATGAGTTGTACATCACTTTGCAGAGAAGCATCAGATAAATGAATACCGCAGATATAAAACATTAAAGATGTGACAAACTTGGGAGTCAAGAAGAGGAAAGGAGAGCCTCGGATGGGCAGACAAGAGAGATGAAGATTCAATTTTTGTAACCTGTTTACTACAGCCCCCCCAGGGGCTTCCCTTGGGGCTAATGAGCCAGAAATCCCCCATGTTTCAAAGCTGTCAAGCCAGGCCTTGTGTTAATTAATGCAGGCTGAGGGACCCTGGTCAGACTGTGGAGTCCTTCAGGCCTGGCTAGGCAGGGAAAGAAGGGAATGAGCCAAGGAGAAATATTGCAGAAAAGAAGAGAAGGGAGGATGTAAGAAAGAAACAAGTAAAAGATGATAGGAGTCTTAACTGAGATGAGAGAAAGTTGAGAGGCACATGATGTATGGGTATAAACTGGATGAACCAAATACCGCCACACTTGATGCCGACTGCAAAAATGCAGTGTAAACAGTGGCGGAAATTACTCTCCAGTTGTATTTATAATCAGGAGACATTAAAGCACTGTGAAAAATAAATAGAGTCACGTACTGTAAAAGTTTAAACCTGAAAAATGCTGATTAATCTGATAACTATAGTGTTACAGATCTGAAGGGGAGACCCTTCAGGTTTAAAATCAGATTAACACACACTTCTGGCATGAAACAATATTGTACACATTATATATAAAATAGATTTGCACAAATTTTTGACAGTGTAATACTAAAATATCAAACAGCTAACGAACAACGTTTACACTACAGCTATCGCTCAGTTTACATTCATAATCCCTTTCTGAAAATTGGCCTTAACCGGGAAAATGTAAAAAGGCAGGATGTATACTGGGGGATAGGTGCATACGATTAGCAGAAGGTAAGCTATCATTTCATATTAATAACTTTTTAATATAGAAGTATTTCTACTAAACCACCAGAGCAGTTCAATTAAAGCCCACATCTTTTTCATTACAGTAAAATAAGTCATGTTTCAAGTAATGAATTTTTAACTTCACAATACAGATCTTTTTAAACATACCAAAACAAATAATGAAATGCATTAAATTTGTATTTTACCAAACACTACACATGAGGGAGTGACATTAGAGATATGCTACACCTAAAGCCCTTAATACAAAAGAAATTGTTGAAATTGCTCTCCTCCCTATCTTATTCTAACCTCAGTCCTATTGATTTTTAAACAAAAAGAAAAAATGTACAAGAAAAATACAAACGGCTAAAGGCTCTCTGAGCATACAGATAATGTTAATTGTATATTTTCAGATCATCACACAAATTGTGCTGACACAAATGCATTTTTTTAATTATGTTAAATATAAAAAGGCCATTATTTAATGTAGACGACCTCAATTATTCTCCCAGACACCTGCAGATGCTCATTCTCTTGAACCTGACCTGGTAATTCATTAAGCTGTTGTATGAATGATAAGGATTCAGTTCATATTAAACAAAAAGCATCATCTGACTATTTGCCATGTTCTGAATCAGAATTGCTGCGATTTGAAGCCCCACCTTTGCTTCACATTCATTTAGGACATGACTAGAAGACCATGTTCTACGAGGACTGCAGGCTCTGCAGCCTTCATCTGACCCAAGACTCCATTTACAAATTAAAGCTGTTCATTGGACAGAGAAATAACATCAAACCCCCAAAAAGCAGCTACTGATGGGTAACTAGCCAAATCAGTAAATTATCCATAGTTAGAAAAACCAGCTGGTGCAGTTCTTCCCAACTCAAAATGAGTTTAATGAATGATTGAATTAAAGGCATTAATTGAAGTGGTGGGTAGCAAGAGAAACCCACACTGCAGAGGCATGACAGCCAATGGTCCAGGATCACAGTGCTGGCAGTCTGCAGGGGCAATAAAGGAATTCTGCCAGGAATTGCAACAGGGTGAATTGGGAACAAAGTACTATGCGTGTGCAGGAGCACATGTGCGCATGTGCAGATCAGTCTGTTTGTGCAGTAGGAGGTTGCTCGATTGCGCACATGGACAGATGGTGCAAGCCAGCCTTGCCAACATTCACAGCACCTTGAGGAGCACCCCCATGCTTCTTTCCCTGACATCCAGACCCAGTTTTTTGACATCTCCTGCCTTCTACAATGTCCTTGGCTGGAGAAACACATACAGCAAATAAAGCAAAAGCACACACATGTACACAAAATATTAATCAATGGTTAGATTTAGGATCACTGCCATTTTAACCTTGATGTAAACCACTTCCCTGAGATACAAACACATTTATGCATGATACTGTTTATGTGCATGCTAAGACAAGACTACACGTGTAAATTAACACTGGGCTAAAATAAGAATATATTTATACAATTTTATCTTCGGCTCAATGTAAGTCCTTCAATCAAGAGAAGATAAGCCTTACAATGTTATTTGTTATGAGTGAAAAGATGCCTGACTTGGAATAACTACTTAGTTGCTTAAAAATATGCTTGAATTCTATGGTCCTCAACTTTTCATGTTATCGGTTGGCAACAAGTGGGGGAAAACCACAATGAGATCATTTTATACACTGCATAATCAGTACAATCAAGACTTGGGAATAAAAGAAAAACCTCCTACAATTTATGAACACGGAGAAATTGTAAGTATGGTAATTGAAAACAATCATTTGGTAAAGTGGTTCATTCATGGTACCACTTCAGCACTGAAAAACTATCATGCACAATCTGAAGTACTGAACACTATAGACTTTGGCATCTGAAATGACTCAATTTCCATATCATAATATTCTCATTTCACTAATATAATTGAGATTAAATTATTTCAAAAATGAAAAACTCACTGTGTGACAACTAATGTGTAGTACATTTAGCAGCATGCTTTCCTGTTCCTGGTTGTGTAATGCAAACTGTGTAATGCAGTTTGGTGTTCACTACGCAAATCCTGTCATGCATTTTACAGTATGTGGGAAACACACTTTTATCAGGATGTGATGAAAATTACTGACTACATCTAGTAAGATAGGGGATCTAAAGAAACCAGCATTCCAAAACCAGGGTTGTTAACAACATCATTCTAATGGTATTTTCCATATATTCACACTTATACTTTTGCTTACTTGTTTCTGTTTACCTGCCCTTTTGCTAAGGGAAAGTAGATTAAATTTAGTTTATAGTTGTAGTTCATTTTAAACAAAATACAGAAATTTTACCCAAAATAGTAAGACTCCCAAAGACTTGTGTGAGAACATGTGCAAAACCCCTGCATATATTTACAAAGCAAACTGCATACAGTTAAACCGAATCTAGTGTAAAATCTTAAACTTGTGTATTGAATAACTACAACTATAAGTACTGGATGGAAAAATGAATGTATAGTGGTTTTTCCTGTCTCAATGAAAACAGTAGAGAAGCACAGTGCAGACTAGCAGAGATCAGCAGAGAAGGAAGTGATAAAAGACTCAATTCCCTGCAAGTAATACCCAACTTTTTCCTCCAAGGACAGAGAAATTTCTTTGATCAATACTGCATGGCTTTACACCTACCTACCATTGATGGGTTGGAAGGGGCTACGACCATACAGATCCTGTTCCGTGGGACAGGTAGCATTTTTTATTGTTTTTTTTAAATATATATATATAAATAAAAATAAAAATAAAAAAATAGACACACACACATATATACATACACACTTCACATCATGGTTCATTCCTTTCCTTAACACTGGCCCTTTCCTCCCAGTCCCCTGCCATGATGGGGCTTTTCCTCCTGTTTATCGCTCCTCGCTTGTTTTGCCCCTCCCTGTCCTACTCTCTGCCTCCTCTTCTCACTGCTGTCACATGAGAACACGTGAAAAGGAATGCAGAGAAAGGAAACCTGCTTACACTCTTCGCCTGCGGCTGTGGAAAACCCCCTACACAAAGCCAGCGTTATAGATCCATGGCAACTGGGTCCCCGCAGACCTGAGAAGGGGCTTCCCCACCAACCCCCCTACAAATGGCTTAAAATCAGCTGAACAAGGACAGTCACTTAACATCTTATTTCTGAACTTGAACAAACAGGTACTGGCTGCACATGAACAGAAGCCAAGGCTTAATATCCCGAGGTATCCAGAATTTAATTTCCTGTAATTAATCATAGATTTTCTACCATTTTCTATAAAACTGGTGAGCCTTCTGCAGTGAGCAAAATGAAATGTGGCAATTCCATCCAAAATAGTCTGTTTAACCAGAACTGTATTTGTCTATTAGTATTAATTAAAAAGCTACTTGTTCAAGATGAGCATCTTCTAATTTTAATATTGCATTGGCTGCAAAGTCTTCACTCAGTACTGCAGGACTGTAAAAGGCGCCTGTCGGCAACCAGCATCCAAACTGTCAGCTTTTTCACAGCACAGGTCGGCTGAAGTGAACGGCAGGAAGAGCAGCGGAAATAGCAGCACACACTCACGGTGAACCTGGTGTAGCTGAGACTCTGACAGGGAGGCACTGAAGGCTTGATAATGAAGAAGTGCTACTGGATGAGGCACAGCTAATTGGAACGGGCA
The DNA here is from genome assembly GCA_900497675.1 of Arapaima gigas. Classification (NCBI taxonomy): domain Eukaryota; kingdom Metazoa; phylum Chordata; class Actinopteri; order Osteoglossiformes; family Osteoglossidae; genus Arapaima; species Arapaima gigas. The sequence goes on along the minus strand of UFQX01000301.1, from coordinate 238,962 downwards.
GCTGGGAGTGATTAGACACCAGCCGCCATCACACAGCGAGAGTCTGGCTACGGTGACCGCTACAGATAGAACACTAGGGAGAGTCACCTAGGCCAGCAGCATGTGTGCATGCATTTGCGTGGAACATTAACAATATTTTCACTGAATGTTGAAGGAAGATGTCTTTCAGTCTTGTACCTACCTACAAGCTCTCCCCTCCCCAACCCCCCCCCCAGATCAGAATACTGCTCCACAGTCTGCGACGACACAAAAGCATTCAATATAGCAAGCCTATACAACATTGATTCAATGGCTTATTAACAAATTAAGCTGAGCTGTCATTTTATTTCAGTGTAAAGTGGGGCTCTGGAATGCGGTCACCTCTGCCAACACAAAGATCTGCGCACGTCTAACTACTATTGGCAGATTGCTACTTGTCTCACTGGGCTCGTGGAACAACCGTGGAGTTTGGATGATCCCAGAGATTCTCTGTAGCATAAAAAGACATTCAGAAAAATAATCAAATGAGCCTAAAATTCCAATGTGCATATTAACAAGTATGAATATTTATTAATTATGTGCTAACTGCCTCCACACTGGTGTGTTATAAAAGTGCATTGAAACTGCTCTTCCACACAGATCACAAGTCTCTACCCACAATATTACAGTTTAGAATGCCACTTCCATCTCCATTTCTACACCACAAGCTTTGTGACACTGTCAGGACACTACACTGCTCCGTTTTAATTGTTAACAAAAGCCTTTATGTTCCACTCATGGGTTCTGTTCTGACAGATGGCGTTTCTTCCTGGAGTCAGTTATGCTAGAATGTATCACAGCTGGTTTATCTTTTTCTTGGACTATTAACCAAGTACCCATTTTGAACACACAGGAGGTAGATAAAACACTAACATTATTTTATTCTGCATGTAACCTCTGTCTATCCTATCCCCCTGTCAAATATCAGAGTGAGTTAATATCAGATTTTTTTCCCCACAATATAATAACCAGGACAGTATACCTGCACCTTAAACAGTAAGATCAGTTTCATGTATAGTGTACTCACCGAATGTACCAGAAGGTACACAGAATACACTGGATTTCAGTAATAATAGTCCTTGTGCTGTATTTTTTTGCTTTTCAGTTCTATTCAGGAGCCAGTGAAGTTACTTAAAAAAATTGGAGTGTCATGATGACCACGTACTTTCATGCATTTTTTTTTTTTTTTTTTTT
>UFQX01000301.1:220601-237688 GCA_900497675.1 Arapaima gigas | reverse complement strand
TTTTTTTTTTTTTTTTTTTTTTTTTTTTTTTTTTTTTTTTTTTAAATGTGCGATGGTGGACTCCTTATTCTGCAGGGGTCTGGTTTCAGCTACCATACAACACAAACTGCATAAATACCAAGCATCTGATATCACATCAGGGACAGGAATTTTTAGAAAATAAAACACTTCAAGTTTTGAAGTGGATAGGGGGACTATTCTAATACAGCCCCAATTTAACCAAAGTATATCAAAAACCTACCAACCTATTCCAGTCATTCGTGTGTAGGTGTTCACAACTGCAGTGTTAAGGAGAGCTGTGTGATATCATGAATTTGTTATAGAATGTATAAAAGCATCTGAAAAACCATGTGTTAAAACAAAAGCAAGCCCATTGTCAGGAGGTACAGCAGAGAGCAAACACCATCCCCAGTTCCAGCAAAACCAATGTGATGAAAAACAGCCTCTAAATTTCATGCCTGAAGCCCTTCACAGAAGCTCACTATGTCTACTACATAATAGGAGTAAAGGCTCCTAGCAAGGTCCATGTTTCTGCATCATATCTGATCCAGTAGCAGGGGGCTGAGGCACATCCAAAAGTTATTATTGCAGGCTTTTGCTGAAATGCTTCAACTAATCAAATTTCCTTCTAGAACATCCCTTTACTACAGTGGGGTGTGCCTGAGAAGTAAAGTGAAAACCAGAATTTAAGGTCATTCCTTTAATATTCTGCAGTATTTGAGGAAGAGACAGAAAACCACTTCCCTCATCAGTACCAGGTCTGTCTGAATGTAGGAAAAAAAACTGGACTGTATATTACCGGTACCAACCAGGTACAATAACTGATGTAATAAGTTTATTAAGGCCTTGGCTGGAATTAACCTCCAGCTCGAAATAGCAGTCCAAGGTCTAGTCAAAGATCATTTATGCCTCAATAAAAATGTACTGTAAAATGTGCTGTAGGATTCTGACATTGTCCCTTCACTTTAGAGATGCGCGATATGAGAATTCTTTGCCAATATTCAATATCTATTGGCTGATGTTGATAAACACATTCCTAAAATAAAGGGGAAAGATAGGACTAAATTTTCTTTTATCAGAATTACAGACAAATGTAACATTTATTTTTGCAACATTTCAGTTTTTCAGACCATGTACAAACGTCAAAATAAACAGCATCTCTTGATCCATGTTTGGTTGGCTACCAAACTAGAGAATAGTTTTGCAAGCTGTGGCCTTAAATACTACATAACATTTTTTTGCTTTCTTTTTGAAAATTGAACTGAAATAAAGGAAATTTTAAAATTGTAAAGGAATACAGTGATATAGAAACAACACTTATTACCAGTAACTTTTTTCTGGCAGTGCATCATTCTGTTTACCCACATGGTGCACATTTTTATTAACAATAAGCACATCTCTACCTTGTTGCAGGAAATGGCTTCTCTATTTGTTGACCACATTAGAAGCTGTACTGAACAATCTTTTGCTGTCACTAACTAGCTACCTAACTATAAGTTCGCAAGAGCTACGAATTGCATATTTTATACCACTCTCACTTGCACGAAAAACTTCACCAGCGCAGACATCTTATGTACACATTGACTGTATCCATGTGAACACTGCCAGGATTGAGAGCTGCTGGCAGTACACCTAGGAAAAAAAAAAAAACCTACTCAACTGAAACCCCTCCACCACATTCTCATCCCAAAAATTTCTCATGGATGAACAGTTAGGGTAATGATTAGATCAGTTGCCTTGCAATGTGAGGACCCAAGTTTAATTCCCAGGTCCAAAATCTGGACTCACACTTCTAATACAGTTAACCAAGGCAGTTGACCCAAATTGCTCCAGGAAAAAAAAAAAAAAGTTACACACTTGTATGAATGGGTAAACAAATAAGGAAGTTAGTACTCATGGCCTCACACTGCAAATCACTTTGGAGATAAGTGTCAACTAAATTAATAAATAATGATGAAATTCAAGATCTGGTATTCTAATTTTTACCCTTGAGCAGAGTAATACGGCTCAGCAGATATTATTCTATCTGTACAGATTAGCTACAACTGATGCTGTATTACTAGTCTCAACACAGCGGCATCCAAAATCAATAAAGATGTGTACGCTATAACTTTCCTGTTTCCCCACATCTTCTTGACCAATTCTTTACATTATTGCACATACAGACACAGTCTGTTGCACAGTGGTCATACTGCCCATTTTCACATGTGATGCCAGTGGGACAATACCCTTGCAGTCCTTCAATTAAACTTTCTAAAACAAGTTTATGACAGAAAAACTTTGTGCTAACAGAGCTCTTATTTTCTCGGTTAACTCTTCTGTCTTCCCCAGAGCTTGGTGCTGTCCTGAAGACCCTCCCAAGATGCTTTGCTCTGAGATGGTGAAGCTGTGCATAGGTGGCTTCTTAATCTAATCAGAATATGACAGTGGGGACTGGGAGGAGGTAGAAGTGGGGAGCAAGCCACCTTCACAAGTAATGTCCTGACAGCTGGGAGATGTTTGAGAGTTATCCCACACCCCAAACCCAGGAGTAACATACCTTCAGGCTTCAGCGTACACAGAATTACATGGTGCATCAACAAGGCTAAACAAACTTCACCTACCCTGTATAATAAGATGGTCAATATTCTCAAGCAACTCCCACACAAAATGTTCATAATACTACACAAAACTGTTCTGAGCAACACAACCCACAATTAAGCAACAATAATGGAACTAGAATGGAAAGCAAACTACTAAAAACACCAACCTCTTTTATTCTTCTAAAATATTTTTTCTTGCAGGCAATACATTTTTGCAGTGTTCAGGCACCTCAGTTAATATTGCCCCCTCAGCCTAAAGGGATACACTTACTCACATAGTGTGCATGTAGTTCAACAAATGAACAAAATTGTGGAGTACAGAGAAACCACCCAGAGAATACCAGTGGACTCAAACGGCTTAAATGTTATAAATGCTAAATTTTTTGATCAGTTATATCATGCACATTAGTGTCAAAGCATGGCTCTCAAAGGTTAATGCCATTAACCTGGAAAATGGGAGAGAATTGTTTCTCAGAGGTCAGATGGCAGTGAAGAGGCCAATTCACTGTTTTTCCTAATAGTATGAATGATGAAGAACTCTCACATAGTGCATGCGACCTCATAGCCCTCCTATTGTATGCTCTGTAAAACTAAGCAGTTTTACTTTTCCGTTTAAGCCAGTTTCCTACAGGATTATTCCTGTACCTTTATACACTGCACACTACCTGTTTTGTTAAGGACATCAGTGATGGCTCACATATGCATAAATATTTGAACCCATGGACAGCATGTTGTGTATCACTGGTGCCTCACAGCAGCTAGGCTATGCTTTCTGTCACATGTTCAAATACATCTAAATTGGTGTGGAACTTGCATGCCCCGTGTTCATCTGGATTTCCTCCAGGCAATCCCATTTCCTCCCACAGTCCAAACATATGTGTTTCATGTGAACTAGGCAGCTGAGCGGTGCAGCAGTGTAGTAGTGTAGTAGTGTTGGTGTCAACTTCCCAGCCTGTGGGTTTAATTTCAACTCAACCTGTGTGTTGCTTGCATATTGTTACATTGTTTACAATGGTTTTTCTCCTGGTGCATAATCTGTTTCAAGTGAACAGGTGACCAAATTTAAGTGTGAACTGTATTATCTCAAACTGGTGTACCATATAGCGTGTATACTGCCTCACACCCCGTTTCCAGAACAGGCTTTAGATCAACATAATCCTTTAGTGAACACACAGTTACTAACACTGAATGGATAAGAAAGTAGATGGTTCAACCATTAAATTTGGACTATATGATTCATACCAACTATTTTTGAATGACTTATTTGCAGGCAATGAAATCTACTAAACTTAACAGCAATGTTGAAATAATCAAGCTTGAGAAATACATTCACAGCTTATTCCACAAGAACAAAATTATGAAATGGCCTAAATCTATGACCATTTTTTGATTAACCCCACTGTTAATCATCGTGAAACTGTAGCTAATAGACTCAAAACTGTGTGTTATTACTATGATTAATGTCTTAAATAAATTCAAAGTAATAGCTTTCATTCAATTAACACATTACACTAATGAGTGCATTACTGCAGACATGTGACATCAGGGAGTTGGTGGAAATTATTTTTCATGGCACAGTTGGAAAACTTTTTGACAGCACAATCTCAGATTCCAGTGAGTAGGGTTAAAAAAAAAAAAGAAACATGGACTGTTATTAAGCAATGATGAAGCCTGGTTGGTTAGGGAATGCTCTCAGTGTCTCACCTGTCTGTGCACATATTTTTGATCCAGAAATTTTTGCAGATTCACCAGTCTTGTCACCCAAAATACAGTAAACAGTGTTGAAAGCCAACACCCCATATAAGCTTCCGTTGTCAAGCATGTTTCAAATCCCTTTTCTCTTGCCGTTTCGTCTGTGTTTACACCATTCAAATCGCTCCTCCTGTTTTTCTCTCCCTCTTTGTTCTCTGACAGTTTTTCCACCAGTCTTGCTCGACCTGAAAGTACATGGCTTCCGCAACATGAGAATGGTGCAAAGGGTTTTTTCTCCTACGTTCCTGTCGCTTTAAGTGCAGGGTTAACCTGGCAGGTGTGGGGTGAGAACTGGAGCTGCCAGCAGTCATATACTTACTTTATAGAAGGGAGATAGAAAAACAGAGAGAGAGAGAGAGAGAGAGAGAGAGAGAGAGAGAGAGAGAGAGAGAGAGAGAGAGAGAGAACGATTCAGAAAGGAAACTGCTTTTTTGGAAAGACAAAAATAGGCAGGACCTTAAGAACTAGACTCTAAGAAAAAGGTTTAAAATGAAGCTACAGATGGACTTGGGTTCAAATCCTGCTCTTACTGTAATCGCTTTAAGCAAGGTCCTTACCTGAAATTTTATAGGAAAAAAAAAAAAAAACCACCCAGCTTTATTAAGGGGCAAATAACTGTATGAAACTTAGTTCAGTTTAATTAACTTTGTACTAAGTCTAACCCTAACCCTTTTGGCCAAGGGCAGAAAATAAAGGAATAAATGTAAAGGGTGCAATAACAAGGCAGAAACACAGGATCCAACAGTAAAAACCCAACTGTAGCCCTCTCTCATGAGAAGCATATATTTTTCAGGCAGCATGCTGGAGGCTCATGGAAAAACAGCAAGAACATCATGGAGGGCCACCACTTGTGAAGCAGAGGTCTGCCCATGTAAGCTGCGTATAAGCTGGATCAATTAAATGTTCTAGTTCATGTAGATGGAATTCTTACTGTAATCAGACTGCAGTAATTGCAGAAACACTTGAGGGAGTGAGAGAGAACCATGAAGAGAGCCATCTCTCTCTCTCTCTCTCTCGCACACATTTTCTGTAAGACAATCCTCTTTTGTGGTCCATCCTCTCCATTAACAACCCTGTACACCGCCTGCCCCTCCTTCCAACTCCTCACTTATTTAAAAAAAATAATAATAATAATTAAAAAAAAAAAAAAAAACACAACACATTCCTTGTTCTTCTGGTCCTCTGACATGCCCTGCCTTCAATGTACGTTACATGTTTGCGCAGAACTGGGCGGGTGGGGGAGATGAGATGACTAAGAAAAACACACACACACACACACACGCTGGAGGTTTCCCCATGCGTCAGCAATATGAGCAGGCTTATCCTTTGCAGGAAGTGTGCCTCTGCATATGTTTGGTGAGGGAGGACTAGATTGTGCCAAAGGACACACCTTCTTGGCAGTTCAGGAAAACACACACAGGAACCTCTGCCCCAATTTCACAACTGTGTAAGTACTAAGTCCTTACACACAGCAACTCCCACACAAAATCTAGGTCTGAACTGCTATCCTTCAGAACACATCACACACACACACACACACACACGATTTACAGAACTAAATTACCCAGTCCGGTTTTGAAAGACTACAAGGACAAATATTTTATCCTACTCATGCAGTGTTGATCCTTTCAAAACAAGCTCACTCCCAGTATACAAAGTGTTTCCTGGTAGAAAAATTTGTCTCAAAACTAATCTTTATAACGTAATATGCCCGATTCTGGCATGTGCGACTTAGTATGATGTGAATTGTCAAGTTGCTCAGCCAAATGGAAAATGTTGAGACCTGGGGTTTGGACCATATACCAGCATCAGCCAAGCAACCTGGCTAGAGACCAACAGTGCCATATACAGGCAAAGGTTAAGGGAAGTCAGTGGCAACTATTTATAGCGAACAACAGTGAGCTGCAGAATGCTGACTAATGACCCCACAGGAAAAGAAAGATGGCTTTGAGGCAATGGAGAGGCCTGAGGATTTTGTCTGTCTCAAATCAATGACGCTGAGAACAGCTCCAACACTTTTGGAATGGTGGTTAAATGTACACCTGATACCAGGTGGAGGTCAAGACAAAATGAGATGTAGTGCAAGGCTGAAAGAGAAAGGGCACCACTGTCAGGTACACAATGTGCCTTTTGTGGTGTCAATGAACACAACTGAAATGCTTGACCAAGGTGACAAGACTAAATAGCCCTCTTTACAGTACAGAGATCAACAGCTCCACACACTTACCAAGAACTTGTCCTACTTCTGCAATTATGTACAATGGTGTAATGCTCCACACAAACACACCTATTGCAACAAATTAATCCAAACCTATAGTAAAGATCCAGTGGAAACACAGCACTGACCTGGGCTGCCATTGGACTGGGGACTGAGGCTGCTGGCTGCAGACCATGTGCTCTCCTTGTAGATGGATGGGCGAGGGGAAAGGACAATGCTTCCTGCAAGAACATTGGAAATGAGAATTGCATAAGTTACAGGTAACAGGAGTTCACACAGTATTTAAAAAAACTGCACTGCATCCTTTAGTTTGGTCAGAGGAAGCAAACACATCTAAGGAAAAGAATTAAAGCATTTTGATCAGATACACTGACTTCCTTTGGGGCTGGAATATAGGCATTCTTCACAAATGTTACCACTGGAGCAAGAAGAGATGGCAAAATCAATCATCAGCTGGCACAGTAAATTAAGAGACTCTTCATTTAGGACTTTCAATTAAAATAGAACACTGAAGCTAACCAAACCACAAATAGTTGTTAGCACATTACAAAGGAGTACTGCACAGCTGTAGACATGACAGCATGATGCCGTAATGCTACAGAAACACATGGAAAGTACTAGTGTATATTTCAAAAGCCTTGTGCCCATGTGTACTGTGAAGAGGCCATTTTGCTCTCTGTCTCTTCTGTTGGGAGTTAAACTGTAAAAACCCTGAACAGCAACTGAGCAAACACACTACGCAGCTCTAGCAGGCATCACAACTAATAGAATAAAACAGTCTTCTGCTCAGACACAAGAGCCTGAATTCATCCATTTCCCACTTTCCCATAATGCTATGTGCCACTGCTATGTTGGAATGTCAGACTGCAAAGAGTAGCACCTCACCAAATCACATCAACTAAAGGAATCACAGGTTTTGTGGCCCCACTAACACAATGCAGCATTCAGTCATGACCTCCACGTTCTTCGCACCCAGTGTTACATTGAAATTGTACCCTCTTTCCCTGAATGCCCTGCATTGTGCGTTAATATGGCCTCTAACGTGACGTAGAGCAAGAACTGTAGAACAGCAGCGAGGAAAGAAATTATTTCATCTCTGCTCATGTTCCTCTATTCAGCTGTCTTCTTGTGGCAAATCCTTCACAGCTCTTCACCTTTACGATCCTCAAATTGCCCCTGACCTTTGCAAGTACGAAAGCTTGAAGACTAAAGAGCAGTGTAGTCACTGATGTGCCTGATGCATCTACTCCTTTCCGTAAGGAGAAAATAGAACCCAGGTCCATAGAGGACAACATTATAGTTTCTGTCACACAATATTGTATGACCTCTGCTGTACAAAGGCATAATTCTGACTCAAACAGCTGGGCTGCACTGCATTAACATTCTTACTTTCATACTATACATAACCATGATTGATAACTGCTTATGGTTTCAGATGGAAGAAAGAGTTCATGAAAGAAAGGAACAATAAACATGAGCCAACTTGGCACCACTCAGTTCTTGCCAGGTGGGACAGACTTAGTGCTTCTTATAAAGAACCATCACTACCACAGGCAGAAATCTGAGGTGTCACTATGAGGTCAGAAAGGTAGAAAGCTGGTAGGTATCATTGTGCTTAGCCCCATAGCACTCCAATCTAAATTTGTCCATCTATAAGAAGCAATTTAGGAATATATAAGAAGCAACCACACCATTGAGTATGCTGATAGCAGGACAGTTCTAGGCCTCATCATCAAGAAGGGTGATTCGACATGCAGAGAAGTGGAAGGGCACATAGCCTGGTGCAAGAACAACAATCTGTCTCTCAGTGTCAACAAGACTAAGAAAATGACTGTTGACTTCAGAAGGAGTTGACATGCTCACACCCCTCTGTGCATTGGTAGTTCAGCAGTGAAGCTGTAGCACAGCTTCAGGTTCTTGGGAGTGCACGTCACCAAGGATCTCTTCTGGAACAACAGCACAACCCACCTGGTGAAAGAAGCACAACAGCATCTACTTCCTGAGGAGACTGAAAAAAGCTAGACTTCCACCTCCTATCCTCACCAGCTTCGACAGATATTCTACAAAGAGCATCCTGACCTCCTGTATCACAGTCTAGTATGACAACTGCACTGGCTCGAACCAGGGAGCTCTACAGCAGGTAGGGAACAATGCCCAATCCAGCACCAGGACCACACAACGCACCATCCAGACCACCACCAACATGTTGCATCAGGAGAACTCAACATCACTGTGGACCCCTCCCGCCCTCTCCACCTATTTTCACTGGTGCCACTACAGCCTGAGGGCCAGAACCATATATATATATATAAAAAAAGTTGCATTTTATATTTATTCTCAATTTTCGTTCCTATTCTGCAGATTATGGGCCCAATGAACTTCATTTTGTGCTCCCTTGAATACCCGCTGTACAAGGATGTTCAAAAATAGATTGATTCTTGAACCTAAAGGAGCAATTTTATTTTATATAGTGTAGTCTTGCAAGTCACGATTCAGAAAAAAGTACCAAATAAATAGTTATACAGTCCTACTGCATGCCCAAACAAGAGAAGTTCACTCTACCCGAATACACTGTTGAGAACATTCCAAAGGACCCATTTTGGTTGCCCAAAAACTTATCACAATACATCATCATCACTTCAGTGTTTGAAACAAAATGCTAGATGAAGCTTCTTTCCGTTATCTTAATTCAATAATGGCACTGGGAAACCACAGCCTGACCTGTTACAGCTCTTCCCATGTTACCACAGCAGTTCTTGTTTAGAGTGGAGATAAGCTGTTGGGTCTGCCAGTCTGCTTCAACAAGTTCTGCAGGTGACCCACGACCACAGGTGACCTCGAGTATGTTATGTTAGCAGTGGTGCAATAATGAGTCTTTGGAAACACTAAGTGGAGAGGCAAGTAGACAGATACACCTTCTCTGCAATCCAGAAGATCTGGAGAAGTTTATTGTGTTAATGCAATGTGATGCAGGTCCAGGCAAGCACAGCTGTGCCTGCCAAGCAGAAACAAAGAAAAGGCATAACTCATAGCAGAAACAGCTGGGCAGAAGAAGTGGTGCTTTGTAGAAAAAGGCTCTGTTGACTTTACTGCAGCTCTCAGTTGTGCAATTGTGGGGATAATTTCACCAGAAGAAGCAAGGATCTGATAGTGCAGGTGTAAATCTACTGCAAAGTAAGGGGATAACAAACGCCCGGAGGATCCATGGCCCACCTGGGTGTAGCTTACTGACAAAGTGACAAGGCGTGTCAAGGAGCAGCTTTGGCTTGCAACACTGAGGTCCCCACAGTCTAATTGTCAGCACGGTGCGAAGGAAACCGTTCCATTGCAGTCAAGGGAGCAAACAAAGTGGCAGCTACTATCTAGCAACCAAAACCCATGCGAAACACCACACATCAACATTCCACACCATTTGTGTAAATTTGGGGTATCTGAGCTAATATATTAAACCTTAGTAACACAATGAAAATAAAACAATGTTTGATGAGTCAAAGAAAAAGCTTGAAAAGACAAAATTTCCTATTAAGCTTTTTCCCCTTTTCATAAATAACCAATGTGTACTGATCCAGAGAAATGAAGTAATTGAAGAAAATCCTTATTTGAAAAAATTACTGCATAATGAGAAAATGAGATCTTGCTGTTCTGGCGCCAGGAAACTAAAAATTAGAGAACAGATCCAAAAGCGTTGTTCACACAGTGACTCTGCACAGTACAGTTGTATGAATGTCATATGGTGACTGCAGTACACTGAGCACTGAATCACAGTTAGACAAACTACACCTCTGGGATATACAGAGGTATAATGGTGTATTGATTGGCCGATCGACACTAGATGCCTGGCCAGTCAAGGTCACAATGGGTGGGTGGGACCTGCTCTTCAGCTTCCATATGCTGTGAGACACCTCCACCCCAAGCCTTTAAAAACTGCTGTTTGGTTACTTTATCTATAATGAACGTGTAATCTGAGATGTTCATAACCTATGAACCAATTGCTGCGGACAGTTTAGTGTTCCGCAGCCAGGAGGTGCTCCACAAGTATAACTAAGAGGTAAACCATGGCAGACTAAACCAATGATGTTGACACCACCCCCCAAGAGCTACACCATTTCATCTTAAATCTTACTTCTATCTCCACCTCTATGCTCAAACTGTATTAAGTACATATATCATATACAATTATGCATCAAATAGTATTGTACATTTATATGTATAGTAGAATTATATTTGTGTAATTATAGCTATATGATGAATGTGTCTGAAGAAGCATAAGCCATGTTAAATTCCTTGTATGTGCAAATGTACCTGGCCATTAAAATTAACTTAGGAACATCTACCCAGCAACAAATTGAGAGGGAAGCCTTCCTCTGCACTGAATCAAGAGCATTTCAGGACACATGCTTGATTTTTTTTGGCAGGAAGAAGGGAAAATTTGCTTCTGTATTTTTGTACATGTACACACAGGAGATTGTGAGTGCCCTGGCAGAAGTCTTAGACATCATTTCAGACTCTTTTCCTGACAGAAAAGTACTGTACAATTTCCTTCCATTTTTTTACTGCTATTTTGTAAGATATTATCTCAGGATATAGCCTATAAACATTTGAGAGAGAGTGTTTAAGTCATGCATTCACAAAGAAAGCAGACGACACCTGCCGGAGGCGAGTGCATGTGAGGATGCTGACAGATCTGCAGCACAGACAGCTAAGCAAGGGGCTCTCCCCATCTAGGCATAAATTAGCCTCTTAAAGGCACAGAGACAGAGCAGCTATCTGCCTTCAAAACAGGCAAATGAACTCAGAAGCTGGATCTGCAGCAAACTGACGACTACAACACAAGCAGACCAAGGTATTCTCTGCTGACTGTCTATACATGAGAGATTTATAAACTTGACCTCTTGACCATTCAGCCTACACTGACTGAGGGGTCCAAGGGACAGTGATTTGAATCACTGCAGGCTGAGCCACTTGACTGGACCCTGAGTGCATGGGTTTCAAACCCTAGGGAGAACCCAGAGCATCAAACTAAGCATTAGTCAAGGGACTTGCCTCTTTTGCTTTCACTGTCACTATCGTTACAGTTGCCTAGCAGCCATTTTTATCCAAAGCAACTGACAATGTTTCACATTTTTAACCATTTATAAAACAGGATAATTAATAATGTAATTCAGGTTAAGCATTTTTCTGAACGGTACAACAGCAGGAACCCCCTTGGAACTTGATACAGCAACCCACTGGCTACCAGTTATCTTTTAACTACAGTGCCACCTACATCAACTAAAGCTTTGATCTGTTATATAAACCAGGCCATAAATAGGCAAATCCACATGAGAAAATCAAATAGAGCAGCTGCAGAATTCCTGATGCTGCATTTTTCCCAGGACACCAAAGCAAACGCAATGGTTCCAGCTGCTAAATTAGGCTGCTCTTTCGGGAGCCAACTGGCCCTTCGTGAACTTTGGGGCCAATACTTCCCCCTCAATGAGAATACTACTAGGAAAGAGACTAATTTTGGGTGGTCATGGAAAGCTCTCCAGGTTTTAGTCTCAGAACCCCTGCTCCTTAATCCTGCCCAATGCTACGAGAGAAATGAGAATGGAATAGTAGACATTAGAATCTGTTGAGTCACTTGCATAGGAAATACAGCTTCAGAAACAGGTCTACAGAAGGAGAACACTCAGCAGCTCAGGAATGTCTGCTGGCCTAGATGTGGAAAGACTATTACCAGTTCTGACCCTGTCCACAATATGGTTTGAATAGACACCCTACCCACCGTCCACTGTTCAAACCCTGGGGTGCTTCTAAAGGAGGATAAGGCATATTCCCTCAGTAATTCCAGGCTGCCAACCATGCTGCATGCATGGAGCTGAGTTAACACCCTGATTCTGAATATTCCTGTCTGGTCCTCAACTTGCCTTCCTTATACAGTCAGCACACAAGGAACATATGACACATTCACCATTGCTTTAACCTGCTATTCTCACTTCGGCCGTGCATTTCTCTTTCCCTGCAGCTGTGTAAGTCCTATGGGGCTGCCCTCTGCGAGAGAAGCCCAGCCCAAGATGGAAACAGGATAAACGTAGTTCTAGTTAACAGGCTCAGTGGCCCTGGGGAGGCAAGAGCTGTTTAGATTGGTGGATGTTTGGGAAGACCAACATTGTTATTGCCAGGGAACACCTAGACTGCAGCAAAGAAGCTGACCCATCACCATATAGGGTTCAGAACCCCTTCTTTTCTCGATCCCTCTCAACTCACCTCTTCCTATCTACCCGTTTCTTTATGTCATCTTCCCACACCACCCACCAGGTACTGTCACACCACTGCCCTTGTGGGGGGGGGGGGGGGGGTTAGCTATGTACCCCCTTCAGCAACAAGAAACAAACAAGGAAGAANGGGGGGGGGGGGGGGGGGGTTAGCTATGTACCCCCTTCAGCAACAAGAAACAAACAAGGAAGAATACTGCAAAATTAGATTTCCACCACATTGGACAAGGAACTGTTACACAATGGCATTGCAGAATACTGTAGGGAATGTGGCAGCTGCAAGCAAGTTGTCAGAGGAACTTGGGCTATGAGAGGGAAGAGGAGTAAAAGTAGTAATAAGGTGGGTCTTCACTGGCCAAACACCACAGTACTGTCTGACAGGTCTGGTAGACACCCAATATGAACATCAAAAGAAAGGATCTGAGACGTCAGCTCATGCAGAGACAACATAAGAGACAAAAGGGTCAGAGACAGCAACAGGGGGAGGAGTCATGGTACAGCATTTGAGTCTTATCCACACACAATTGTTGGGTGTAATCTTGCAAACTTCATATGTAACCTGTTCAGAAGAAATGAATGGCTGGGAAGTGACTGCAGTCACACTAAAAGTGAGACATTAGTACATCTGTCTCCATAGATGTCTGAAGCATAAGGAAAAACATCCTAGTCCAAAAAGAGCACATATATATAAAACAATAGAGATTACCCATACATACACACAATGTTCCTGGACACAACAACATACAGGTTTGAGACAGAGACAGCAACATTCACATTTTGGACTCTCACTGGCACACATTTTTAAAGATATTCATATCCGACAAGCAGCAGATGTGTGGGAAACGTCTGCTGTAGAAATGAAGCACTTTCAGTGTCAAGCATTGCAAATCCATATTTATCGCACTTGAAATGAGAGCCTTTGTTGTACTTTTCCAGCCATTAGTTCTCTTACTCCTTCTCCCTATGAAAGAGTTTAGGGTGGGAAGGGGAGAGAAAGGAGAGCAGAACAATGAAGGTACAAATGAAGATAAAAATTAAGGGACGAGGCAAAGGATCTGAGGCCACAAGCTAAGGTGAACAGATAAGAAATACAAAGAAAGTCAATGCATATACACACATAACATACAGAACACTAAATACATGCATCCTGAACAAAGGTAGAAATCTGCTAGAGAAATGTCTGCAGTGTAGGCGTGAGGGGGTGGTGGAGGGAGGAGGAGCAAGAGGCATAGGCACACAATTTAACCAGAGGTGACACACACGCGTACACAAAGATGTGAATATAAATAGTTTCCCAATCAACACCACACAACAGTAAGATTAAAAAATACACATACACAAAATGAAAAAAAAGGAGACACTATACATATGTCCAATGAAACAGAAAGAAGATGCCATAGGACTAGGTAACTGAAAATCAAATCAATAATTTGCACAGACAATATTTTCCAATATCCTAAAAAATATCCCTCTGATCCAGCATGTACAGATGCACAATCCAAAATGGACAAAAACAGGGGAACAATGGAATTACTGACCCTCTGGCAAACAGACTCAGACTCCCTTTGAGTCTCTGCCCAGATGTGAACAAAATTGTACTTGAAGGAAAGCAGATACAATCTAGTCTGCTGACAAATCAGAGCCACTTGACCCAAAGTCACCCAGAACCAAAATTTCCAAGCCTTCATTTCAGGAGCAAGATCACCAGACATGAGGCCAGTTGCTCTCAACCTTCCACAAGTAAGATGAAAAGCGAGAGGGCTACACTCATGGGTCCCTATGCTATGAATCTGTGAAATGACCAAATCACTGATCAAGGTCCAGGTATAAGGGGCCAATCTGCTCAATGACCTAAAGTACTGCCATTAAACTTCACTTAACAGTATTCCATCGTTAAATCCGAACAAGCTTCTTTTTTTGTAAATAAGATATACATTTCACTGAAGGCTTGCTCCAAGAAAAACACTCACTCATAGTGAGACTGACAGCAGTGCAGAGGGCTGAAAACTCCTTAACTACAGTATCAGCAAGAATGCAGCTGCAAACAGGATGTGATAAGAATTCTTTCAATCCTTTTTAAGGGGCGATAATACCTATGATGGGAGTGCAAAAAGTATGGAAACAAGATCAACAAGCTCAGGGACAGCCAGTGAGCTCTCTAACCTCATAGTAACGTGCCCCCCAGGAAGCCATTTTGTTCATTGCACAAAACCCAAAAAATGTGTTTGCACTCCTTGGGAACCTTCAGAATTGGTTTACTTTCTTCTTTTTGCTTCCAATACTCTGACTGTAATGCAAGAAAATATTAACACTATAACAAAACTTGAAAAATTAATGACTTTCACACTTAAACTAAATGAAAACAGCATTTTACCTTTTTTTAACTAGACCTGTACAGTTTATGAAGCTATAAACTATATAGACACATAGACACTACGGTGGAGGCCAGGGTAAAATATCTTTATTTCAAATGGTGGAAGGTTCACTAGCTGGATAAACAACTGTGGAACTTCCCACTAAACAGAAGAATCGAGCACATGATTCTCACTGGAGTCTATAGAGTACCAGGAGTGTGATGTTCATAGTTATCATGTAGCCCCTGGTGCCTCTGTGCTTGACCGCCGATATCCAAAGTGAATAGAATTTGAACCCTGACAGTAAGCCAACAACCAATACGCTAATTGAAAAAAATCATTATTTATCCTGACAGACAAGCCAACACACACAGCACCTTACTAACTGATTTATGGAAACCCGTAAGCGACAGAGACTATGTTACTTACTGGAAGTACACATACGTGGTCCTGCTGTCATCGTGTTAAATTCCATCTCAGACAGTGGAAAAACCATACAGAAGATACAGCTATTATCCACAGTCAACACTATAACCATTATTTTAGTTATTTGTATTATTTTCCACATCGAGCTGCATGAGTACACAAAAAAAGAATAAAACGTACACTGCCCAGATCAGGGTTACCAGGACCCACCTCTGGAGCCAGGCCTAGTGGTGGTGTTCGTCAGCTGGCACCTGGTTGCCAGGTGACCTACATAACCCATTGGGGCTTAGCCCAAAATATCAGTGTGGAGCCATCTTGTGGACTCACCACTTTCAATGAGAAGGGCTGAGGTCGAGTTGGTGTATATATACTGGCACGAACTTCACCTGAAATTGGTCCACATTAAAATTCTGTAATCTGCAGCATAAGAAAATGGTAATTTAAATGCTTTCCCTCTGAAGGAAACAATATGCTGTTTTTATGCATACAGATTCACCAGCTAAATGTGTAACTCCATCCAACAGCTCTGATATGAGTGAGGGAGAGAAGGGGGGGGGGGTCATAAAAGGTAAAAAGCGTGCAGATTTTGTGGAAGAAAAGACCTTCTATCAGAAACGATGTGTTACCACAGCAACTCCACCAATTCACTCAGCCCTTCCTCAGTGCAAAAGGTCAGATAATTATGGATAAGGTGCTGAAACAGCATACGTGTCTCCATTATGCAACATTTTACTATGAAATGAATGATGGTCAGAAATCCATTAGAGACTGCATGGCTAGAATAAGGATAGTAATAGCTCCCTGTCAAACCACAACCTTCTACAAAAAGCAGTTTGGGGGGTTCAGTTCTGTTGAAAAGAGACGGGGAAACATCATGACAGTGTGGAACCCACACTGTTGTGCATGTCCTGCCCTACTCTTGTTACTACCTTTCTCACTCATGAAGAGAATCCCTGGAACACCCTTGATGACAGCAGGAGCACAGGCTCACCACAAAGGGCTGTGAGCTTGGCACTGTAAACTTTTCCTGAGATTACTTCTTACAGCAATGGTGGGGCACTATGGTACCATATTCAAATTCTGCATAGAGAGCTTTGCGGCCAGCTGACCGCTGAGAGGTGAAAATCCACTATTTTCTGTGTGAATTTCACAGACTTTTGCACGCACACACAGGCACCAGGAAGAGAAACTGGTGCCCTGGCTTCCCTGACTGTGCTTTGGCTAGGGAAAGCTCTTATCTGTTGAAAAGCAGGGCCTCCAGATGTCTGTAACAACAAGGCCTACTCATTAAGTGAGACAGTGGAGAATTTCAGTCATAGGGGAAAAACCCAAGCCCTGTAACCAAAGCTCCAGCCAGGGTTGTCCTCAACATGAGGTCATCTCTCCCACAGGCTTGCCCCACCACTGACTGTCTCTCCCAGGACCTGGAGAATCCCATTACTTCACTCTCCATAAAAACAACATACTAAAAAAAAAAAAAAAAAAAAAAAAAAAAAAA
>UFQX01000301.1:97027-220590 GCA_900497675.1 Arapaima gigas | reverse complement strand
AAAAAAAAAAAAAAAAAAAAAAAAAAAAAAAAAAAAAAAAAAGGCTTGTGCAATTCCTCCAACAGAGACAGAAATCACTATGTAGTAACAAGAAGGCTATTTCAGTCCAAAAGCACACACAACACACACTCCCTTCAAGGCTTGTAGACAAATCCATTGATTAACACCAACACCCTCACACACAGACATGTGGTTCATGTTCTCAGCTCCAGTGCTAGGATCTGATTTCCAGCAGCTAATATGCTGACTGTTGAGCCAAACCTGGTGCACATTATACCTATCCCCTAGTGCAAGCCTTGACCATCAGGAATATAGTCCACCTGCAGGTTTACCACACTGTTCCATCCTCACTCCAGCTTTTCCAGTACATATTTACTGCATGGTGGAGTCTCCTCATCCTTTTACCCCTTTGGACCTCTTAACATCAAGAGCCCCAGAGAGTAGAATCTAGTTGACATGCAACCTGACCATGTGCACTCTCAGAGACCATCTCCATTTACTAGATATCAACTTGCAAGTTAAGAACAAAAAAAAAATAAAAACTGATTTAAAAAAAAAAACTCCAATTTGTCACTGGCCATGCACTTCAGCATTCTACTGTACTTCCTTTACAGACTCTGACAATTCTACTCTCCCATTCCCACATTCAATCCAGAGCTCAAATGGCAATGCCCCACCACCACCCCCAGAGGGCTCGAAAAAAAACACAATTTTTCAACAAGTCTATCAAATCTTAACCCGTCACTTCTGAGACAAGCTGGTTTCCATGTTTTTGAGCCATGGAATCCACTTCATAGTCATCACTATGGAAACTGCTATGCCAACCAAACCAGTCTGGTTTTGAGGACTAGATCAGTCTATTTTTACTCTGTTAGGTAACAAAAAGACACAATTGTCCAACTGCCCACCACCAAATGGATGCAATAATTTAACTCTTCACATTATTAATGGATATGACTCAGTGTGGAAAATGGAGGATGCTATCGTGGTCTTCACACAGCAGAACAAATAATTCCTATTGCAGAAGAGGTTGAAACCACTGGTGGTTAAGTTCACACTCAGGACTTCTTTTAGAAGTGTCCACTAAAACCACCCAATGAGTCACCCTTACATGAAGGGCAGTAACTGGTTTATGCAATCTATTAAACTGACAATAGAGGGAAGAATGAAGTCTACAAGAGAGACCTGGGGACATGGAGCAAAAACCTTCAAGTTTCAGGTCATTGTTTTCAGACACTCAGCTTTCACTGGTGGTGGTCTAAAAATGCTGTGTACTATAAGGAAATAAATTTCAACAATCATATGGCTGTGAACCGTTTTGGCTTTAGTGGACCCTTGCAGAGCAGTTCTTCCCTTGTAGGATATGTAGACAAACAAAATATAAGGAATTTGATGCAGCATATGCCCTTTCAGAGACCTAAAATTTTAGATTCACGTTACAGAAAACCTATAATTACTTACAAAAATGTTTATATACCTATGAGTAATCCAAGTATGGAAGTGAAAAACAGCAGCAGTACAAGGTACCCATAGGTACAATAGGCAGTTCTCAGCAGACACATAACTCTGATATATACTTTATTACCAGCAAAGACTCTTAATTATAGTTACTACAGAAATTACATACCAGTAATAAAAACTTAGTGTCCTTTTTAGTGTTATATGAATCACAATATAGAAGTTTGATAAGAGACAGTGGTTAAGGGGAAAAATACTACTTTAATGCCATTTTTTGGAGTCCTCAGAGCCCTGCATCACTGTTCAGATGAGAAGGCTTGGAAGATATGTAGGCAAGGGATGGGAAGGGTCTGAGATGACCTTGCTTATGGACTCTCTGGCACTGAAATTTGAGATCCCGTAGTTTGGGCAAGTCACAACCAATGATCCTCTCTGCTGACCAGATAACGTACTGTAGTGTAGCCTCCAAAAAACCAGACAGTGAAGGTGAACTCAATGATGGCAATGTAAAACTGGATCAGCACTGTTAAAAAAAAAAAAAAAATCAACTTGCTGAAAGCAGTCTCAGCAAGCAAATCCTTTGTTGGGCACTTTTGAGGACAACGCTAAAATACTTACACAAAATGCAGAGCCCCAATTGGACCATACATGTACCTTGCAGTAATCCTCTTTGCACACAAACTTTCTGCAGACTTCTGAATTGAACGGATACTTGTCCATTTAGCATGGTTTTGCTGACAAAGTGGACCTCATGCATGAATTCAGTGCAATTAACCGGATCTCTCTTTTAAAGTGCTGGATGGAGGGTACAATTTGTGATTACGTTCTGTAGACCTCCACTGCATGCTGCGGTACTGCCAAGTTTTCCTTCTAATGCATTCCCTGCCATTCTACAGCTCTACGATGCAGAGAACAGATTCATTTCCCACTCAACGTGATTCAACAGCAACTCATTGAGGTTAGTGCATGCACTCAACAGAACTCAATACTGCTTACAAGGGAGAAACAATCAAAGCAATTAACTCATGTGCTGCTTCTGTGTGATGTCCCAAGGACTTGTAACGCAATATATTTCTTCTCCCCTTAACTTTCACGATACAACAGCCCAGCTGGCGGACAATTACTTTTGAATTTGCATACTGAGCTGTATTTAATACGAAAAACAAGCAGTCTGTTTTTCAGTGAGAAAAGTTAATATTAACCAAATGCAGCATATCAATCCCATCTCATCTTCTCACAACATTTCCTCTTTTAAAAAAAAAAAAAAAAAGTTAACAGAAATGCTGCCAGTGGTGGCTGTGTCATCATTTTGTTGATCCCAATTGCCTTTCAAAACTGGAGTCACAGGGGAGAAAGGAGGGTATAATCATTAGGACCAGCTGTTGAAAGGCCTCAATTTTGGATTCAGCTTACAGCACTGCAATGGGTTCTATGATAATAGTGATGAAGTTCCCTGACTCGCATTAAACAGTGAATCAAATGCTCTCCAAGTTACAGTACGTACACTATTCCTAATTTTTTAGATACTTACATTGTATTTTTCTTTTGTCAAGAGAGGTTACTAATATTCTCTTAGCACATCTGGAAGTCTGTCTTTATGACTACTTATGGTCCTTTAAGTGGACATCACACTTTTCTGTGTGCTTGAAGCACTTCAAGCATCTGTAACTTTCTCCTTCTGGCTCATTGCCTGTGGGTAAATCACATTTCTTAAACTAATTACAGGAACATCAACCATCACTCCCATAGAGGAAAAAAAAAAAAATCATGACAAAATCTAAATGCTAGCCAAAACAGAGTAAGACAAAACTGTGATATAAAAATAAAACCCCAAAACACTAAATAAGGTTTTCCAAGATGTGCCAGTGCTGAAAAGACTGCTTCAAACAAAGTGCCTGGATGATATCTCAGGTGGGTGGGTGCAGATTATGCTCTGTTTATTTCTAAGACATTTAAATCTTGCTGCCTTGGACTTGGCATTGCATAGCAATGCGTAATGCAGTCTGTCCTTACAAAACCATCCAGACTTTTCTGTGCCAGCCTGTCTCAGACAGTGGCCTGTGCTCACTGTATTTATACCACCCTCTTTACCAGTTTCTCTTTTGCCAGGATTTGGATGCACTGTAGTATCTTATTGGAGATAAGCACATGTACCAAATACATCACATAAATCGGCAGTGTTGAAATGTAGCTGATTCTGATTTCATTTTACACAGAGACAGACAGACACATAAGCATATGTGAACAAATATAAACATACCTGGCAATCATGTTGGCAATCTGCCTGACTATAATGCAAAAACAACCTTTTGGAACCAAAACAACACAAAATGAACTATGAACTTCTTGATTAGAGAACCGTTTTGCTGGATGAATACACACATAACTCACTATAATGCAATATGGTTTCACTCACAGCTACACAGGGCCATCTGTGAGCCAGTGATCCAAAACCCAACCACTGAGCAATGCCAGTCAATGTCCAGGTACATTGTCTCCTGAATACTTAGGAGACTAACATACAGTTGATAGCCTTAAGCAATTCACTGGCCTCAATGACTAATTAAAGGAATTACCATTTTGCCACAAATATATCTGATTTAGCATAATAAAACCACATTAAGTTTACAAGATTCACACTGAGAATCACAATGTCCACATTGCATTTTTAAATTGAAATATTAAGCTTTTACTAAAAACATGCTGTGCGGATCAGTAACCTGACCATGATTATCTATGTCTGGTATACCTTGCTAAGCAAAGTGTTTAAAAAAAAAAAAATCTATTCATTAATATTTTGGTTAAATTAGTTACAGGAGTGACAATACTTACATGAGTCATTTGTCTGATGCGCACCTTTCATGAATGAAACTTACATGTGTCACATTTTCAGCATCTGTGAAAAACCTACAGCTATTATATTTCATTCTATCTGGAAGAAATGGTAATTAAAATATTTTATAATGCCTCCAAGGAGTCCTGTGAGCACTGTGAATATACCACTCCACACTCCCATGTGAATGACGCGCCACTCAGCCTGCCACTTCAGCACTGCTATGCAGAGCAACTGTCTTATGTGTGAGTAGTCTATCGATTTCCTGCTCTGGGATGGGCAGCTAATTAAATCCAGCCTGGGAACACAATGCCCTCTCCCTTCTTTTCTCAGTTTTCCTTTGGAAAGTTCTGTTCATTTGACAGGACGTTTGTTCCTATTAAAAAACACTCTGTGATTGATTTGGACTCTCAGTTCTTATGGGTATTAATGGGGACTGAACATCCTGAAGTGTGATGCGGGATAAGGAGAATAGTCAAAACATGTGGTCTCCATGAAAATGTTTTGCCACAAAAACAAGGACAAACAAATTGTTGGTTTTCATTGAACTGTAGAGCAGCAGGCTGTGGAAAGCAGAACGTAGGTGTTTGTTTGTGGACAGCTTCTGTGGAGTGAATTCATTGTATAGTGAGGCCTCGTAGCATAAGCTAATCACAGAGCAAACACAGAATCCCCAAGCAGAGCTGAATTCAAGGTAACGTCCTCACCCAAACCACCCCTGACTCAAAAGTCCACACATACAGCACCGCACTCCCCCTTGGTGCAGGCCACATGAGGGGATGAGCCAACAACAAAGTGAAGCAGTAAACTGTTTTTGCTGTACAGGGGTAGTCACTTCAGAAATACAGCTGAGAACAGAATTATATTCATAAATAACCAGAGAAAGCTCCAATAAAATAACTGCACTATGTATAACATTTTTATTAACTTAAAAAATTAAAAGTCATTTAAAAAATAAAAAGTATGGTATCTCTACAAGCTCCTACTACATGCAGACCGTTCATCTAAACATGTACAACATTTGTTCATTTCTGGCCACTTTCACCTTGATCCTCCACACAAAAACATATCATACAGATGTCTCCCAATTTAAATGTAAATTGTATGTAAAAATGTTACATTTAGATACTTAAAAATGCTTCTATCAACATTAAATCAGAATGAAAATACTGAAAATGCTCTCAACTCCTATTAAATACTGACTGATGACCAAGTTCAGACCATAAACCACACGCATCATTCCACAACTTGTTACTGATCAAGAACATTCAAACACCAGACATGAGCTGTAAACATTGTTAAAAGTAAGCTAAATCAAGGTAGTGCCTCAGTCCTATTCTGCTAAGGTGTGTTATTGCCAGCTGATGGCTTGGTGCAGGAATGTAAATTCAACCATACATCCTTTTTTAACCCCTTGTCCTGGTCAGGGTTGCAGTAGTCTGGTCAGGAGCCTATCCTGGAATCACTAGGCACAAGACAAGGAGGTATACACCCTTGATGGGATGCCAGTCCATTAAAGAGTAGCCACACATGCAGTCACTCACACCACTAGCAGTTTAGAGTGTCCAATTCACTTCAAACATGTCTTTGGATTGACAGAGTAAACTTAAATATTGGGCAAAAAACCAGCACAGACAAGGAGAGCAAATGCAAACTCCAGTCCAATACCCAGACAGCCCAGATGCTGCGAGGTAACACTACTACCCATTGTACCATCATGCCTCCTCAGAAACGTACACATATAATTGAAAAAGAGATAGACAACAGATGTTCATAAGTGCTTAGCCCACTCTAACAAACAGCTAACTCAAATTTCATACGTGACTACAAATGGTTTTTAGGGAATGCATTATATTCGAAGATTGAGGAATTGCTGTAGCATAAACTGCTGAAAGAAGCATTGAAAATTAAAAATTTAAATGCAAAAAAAAAAAAAAAAACCTGATCAGACATCCCTCCCCAAGAACAAATTTGAAGTTTAACAAGATGAGAAAAGGTTCGCATGGTCCAAAACCATCTTCACATTTACACTTCCAGTAAAAATGGCCCAGTGGACTTCAGCAAAGCAAAGCAAAATCCCATTATCTAAATGGATTGAGCTGATTCCGTAAAAGGACTTTACAGCTAATATTGTCTCATAGAACTACATACAAACAAATATATAAACATGCAAGTAACATAATAATATAAAACCTGCAGGCTTATGCTTTTTCTCCAACAGCAAAAACACACAATATATAGACGCTGCAGGAGATACAAAGAGCTGTCTTAAGTTTTTGTGAGTGGAGTTCTATGCAGTAAAATTATTAATTTATATTAAATAAAAATAGTTTCCGCATGACCACACTGCCTAAGGCGTACAAGAAGAAAAATAAAAATCCAAGAAATGATTTCACATGGCTGAAGGAAGCAGTTGGCTATGGCTCATTTGCACAGTAGCAGTGTTCGTTCTGAGCAAATTCAGAGCTTTACTACATTTTTTGTTTTGTTTTATTTAAAGATGAAAAAGGATGAGATATTCAAAACTATGAACATCTCATGTCCCTAGGCACATTACATATCCATTTTTACCTGTGAACCTCTTACTAGTTATTTGGGGGACTTTTCTTGGAGCATGTTTTAACTTCCTGGAATGTGTTTTAATTTAAAATACCCTGAACAAAACTGGTTTAACAAGACATGCAATTTGCTGCGCTTGCATTTGATTAAGAATAAAACAGCTGTAGAGTTTTAGGCAGCATGTCAGGTCAGTTCAGTTCAGTGTTAGTTGTAATGATTAGCAAGCAAACCCCTTTAGGGATTCTTTCGTTCCTTTTAAAAATGTACTTTCAGAAAAAAAAAAAAAATCTGACTAAAAAGCTCACTGAATATGTACATACAACAGAAACAACAGAACCTGTTGCAAAACTAATCTCAAAATCAATTACAGAGCAACTTACAGTATATGGACACATATACAGAATGTCACTGGGAATGTACATCAAACTGTCAATTCAAGGTAAGTAAAATGGTGGTCAACATTGACACTCTTACACTTTAGGTCTATATACACTCATTTGTTTGATACACAACAGCACAAGACAGAACAATAATTTTAAAAAAGGGCCAAAAAGGTAACCAACTAGAGAATTAATATGCTTGCAGAGCAAATACTTTGAAAAGAATACAGACAGTTCAGAGACACCGACCCAAGAATTTTTATTCACTGTAGTCAAGTAACTAATCTTGGGAACATGTTTACCGATAGTTATTGCCTAGTTACTTTCAGGTTTCGGGATCAAAATGCTGCAGGTAACCTCATCTGTATGTTCTACAAAGCATACCATTTTAACTAAACAGTTGGGAAATGGCAGTATATTGTTGCTTTAGTGTAAATTGTTGAAACGTTACACATTAAAAAAATGCAGAAAGCAACCTCATTACATGGAAATAAGCACCAGAGTAGCAAATTGAATTTAAAATAGAAACCTAAAATATCTGTGGCATACAGGAGCTCTGCCACACTCCCTCCTTGCCCTTCACCTTAGTATTTAATGGAACAACAGACGACATTAATCGCTGCACTACAGAGCTAAGACTAGTGATGTGGCTATTGCCAAAAGAGTCTGTTTTGGGTTTTTTCAGTGTGTAACACTATTTGGTGTTTTTTTTAAAAACACTCAATAAAAGTGATGCACAAGCTGTGACATCTGCACACAATTAAACATTATTCGCAGTTCATGAAGTGTCAGTTAAAGATGCTAGTTTTAATAAGGTACTTATGACTGATCACTAAAGCGCACATGCTTTTTTTATGCCATCACTGTACAACTACTCAGAATCACAGGTGGTCATTTATAACTGATGTAGCAATCTAAAGTGGAATTCTTTGATGATTTTGTGTCATTAGTCCACCACAACAAATAAATGAACAAGATAAATTTATACATAAAACGCAGTAAACGTTAAACTTAATCACAGATTAAACTAATTCACTGTGTGTGTTATGGCTGACAACGAGGCCGGGATGGAAATCCATTCATTATGATGGTTGGTCTCTGACAGACTTGATGAGAGTGCCATTTCAACACCCTCTTCAACAGTGGGCATTTGCACAGCTGGGAAATGGATACAGAGCAGCAGCCAGAGAAATAGATGTTTTCAAGTAACAAACTAAATAGGGTTATGTTAATTAACAACAACTCTCACAGTCAAAATAGGGAATTTTGGTAGACAGCTGGTGCTGGTATAGAAAGACTTTTTTTAATACATCTTCACACCAGTACCGTATTCTGTCATGGTGCAGGGTGACACCAAACAGCTCACATACCATATATTAAATTTACAATGTTATCTCCCCCTCTCTCAGACTTTGGTTTTCAGGTTGGGCTGTTTGCTTTACTGCTTACCGAAAGTGGACAGATCTTTATGGATTTTAAGAAAGCTCTTAAAATGATGAACGGTTCAGAATCCAAGCTGTCAGACAATATTTATTGGTGCAATTAAACATACCAATGAAATGAAGATCAATGCAACAGCATGGACTTGCTGAAGCATCTACTGGCACATGAAGATAATGGCAATAGCGCTGCAGGTGAAAAAGGTATCGTGGTTTAAAAAGGAGGCCTTAGTAACAGACGCAAATGCCAACCAAATGCAATTTGCTTTTAACTTCACTTTAAGTTCTGTTTTTCCACAAGCAGACATTGGCATTCAGACCCTGAGATTTAGAGAATTTGACTTTTATCCAAGTGCTCACTTCAAGGTATCAAACAAGATTTTGTCGGGGGGGGGGGGGTTCTGGCTTTCAGAAAGCAAAATTCCTCAAATCAGCACAATCGTGGCACCTATTTTTAGAGGACAGCTGCTGTCGTTCAACAGGTCATTTGTTATTATATTAAATTACATTTCTGTTAACTTTGTAAAAGCCCCTTTCGTTGATACTGTGACAGAGAGCTCATAATTCAGGCTACTGCATATCAGAATTTACTACTGGGACACCAGGGAGCAAAGCGATTAAGAAAATTTGAAGGTTGCCAGTTCAAGTCCCAGAAGGGGGCATGCTGTAGTACCTTTATATAATCAAAAATGCTCCTGTAATATCCAATGTATGAAAAAAAAGTCCTACTCTCTTGACATTTTTACACTGCAATGTATAAAAGCATCAACTAAGCAATGAATTAATATTTTGAGCACCATGCATGTTTACACTGCAATTAAATTGTGTACAATGAACCTATACTGCATCACTGGAATTGCTATACAAATTACTAGCTTGGGTTACAGGAGCTTCCCCCTACATCACTTCCTATACAGCATATGATGACATATACGATGTGACACACCAGGATAACATTAAGATGAGCAGAAAAGGATACGGGTCACATAGCCAGGGAGGAAGTTGTAGCAAGTGACATGCAGCGAAACTGTACTTAGAGCTGCTCCTTAAAAAAAGTGATGGCAGAAAAGCATGCGAGACAAACCTGAATGATCAGACTGTCCATAAGTCACAGCTGAGACAGCCCGTTTCACAGCCCCGTAACTCGGCCTTCTACCTGGGCTGCAAACTGCCTGATTAAACTTACTGTCTTGAGTGAATCCTCTCAGCTCATTGGAGTAAAGAAAGCCAAAAAAAAAAACTAGCAGGTCCCTGAGGCATAGTTTAACAATCCTTACCTAAATCACTCCAAATGGTGTTTGTTCTGCATAGCAACACTTTTCTTTCTATAATACTATTGGTATTGTTTTCTGGTTCAAACATATTTACCTAATACCTCTACAAACTGTACGATGAGTAAATCTTTTTCTTGAGATAAATTCAACGGTCAGTGAACAGAAACATCCAGAGAAAAGACACAACTACAGTCACGCTGACTTATAGACAACAAAGCACTTTAACCTTCAGAAGTCATTGTTCATGCAAACATTTGCAAATATTACCAGCATCAACAGTAAGAGTTTCGGAGTCAAAACATTCACATTGAGCCATCTACAACGTCTGGCATTGCCATTCTGTGCCATGGTAACGTATCAAAGCCAAACCTTTTTATGCCAGATGTCATTTTATCCATGTCAAAATTCCCATTATGTTTCCTCTCTAATCAGTCAGTCATTATTAGAAATCACCCATCATTGAATCTGATGTCACTTGTATCATGTTGCAAGCAAAACAGCAACTGACCATTTTTATGAAACCCTGGATAATTACATTTATTGGCAGTAAGGATCAGAAATTCTATTAATTTATCTCCAATTTTATATCTCTATTCGTTGAATTCTTCAGACAATAGAAGATCAAGACCTCCAAATAATTAATTGGGACATGTGCCTGAATTATTAAATGCAAAACTGTCTAAAATGTAGCAAAACTGAGGAAGTGACATTTTGACAGTAAATTAAAAGCATTCTTCAGCAGTTTGTTGCCATCTGCTTAACTCATCACCCTTGAAGCTCAGGTGGTCATTAACGTTGGTGAAGATGGTCTCAAGTGTCTCAGATGACAGCAGTTTATACATAGCAAAGCAAGCCTATGAAGTTCCCTATCGCAGTCTCCCCATTATGCACATGGTGTGACATCTGAGTCATGTTGTACAGTGATTGACATGCATTTCCCTGCTGAAGAACATGTCTGGGGGGAGTTTAGCTGGATGTGAGCACACAGCTGACCACTGCAAAGATGCCTGCAGAAGACTTGTTGGCCAGCTGGGAATGTTTGTCAGCTCTTGGATATTCAGTGAAATGCTTTGCTCTTCCATGCAAGTACAGAGGCCTCATGGACAACTAAATTTGGTGGAAACAGTGCAGGAGCTATGCTGATGAGTCACCAGAATGGACATGAGGGTCCTTCAGCCTGATCACTGACTACAGCTATGTATATCACTGATGGTCTCTCATTATCAACTTCAGTACTTCATGGAACTGAAAGACAAACCAAGCCAAGTATCTGCTTTGCTGCAGCTAGTTTTTTTTAAACAGAGGTCAGACATTACACTTACAATAAGATGCTAAGAAACACCACATTAGACATTCAAATACTGTATAAAACCCACACAAGAAATGCTACTTCTCACTATGAATGTCATAAATCATTTACAAACTCTACTGACACTACAGTTGTCCATTAAATATGCCCCTGAGTAGTTGTCAATCAGCTTTATTGTTATGTGAACATGTTAGGAAATTAATCTTAAAACCTAAAATTTATCCTGATGAGACACCCCATATGATCATGAAAACATTTCCAATCACATGGGTGAATAACAATTTTGTCACATGGATTGAATGGGTGTTGTAAGCAGACTTTTTCATGCTGAATTCAAAAGTGAAATCAGATTTTTTGTCTATCATGCTCACTTTTCTTGCGGCCCCATCTTCACTATGGTACTACAGTTTAACTAAAATGGCATATTTGTAATAATCATTGCACAAAACCTAGTTTTTATTGTTCTCTAGCATAAATAGTCTCAAGACAAAGATGTAAAGATGTTTGGTTATGAAAACAATGTAAATGAGTCGTTGCTTGTTCATAGACTCCTCAAAGTCAGCTTGAAAGCTGTCCGTCATAATAGAATAAGTTACCATCTGTACCTGTAGCCCATGCTGCTGATATAAGAGTGATATAAGAACATAAAACTACCTTTGGAAAAGATCTATTAGGAAAAATAAGTGAAATATCTGGAGATCTGAAGTTCGCTGCACTTCTGCTCAGGTTGGAGCTTAGATAGACAATTATTGTTTTTTGTGTGAGAGGGACATTAGGAACAAAAAAAAACCCATCACATTCAGAAACTGGTAAAACATACCTCACTCAGTCTAAGAAAAAAGAATGTAGCAAAAAGACAACTTGTTGACCCTGAAAGGGTTTAAGTTCCTCCTTTGCACATCAAACTTGAACATGTGAAAGACTTTGTTAAACCAATGGACAAAACAGGAACCGGATTTGTGTACTTAAGGAATACACTTCCCAGGATTAGTGATACTAAGATTAAGGAAGGCATTTTTTCCAGATAAGACAACTGATAAAAGATGACAAACTTGAGGAAAAGTTAAGAGAAGCTGAAAAGGCTGCATGGCAATCATCCAAAAACATCTACAAAAATTTTTGGGAAACCATATCACAGGACACTATTGTGAAAAAGTGAGTGATCTTCTGAATTTGTACCAAGCTATGGGATGTAACATGTCATTGAAAGATAATTTCTTGAATTCTCTTTTGGACTTTTCCCAACAACCTTGAGAAATAGAGTCCCATTATGCTGGCTGACTACTGCTGGACCCTTAAGAGAGATGTCCCTCAGGAAAAATTCAGCACAAAAGTCAAACCCTGCTTCTTTTAGATAACACTTTTGTGCTTTTAATTAATTTGTACATATAGGCTATTAACAGTAAAGTTGTGTCACTCAAAAACCTTGACTGATCTATAAATTCTAAAAAACGTTTTCCAATCTAGTATAAAAATACTATAAGATTCAACAATATTTGTTCACGTGACAGAAAAAGAATGTTTTTGTTCCTCGGCATTATTAAAAATCACCTAGTGTTAATGCAAAGCGACAGGTTGGTAGTAGTGATGCCATAGATGACTCTCTTCTCCATGTAATCCACATTACTTTAGTGATCTTTAGCCCTGGAGCTCACTTAACTGGCAGGGGTTAATTAATTTATTCAGATGCTAATGAGATTTGCGTCCAGCTGGTGGTCCTACAGTGGTGCTGACTGACAGCTCACTCATCAAGGAGGTGTTACAGGGATGGGGTGATCCTGGAGACAGGAACATTCAAAAAGACAAGTGCAACTGTTTTAAGGTTTTATACAAGGTCACAGGTGGCAGTGTAGGGGTCACAGCTGCTGTCTTGCCGTTGAAAGAGCTGCCTTCTAATCCTTGTTCACACTGTAGTATTCAAGTGAGTAAGGCACTTACCTTGAATCGGACCAATAAAAATTACCCAACTGTATAAATGGGTACATCTTTATAAGTAGCCTAGTATACCAACCTAACATGAAGGAGCTTTGGAGAAAAGGGTACAATAAATTGTCAGAAAGATCCAAACCCTTTGACAAGTACAACCAAAGGGGGATATTGGCAAGAAACTGTATGAATATAAACGTGGAGGAAATACAATACCTCCGCATGCAGAAGTGAAGGTCGGATAAGGCTCCTACCTCCTTGAAGGTAAAACTGAAATTGCACAACCTAAGAGAGACAGTCTAAAACTAGACAGTGCCCCATAACTTCTTAGCACATTTCCTTTCCAAAAATCTTACCCCTTTAAAGCATTAGCTTTGAATCCTATCCTTTGACTGCCAGGTCAATAGTCACACAGCTCAGGTTAAACATCTTTCCCAAAAGAATGACAGCTCAGACCTCATCTCCATAACCTTTTAGTCTTAGTCTATTGTTCCAATACATGCCTCTCCTCTTCAACCAGAAGAGACGTAAGCCAACGTGGAGCTCCAGTACGCCATCATGAAGAACAAATATTATCACTCACTTTTGACAAACATGAGCTGAACTGGGGCACAAACAGGATGCCGGACATGACCAGGAGCGACCGCAGCTTCTTAGAATGCGGGTTCTGACACCACCAAATGGCTGCGATTGTCATCTATCACTCAACATGGACAGTTTCTGGGAAAAGCAATTTTGACAAGGCAACCCCATCCATAGTCTTACCAAACAGCTGAGGGAAGAGCTTTGCCGTTTTGGGTCTACATGTCTTCAACATCAACAGGGACACAGACGCATCTCTACGTAACTAAGAAATATCAGCTACAACAGGCCTCAAGCAAAATAGGACTGAAGAGAAAAGGGAACAGACAGTCTACACAGCACAGCAGCCTTTAAACTCAACAGCAGCTAATGTTAGACACATTTAGATTCCAGTACAGTGAAACACAGCACCCTGGGGGGGTGCACTCTATAGCCATAACCCTCAGCACAGCTTGGTACAATACAGCTCTGACCAGGAATCTCATAATCCTCCACCCGTCCCAAGAAACAACCGGCAGTGCAAATCAAGGGGACCGGCAACAGTGAGGATCCACCCCCGCAAGTATGTTTGAGGGACAAGGGCAGCGAGTGCTCCAGAGGCATTTATCTGTCACCTCAACCGAGATACTGCAACACTGGGGTTCAGTGCTGAAATATCACACTCCTTCAGGTGCAGCTGAGCTTCCGACAGATTCCCCTCCCTCACTTCTATCACTCTTACCTGCCCCCTCAACAAATGGTCGAGTTTCAATAACAAAAGACGACTTGCTAAACCTTTCAGCCTGCAAATAAACACTTTTACTTCCTATATGCTTTTCTTCCTTCCCCCCCAAATGCCTGGCAGTTACTGAAGGCTCTGAGAGACATAACAGGGCTGTGTGTGTCGGGGGAAATTATCCCATGTGAGAGTGCGAACACATTGGAGCAAGATCTTGTACACCATCCACACAGGCGCTCCTTCGGGTCACAGGGCTGCGCAGGGAAATCTGGAAGTCCCGCTGAAGGCGAGACACGCGGAACGTGTGCGTGTGTGCGCGCGGGGGAAGGTGAATGAAACAAGCGAGAAAATATGCAAGCCTTTGGCGTACACGGGTCCACGCCGCGGTGCTACTGCCGCACTGTCACTCGCTCACACTTACACTCTCTCACTTACACACACACAGATAAACATCAGAGGGGAGGGGTGGGAGAACTTACCCCGGTACGTTTCCCAGGTGCAGCGGGAGTAAACACAGCTACATGTACACAGCGAGGGCCGCAATGGGCTGCCAGGCACTTCTCCCCGCAAATTACAGGAAGTGGTTATTTATTTAGAACAGTCCGCTGAACGCGCGCGGGGTAAACTTAGTGGCGCACTGTTGCGTTCAAGGTGAAAACACGGAGACGATACACAGCCCAGTGGCGACATCCTTAACGTTCCGCGGCAGTGCCAAGTCGNCTTAGTGGCGCACTGTTGCGTTCAAGGTGAAAACACGGAGACGATACACAGCCCAGTGGCGACATCCTTAACGTTCCGCGGCAGTGCCAAGTCGCCTTGACAATCTCAAGGAGGGGGAAAAAAAAAAAAAAAAAAAATCAAACAAACCAGATGCTGCACGCGCGGGACGGCTTGCGTTTTATAAGACGCTGCAACGAGAACGAGCGTGAGCGTGCGCGCACGAGCTTGTCGGGGTGAGCGAGCACGCGCCCGGACCCGGACACCGTTCAGATTTAACAGCGATAACAGAACACTTACTTGCACCGATTTAGCCGTCATGTTGCTCTAACAACTTTAAAGCACACTCACCCGATGGAGTGCCATTAAGACAAAATGAGACGGCAGAGTGCTTCTTCCCCGGTCCCCACTAACCAGCCCACCGTCCCCTCCCTGTTTCTCTTCTCCTCAGCGCCGCGGTCCGGAGGGAGACTCACCGGTCTTATGTGCGGGGGATGACGGTGTGAAGAGATACCCAACACAGGGAAGCCGGCCGCCACCGTTCCGCCGCTCCGGGACAAGAAGAGCACCGTTCTGCACACTTTCGCAGCCATCTCCAGAGTGAAGCGTCGGCCGAGACGGAAAGCGCTGCGGGCGAGCCGAGTGAGCACGGTAGGGGGGGGTTAGGCAGGGAGGAGGCGGGATATTGGGCTGGGCTCTTCCCCTTCTATTGCCACGGAGTGGCCAATGAGTTCGGGACAAAGGCGAGGCTGCAGCACTTGCCCAGCACAAGTCCTTACTATCACTTTTACTAAAACCTACTTATGCCATCATTTTTAAAGCTTCATAGTTAATTTTATAACCTGTTTATAAGCCGCAAAGCGTCACCAAACTATACAGTAGTTGAGTCTTAAGTCCAGGAAACTAGAAATTTAGGGAACCACGAAAGCGGCTTTCTGATTGGACAAACGGTTACCTGATAGCGCTGTCCCTATACTTTCCTTCCAATCAAAAAGCCATTCAGAGACCAATTTGTTCCGGTAGGGCGGTTCTATGTGCCGCCAGTCACACAGCCCTCAGCCAATCAGGAGAGTGTAGATGAACTCCTCAGGGCTACGATGTCTGGTGGCTCATACAGGAAGAGAAGTTGTAAGATCCGGCTTCAGACTGCACTCTCGCTCTACCTCGGCGTGAAACTCAGAGGTTGCTCCATGCAAAGTAAATGAAATCTAGTTTAGATATGAAAATTCGGCCACAAGTTTGACTCACTGCTTTGATTTGAATATCACGAACAATGTTACACAACATTCGTCTTTACTAGTCTGAATTGGCGACTCAAAAGTTGGAGAGAGATCTCAAACCCAGTTGGAAATTTCGCTTAATTTATGTGTATTAACCTATATTAACTAAATGTATGAATTTCCAAAAATACAAGCAAATTTTGTATGAAAATATTGGTCTAAATATTTACGTGATATGCAGAGTAATATGTTAAAGTGTCATTGGTGAACTGGATATACTGATGTACACTGGAATTTGTAGCATTAATTTAGAGGAGTTAACTTTTCATTCCAATTGGGAACTTTGACAATTTGAACTAAAATAGCTAAGTAAAGGGGTAAGGGGAACACAAAGAAGTAAGAAAAGAAGTAACTTGCTGTCACCATGGAGACAGTTCTAATACATAAGCACACAATGCTGCTTGTAGACAGATCAAGTAAAACAGTCTGTGAAAATGTGTGTTTTTAAAAGGGCTTATTATATCCTGAGTGTTCATGTAAATGTTTTAAGAGGGCACGGTAATATATGTTCTCAGTATTTTAGTACATCTTTACACATGGAATAGAAAGGTTTCAGTCATGAACAAAATGTAATGTCCTGATTGTTTAACTGGCAGAGCAGGTGCAAATATTTCTCACTTACCGTTCTCAAAACATGGTGCAGAGTTGATTTAGGTGTCATTAGATCACCCCTTAATGTCAGTGTTTAAGAAAAATTTTGCGATTGACACAGCCCCACAGTTGTCTCAAGGTAAGTCTGTAAAGCAAAAATGGTTTTCAGGGTTTATGATCCGATATGAATCATTCTTTTTGCACAAATTAATTGCCCTTTATAATAACTCATTTTAACCAAGTGGATAATCAATGTTGCAACATCCATACTCCACCCCACATTTAAACCTACATTCTCCAAAGGCCAGAGTCCACATTGCTGTACATTTCCTGCCATTTCTTCAGCCAAATGTCCCTTGTTCTCCTTTGACATTAAATGTAACTCATCCCTTCTGAGTGTGACAGCCATCCTTTGCTCAGAAGCTCTTTCTAACATTCTCCTAATATAATCACAATACTTGTGGGGGTGCATGAAGTCGATCATGATACTAGAAGATTGGAATCCTTTTCCTTTAGTCCCAGAACCACAATATTGAATCAGCCCAGTTTCCTTGCATGAAATGAGTGCCACGTTCCTAAAATCTTTATTGTTACAGTTACGCTGCCCTCAGTATGTGTCCTTCAGATGGGAACACCACTTAAGTGTCATGTGGGGTTCTAGTAGCCCTTCATGAAAAAAATCTGAGGCTTTTTTACCAAACAAATTACAAAATGAGGCATTCACCATTATACTAAACATGACATTTTACCAGGTGATTTTAGTATAATGATGAATACTGTATAATGAGGAATTTTTATCTCAGCTGTGTGCAGGCTCCTTACCTACTCTCACTGTTGCTCACTTTAGCTCTTAGAGAGAAACAATGAAGACATTACTTTTTGTTCCACCTCATTGATGAACAGAAAAACACTTGCCTCACTAGAATATTTTAATGTAGCTTCAACTTAGCACCACTGATGGATGAAACTCGATTTTTTTCTACATATCAGTCATGCTGCAGATACTTATCTACACCAAAAGTTACACTGGCTTTGGCAAAGGTAGCAACAACATTGCAACAATAGTGACTGGGTTCAAAATAAATGTTGGTTTAATGACCAAGTCACAGGCCTCAACTGTTTATTCTGTCAGACACTTTTCCTGTACCCTCCACCCCACCCCTAAGTTCACCTCTATCCCATCCCAGGTGTAGCTAACAACACAGTGGGTGATGCAATATTAATGCTAATGATTAGACATGAGACAAACAATGTACTACCAAGGTCTTCTCCTGTTGCAGTTCCCTAGGGTAAGAGCTCAGAAGGCAACCTTCCTTCCAAAAGTACAGTAACTTACAACTATTTTCAGGTCTACATAAAGTGATTCCACTAATAACAAGTCATTTAAGTACTGGTAATATTATCTGCACATGCAAAATTCATCATACCCAACTCACCAAGCAACTCATATACAGGATGGAACGGAACACAGTCTAGCCAAGAAACTATATAGACTCTTTCAGGTTAGTAGCATCCAAAGGGTATTTTTAATGGCTCCAAAAATGATCTCTTTAAGTGTGGTTAGAATGTGTGTTTGTGAGCAAAGTTGTTTGTGAACTGCTTATCTGGGCTCTATGGTTTCTTTAAATAGAATGATCTCCGGTTACTGTGCTCGGTTTGACAGACACCTGTTGCTAACTCGCACATCCCTGCCCCTTCCACACAGCTTGTCCGTTCTATGCCAGCTGTCAAAAAGTATTTAGGAAATGGTAGGAAGTAGGAGTAGGAAATGGAGACATCATAATTGTGCAGCTGCACATCAGCCTCAGGAGGAGAAGGTCTCATACTCTTGTTGTATGTTGAACACATTTGATTCTTCCCCTGGCAGTTTGCTGCGAACTGACAGTTTGAGATCCAAGTGCCGGTGGTGCTACAGTGTAGGAGCTTGAAAAAGGTAATGGAAGTGAGACGTTCTTCCTCCCTGTATGACAGTTTGCACCACTTGTCACACTCTGTCACCCATGATTCTGCCCCCCACTCCTCTTAAAGAGCACTCTGCTGCTTATCTGTGTTAGCAATAAGGACGCCACACCCATAAACAAAAATGATTACACACTCAGCCACATTCCCCCAATGTATACTTGTACGCAGTCACAGTGTTGTGCATAAGTGTGCATTTATATATGCATGAAGTGTACATAAATACATATATGCAAAGATGCATACACCTAAAATAAACTAAGAATTAAACATCGGCTAAATAAACATTCATCTTAATATTGAGAAACATACAAGGCAGGGAGAGAGGGATGGTGAATGCAGACCTCCCGACTCCTCTTACAAGATTGGGCCTGGATAATGGGAAAAACACCAGAGAGAGGTTGGTAGACATCACAATAACACTGCCATTCAGATGTCGGACAGCTCAGGGCAACATGCCATCATGCCTATCGCCCAGCTGTCAGAGACCTAGAAACTGTGGGCCATACACAAACATAAAATATTTATTCTGCAGGGACTCATTACCTGTATAGCAAGCTGCCTCCTTCTTTCATCTTCACTGAAACCTAATGGGCCAGGAAAGAGTGTTACGGGCCATGCACCATGCCCCCTCAATCTCTTGTCACCCACTGCCACAATGGAAGCACACACTCAAAATTATCAAGCTTTATTTATAAACGTGCGGTAACTATTACACCTGTTGTAGATTTAAAGATTCACACATGCAGACTTTGTTCCTCATCCCAGCACGTCATTTTACTGTATGATCAAAGCATCCAATGCACTCAATGAGCCCAGCAAATGACTCTTTATCTGACCTTCACATACAAGTACCTATCTGTCAAAACAAGCTGCCTAATTTTAAAGGAACAAACAAACTTTTAAGGAAAAGGAAAAAATGGGACAAAATCAAACAGGACTTCAGCCATAAATAGTGTCAGTTACAACAGATGGCTGTGAGGTATCCATGGGCTGGTCTTATCTTGTGTCACCACTTTAATTGTTTAATCAAATTAGCTGCATTGCAGACATTTTTGCCCAAAGCATGATACACTCCAAAATACACATATCCACAGAGCTGAAGATTATACAGAAGGCATGTTTGAATATACGGCTTGTTCAACAGCTCAAGAGCAGTACTTCCTCTGCGACTGACACCTGGTCACCATTCTGGTTCTGTAACCACTACATTCCCAAGCACACACTCACTTTTATTTTTGTTAAACATAATTGAGTCCAGACTTTCAACATTCACAATTCACAATAGGATACTCTGCCTTTTTGCCTCTGTTGAGAGTCCAACTGCTTTGATTGTTACTAGGCAAGTTGTCAGGGAGGGGCCCGCACTGAGTTGTGTAACAAGATGTCACAGAAATAGTTTGTGTAAATATAACAGATTTTTTTTCAACCTAGCACTTTGGCTGAAATCGGTTACGGCTCAGTTGTCTTGTGTAATAAGCCATTGAGCAGAAAGGTGTACGCTTTAGAGGGGCAGTAACAGTTAAGTGTTGAGTGACCACAACTGGGCTAGTGACCAAATCTTGAGCTTTATAAAACTTAGTGAAAGGCGACAGTGTGGCTTCCAGGCAGCTACCCCTCTGGCTCATCACTTCTGGATATAAAGCTTGTGACAGCTGCTGACATTGGTAGTCTCTCTGCAATGTCTTCCTACTCCTTTTAGCCAACTTGGACTCACTTGGAACCTCATAAAATCAAAACTGCACTTATAACCAGGTCACCAAGTAACATAGCAGTAACATAGCAAAGACACAATGATACTTGAAAGCTGCTGACTCACTTCCTAGTATGGGTGTGGCTGTTGTACCCTTGGGCTGTATCCTGAGCAAAAGAACTCAGAGTGAAATTCTCCATTAAAACATCCAGGTGTTGATATCAGTAAATTCTTGAGCTAAGCATCATAATAATATTAATATTTAAAACATTATTCCTTTGCATCCTGGGATTTTAATCACAGCCACCTTGTGTAAAAATAACAGTATGAAACAGAGTAGGCAAGCCTTGTAGGCGTTTGTTGTGCACTTGGATCCACGTGTGAAACAGAGACCACATTAGTAACATGACTGCAAAACTGTCAGTTTAACTTTGATGTTGTAATGTTGCTGAAATGTTGCTGCTGTTAACAACACAGATCTCTTGACCTTCCTTTTCTACCAATTGTCCCCCTGCCCTGCCACCTCCTGAGAAAGCTTACAGAAATAAAGTACTGAGTCCCAGCAACAAATTGAACACATCAATAACCTGTTTTTCTGGAACAGAAGGGAACAAAGATGGGGTTTTTGTGGACAAACCCCATATCAGGGAGTGTGATGATAAGGTGTAGGACGCTGGGATGCCAAGGGTCCTGGAAAGAGAGAAAAGTGGAAACATTCATTTATTTATCAAAACAATTTTCCTTCATTGTCAATTAACGATTAAAATCCACTGTATTTTTGAATTCACGATACTCAAAACTTTTTGTGGATAACCTAGTCTTAAAATATAGAAACCACTATTTTAAATTGCTATTTATACTTCAAATAGAGAAACTAAAGAAAGAATGAAAGAGGGAGTATATTTGTGGCATTATGTATTTGGAATTAACCTGAAAACACACTCCCCTGGGCTGAAAGATAAGTTATTTACTGCCAGTAAATATAAGACTATGGGATTCCATCAGTTTAGCCCTTGGGTCACTAGTACACTAAGTTTAGCACAAGTAAAATCAAGTAAATCTTCTAATCTCAGTAAAGCATAGGCATCTTTTTGTCAGGCAAACAAATCCAAATTTGGCAAAATAGCTGAACTCAGTCCATATCTCAGTACTTCCACTACATTAATGTACATAATTGGAAATCTGTATTTCAACTTGTCAAAGACACAAAAAAAGTTCACTCACAGAACCACATCAAACCAGACATGAAAAATAATGTTCTCTTGGTCACTGAATTACATGGAAGTCCACAAATAATTTGGTTGTAGTTTCAGTGTTTTTTTTTTTTTGCTGAGTGACAATTTTAGTCCTCTGAATGTAGCACAGCAATATAAAATAAAATTTCCACTATGTATGATTGCTTAATTTAAAAAAATACAATTGACTACACTTTCATTGCCTCTTGATCACAAGAAAATTTTCATTCCATTAGTACCAAGGACCTAAAGTGTAGGCTCGCAACGCTAGACACATCCAAACGCAAGAAAAAATACCACACGGTTATTTCTTTATCTTTGTGAAAAAAAGATAATTTTTTTCTTGAAATGTTTTGAAGAGGTTATTTATAGCTAACCACGGAGGACACTGTATCGAAATAAAACATTTTAGAATGCCTTGCAAAGTTTTAATTCATCCATCCATTGCTGTTACCCACTTGTCCAATGCTGGCTGGTGGGCCTATCATGGAAACACAGGGCACAAGACATGGTACACCAGTCCACTCACGCATGCACACATTCACTCACAAAAAACACACTACAGAAAACTTAAATCAGAAACTCACTTGAAACAAATCTGTGGAAGGAAAGCTGAACAAACACAGAGAGAACATGCAAACTCAGGGCAGTCTAATCAGGGTTCAAACAAATGTATGAATGCACATCTCAGGATCTGTGAAGCACCAGCCCTACCAGCTGCACCATAATGTTGAAAGTGCAATGAAAGTGTCTGATACATTTGTTTCTGAATGTTTATTGTATGTTTTAGGACTCTTGAGTTCTAAAAATGTTCTATTACATAAAGGCAATGATTTAAGTATTTCTGAATGATGCTGCAGAGAAGTGATAGCAGCACCCTTTATATGGAGGATCTTTTAGCCTTAATAGTGTAAGCAGTGACTTCTGAGCTGGTGCTCCCAGGGCTCATTCCTGCAGGTTTAGTGGTCTCTCCACAAGCCACATTACTCTTTTTTGGAATCACATAGCATGCTGGACTCCAAAAACTTCTTCATATCCTGTTTCACGCTTGCACCAGCAGAGAGCTTTTTGTGACCCAGAGGGAAATCTTCCAAAAATGCTTAATATTTCTGAGCACTGCAGTAACAAAATCTGACATATTGTTACATAGCAACAATACAAAGAAACTTGAGCAGAAAGAGACGTGAAGGCAGACTCTGAAGATAATGGAAAATGCAAACAAGAAAGATTTCTGGTACATTTTTATCTTCGATTTCGGAAGTAATCCTTGAGCAATTAAAGTATCTGTTGGCTGTGTATTCTTGTGTCTGTGTGTGATAGTGACATTCTAAGCCATTGCCTCCCCAAATGCTGAAGGAATTTTAAATTGCCCCTTCAAAAAATGTAACTACCTAAAACTTTGTGTAGTTTCATTAGCACTGCCTACTCCTCCAGGGTTAAAGTGTATTAACAAATGTCTGATTGTGAAAAGTTATTGGCAAGCCAGCAAGTCTTTTCCATACCCACCAACCCAGAATTCGTTTGAGCAAAAATAACTAATAACTACTATGACTAGAACAGTAAGAAAATCAAGCTGTAAGTGCTGACTCACAGCAATCCTGGTCCTCATGTGCACTACCTTCTCACCTCTTCTGAGGCAGTGAAAATGTCTGTTGAAAAAGCATGAAAGAGAACAAACCCTGTGAAAGTGTCTTAATTTTTTTGTTGGTGGTGGGATGGGTGCAGCAATATGGGGACACCACCTACCCTTCAAAGGCCAATCTCAAGGGTTTTTAATACTCTATTAAAAAATAAGCAAGAGTATTAAATTAATCCTATAAGACAACTCATTAATTCAACAAGGAACTTACATGAACCTGTACATTTCTTATTGATCTGGTTCCTGCACCGCAGGCAGTAAGCTTAACTGTGGTTTATATTAGCAAATATCTGCAGTTTGGAAAATCAAGTGGTTACAAAGTTTCTGCAAAATTATTCCAGGACAACTTCAATTTCAACTTCAACCACTGCACGACTTCAACTTTTTAACTGTTAATTAGTTCTAAATGTTCTAATATGAAAAAATATATAAAACATCTAGGTAAACAATCTTTTTTTTTGTCTAATGTAACAAAAAGGTACAATAAATCAACAAATTAAATATAAGAAGTATATTAAGCATATTACATTATTGCAAATTCCTACATTACTGCATTTGAAGTTTTTGTTTGCATAGGATTAGTTGCATAAATGTTATGTTATTTTTATTGCACTTTACTGTAAGTCTCAACAGAAAATAATTACTCATAATTGCTGCCTATGCATTACAAATACTTGATACTTTGATCTGAGCTCCATTGGCACCAGTGTCATGCACCATACAATAAAAGAAAGTTGAGGGGATTTGTATTTTGGACATGTACTGATAACACACAGAATTCAGACTTGTGAGGTCAAGTTAAATTTTACTCAGGCTTCAGTCCTTTTTTTACACTGAATTGTTTTTTGCATTGTCCTTTTTTACATTGCGTTGCATTTACATTACATTGTTCTGAAGGGGGCTGAAAAATACTTTTCTTTGGAGCCTAATGTTCAAAGCATCATAAAAAATCTGTCAGAACTAAAAGCACACATCAGGGATTTACAAAAACACTTTAAAATGTTTACACTTTCCTAGAAACCATTAGATACAAGTAAATGCAATTTACCAGTAAGCAGAATATGATTCCTGTCAGAGAGATCTTTTTTAACTGTTCAAAGTACTTTTTTTCAAATATAGCAATTGAAAGAATTGAAACAATTCATACTACAAAACCTGAAAATAAAATAAATAATTAGCTAAATTAATCTATTAGAACCCATGCATACATTTTCATGATAATGATGTTACACCAAATGGTCAAGGCAAGAAAATGATTGGCTGACTTCGCTCTGGTCTCAAAAAATCAAATCTATCTATCAAATCATGTAGGAGAAGCAGTTTAATCCTGGCTTGGGAAATTGTTTGGAAATCAAGTCTCTTAATGGTGAAAATGACAAATAAAATCATAACGCAGATCTGTAACATGGAAGCTATTACCTTTTAACACCCACTTCTCAGGCACGCTTCGGTGAAAAAGGGAAAGAGGGAACACTCATCCCCACTCATCAAGTGTTATCACACAGCAGTGAAAGCTGATATTGCAGATTCCCATCAAAAACCATTAATAGCCAAAACCACATTTTTAAAAGGGTACTTTTTGTTTTGTCATTTGTTTTATGTTTACGGAGTGGGTAGAGCTGGGGGCTCACAATGCAGACTGCTGTTTCCTGGGCTGTTTATTTGTATTTAAGTTCAAATCTGACTATGTCAGTGCAGGTCCTCATATCTACACGGGATTTTGCTGGGTGCTCCATATTCCTCCCACAGTACAAAGATATGTTTCAGAGAGATTAATGACTCTAAACTGCTCTTAGC
This sequence comes from Arapaima gigas, assembly GCA_900497675.1. Taxonomy (NCBI): domain Eukaryota; kingdom Metazoa; phylum Chordata; class Actinopteri; order Osteoglossiformes; family Osteoglossidae; genus Arapaima; species Arapaima gigas. The sequence continues at coordinate 195,201 of UFQX01000301.1, read as the reverse complement.
GTGCACAGTTATGAGCAAAATGAGTGCTTTGTAGTGGACTGGTGTTTGATCTTGGGTTTACCCTGCCTCATACCCTGCACTTCCTGGGACTGGCTCCAGATCACCTTGGATCAGCACTGGACAAAAATTTGTCGCTAATGGAAGGATGGATGTGTACCTTAATTTTTCACTGAGCTACCAACACCTCTAGTCAAGCCTAAATATGATGAATGGAATTCATTACCAGGAACTCTAAAGACTCACGGACAAAATCAAAACAATGCTTTTTGTATCTTAAGAAGCTAACAATCTCAATAGATATATGTAACAACTATACATTTCAAAACAGGTAATGCACAAATTGTAGCGATCAGTAAATAATCATGTCATCAAATGGTATTTGATTGTTCTGGCATGCTGGTTTGTATCATTTACAACATAACCCATTGGCGTTTGAAGCGCCCTTTAGATTATGAATTATTAATTTTTGGTATCTCATATAAGACAGGCATAATGTGAAGGGTTTATGAAATAGAAAGATCACTGATAACCACTGCAATAAAAATTTCCATGTAACAGAATTCAAGATGATATTAAGATTAATTATAACAACTGAACCACTTTCTGCACCCCTTTCAACACCGCAACAAAACTCCGCGCAGCGGCTGCAGACTTCCCCGCCCTCTTTCTGGTGACGTCAAAAAGGGGCGTGTGAGCGGCCTGCATCGATACGGAAATGGTCGCGAAGTGGCAGGGTAGTAAGCAAACTGGGTGGGCTGGGACCTGTGAAAGGGAACCTGGACAATTTTAGCATAGTTTCACCTTTAAGTTGCACAGAAAGGCAGGAACTGAGCCGTACGTCTTTTCAAATCCCTGGTCGCAAAAGGAACCAAAGTAAGTACGTGGTGAGAGCGATCGGTGCAGTTGTGATTAAAACCGTGAGCGCTGTTAGCATAGCAAAGCTACCGGAGGTTAGCTTGCAGAAAAGTAGATGTACGCCAATGTTAGCCTATTCTCAGAGCGAGTTTACGTAAGGTTTGTATTGTATGCTGGCGGCTGTTACGCAGAAAATGTAAGGGACTACCCAAAATAACGTAGAGACAACGCTAAGTTAACCAAGACAGATACTAACTACATCGATAGCGAGACTACGAACAAATATTAATGCTGGCTGTTTAACTTTACAATAAAAACAGCCTCGTATTACGTTGAAACCCGATTTTTGAACCTAACAGCGGTTGTGGCTGTCGGTCTGTTTTTAGCACTGCATGTGGGAGGATGTTTGCATCGTTGTCGCAGTCCCTGCCATCGCAGTCCTGTGTGCTAGCCATTATGTAGCTCCAGAAAAGCATCTCTAAGGACAACAGACACACTAAAATAAGTTTATGCTAGCTGTCAATGAGAATTTTACTTGGAGCGTTTTAATGTTGGAATTGAATAAATTAGAGTTTATGCTGTGCATTTCGAATGCCCAGGGTAGCGTTAAATTCGGTTTAAATTTTTACAAATCGTCAAACAAGCATATTTGAACTTACCTAAAATGTGTTAAAGTTTGATATAAGAGTATATTGAGTCACAGTATTACCCATTTTTACAGCTGCATGTTTTTTTTTTTTAAGCTGTTTTCCTTTACGGTGTTCAGCTGGCAGTTTATAAGAAGACTTATAATGTTAAATGATCACCTTTACAGTGATTTTTCCCATTTATACAGCAGAATATTGTTAATGTATAGTTTCATCTTGGGGAACAATAGTAGGAATAGGATGCAAACCAGAAACTTTCAGCTTACGGACAGCATTTTACTACCTGCTGTGGTTTATGACCTGTTTTACGGTATTTAGCCCTATTCTGGAATAAGTAGAACAACCAGTATTGAATTGATTTAATATTACTGTATACATCTATATATTTAATAAAACTGATAAACATTCCACTGACTGCAATGAAAACTGGACACTTTAAGGTGTATACCCCTTTATTACAGTCCAACTATTAATCTGTGGGTTCACCACTTAGTCAGATGAGATTAAGTTGGCTGCCCAAAATGAACTCCTAGTCTTGTATGGACAACCAGTTAATGTGTCATTATGATTTCAATATCTCAGTAATAAAAGTAGTAATTGGAGAAAACTGGGTCATTACTGATTTAATGAGGATAATTTGCTTCCTTTCTGAATATGGGCTTAATTTAGAAAGGTTAAATGGTAAATTTGCATTGAGTCACATGAAATTGACACCTCTTCATAGTGGATGTTAAAGTGGTTTCTTAGACAGGGATGAAGATTGGATTCTGATTGGTTGATCTTTGGTTTGATTTGTACTCATGCGAATCTATGTTATTCTGTACTGGGTTTGTTATGTTACCTGTAAAAATTTCAGTGAAGTACTTTAACCTTTACAAAATAGCATATGACACTATACTTAATTATTACTATACTGAATGCACTTTACTGAAAATGTGTATGTTAAATACTCTAGATGCATCTTGCCGCCTTATTTGTAGACTAAAGGGTTGTAATTTGGGTTCCAGGAGGGAAGCTGTTGCTGTACCCTTGAGTAAGGTACTGATTTGCTCCAGTTAAACTTCTAGCTCTATAAAGGAGCAAACAGTTGAAACCTCACCTTGGATGAGTAGTACCATTGTGCCAAAATTCAAGTCTGTGGCTTGGAAAACAAAGATGTGCATAAAGAACAAATGAACAGATGATTGCGTTTTATAGCTGCAGAGGTAATGAGTAAACTTAAGAAATGTAGAATACATCGTGAACTGTTTATATTTGCTATGGTGCTATAAAGAATACATTGTTACTGTATGGTAGGACAAAAACATGCATAATGATACATTAAATTGACTAAACAGGGTTAGTTTAAACTAAACAATTATTTTAAATAATATAACTGAAATGTACTCACACTCTGGTTTACTTTCCCTGTATCTTTTTATTCCATAGGTTGCCCCCCCCTTTACTATTTTACCCTTATTTCTCCTAGTTTGACCCCCCCTCATTCTGTGTGTGGCTGTCTTTTTGTTTCTATCTGTAAAGCCAAGTGTGTCAGAAAGATATTTTTCATGTTTTGCCTTAAGCAATTGCTACCATTTTGATAATATTTTTTTCTCCCTCCCTTCACTTCCATGTTATATGGTTTTTCTGTAATTTGCCTTTTTTAGTAGAGTTGAGCAAGTAATGTAGTAAATTAGATTTTAGACCTCTGCTTTTCATTGGGCTGAAACTTAACTATACTGATTTCCCATTTATTGAAGTCTGCAGAAACCTTTAATTGTGGTGGGCTGTCTTATCAAAGGGAACTTGTGCATGATGTAATTATTCTATTAGGGACAGAAAGCAGCTATCTAGTTAAGGATAAAGGACCATAACTTAAAAGTTATCGTTTCAAGTCCCAAGAGGGTTAGTGCTGTCATATCTTTGAACAGCATACTTCACCTAAATTATTCCAGGACAATATTTGAACTATGTAAATGTGTTAGTAAGATAGTTAGATAAAATCGCATAATTCATAAATAAATTTTTTAAAAAACAGCAGTTTGCTTTGTGGATTGGAGGATAATGGCCCTACCTTATATTATACTAGCTAGAATCTGTTCTTCTGGTGGGCAGGATTGTGGCAGTGGGATCCCCAGTGCATTTTTCCTTGAAAGAAAGCAATTTCTTCCAGATGGATGATGCTGCCTCTTACACGGGCACCACAGATGTTGTAATGGGGAACAAATCAAAGAACAGTTCTTCCTTGAGCTTTCCTGAACTCTCAACTGGGGTCTTGGAAAGCTAGTTTTGAAAGATCACTTTAAAAGATTTGGTCTCGCTCTTTCTCACTTGGGAGGAGCTCCCAGTGGTGGCTTAAAGGACAACCACCGGTTTGAAGGAAAACGTTTGAGATTTTCTTTCTCCTGTGTGCTTTCAGCAGCTTAGTTTTATCTCTGTAAGTGCATGTCATTACATGAAATGTCCAATCAATCTTGTCTGAACAACTTCTGCATATTGAAGTGTATGACTATGTCACAGTGCAATGCTTTTGCCTCATACAAATAGTTCTTCTTATTGCATTCTTAGAAATGGATCTTTAATAAAGATTATTCCTATTCAATAGGTGTCGTAGAAATTTTCAGGAACGACTCTTAAGACCGTTTCATGGTTGCAGGAGTCTTTACTTGATGTTCATGCGCATGGGTGAGCCTCCAAAGGAGAATCACTCCAAACAAAGGATTCAGCACAGTTTTATAGGTTTTACAGGTACATCACCAACTTCCATATATGGTTGGTTCCTGCATTCTGCTCGAGTGGTGGATAACACGTGTGACCCCTAATTTCCCTTTGTATTCATTAACTACTCAACTGCCCAGTTCACACCTACCCCCTAATCCACCCCCCATAAGGAAACAGAGTTTCAGCTCTCGCACAAACACTTTCATGTCAGAGCATTCTGTTGGTCAGGACATTTTTATTCCCTCTTTTGGTGCGGGCCCTGCTGACCAGCTGGGGCTGGGGAGCCATTCACCTTCACCTCCCCCTTTCTCACCGAAGTGGCACAGCACAACCCACAATGACCACAATGGCCACAGCATCCGACACCTCGAACCCAACCCCCAAAATACCCACTACAAAATTTCCTCTCACAATAGGTATCCTTTGTTTTCTTTTACTCTGCACTGAAACTCTGGCCTAGTTATGCTTACCTGAGGTGAGAAAATGTACTTAGGGAAGTCCCAGCAGCATATGGCCTTGGTGTATTGGACTTCTACCCCCAACTATTGTTGCTAACTCAGTACAGTGGCTGAGCACTAGCACTGATCGATCACTCATGAGTTATTGACAGGTTGCAGTTCAAAGCCTCTGTGAACTCTCAGCCATGAGTATCTGAAGACTCGTGTGGAGAGGGCCAGCAATGTGAACAGGGACCAAGGATTGACCTCGTTGCTAATCATGCTTCCAAGGCTACAGTTTGGTGGTAACAAATAAATGCCTGCTCCACAGAGCTTTAGTTACCAGTTCTGCAACAGTGGTCTTTGATCAAATGCAAGTTCTTTCATTATCAATTGAAAATGTGTTTAATTCCAGAATGTCCTATTGATTCACAGAAAGGTTTGCTGATGTTGTGTGTAGTGCAGAAGTCTCTCTGGAGGGAAACCCTGTTACTTTAAGCTTTTAGATATTACTTGTAGTTAATTGGGTTTTGTAGGGAACAGTTAAAATAGTCACTGAGGGTACAAGCTTAGGGCTCTGGGAAACTGGGCTCTGCATTTGCTAAGTCTGACAGCCTAGATGTCTCTACACACATTAAAAGCTCTTGTTTTAAAACTTCCACATCAAGCATTTTTACTGTGCGCCCCAATCTGAGTGTCTGTTAAGTGTTCATCCATACTTTGTATGATCAATTTTTTATATTGGTATTAAAATATTTGAGAATAATGTATGAAGTGTGCTGTCTTGGTCTTGTTAGCTATTGAGTAGGAAGGCTTTTACTAGCTATTATTGAGAGTGCTAAACTGTCCACTTCTGTTTCCCTGTAGGATGTTCCGCTTGCGACTGTTGCCACTGGCCACAGCAGAGCTGGTACGGTTCTCAAAGCGATACCAGACTACCGTGACACGGGACCCAGGGCGTCGTCGACTCATGCTGGTTGCTCTGGTGGGTGTAACTGGAGCATCGGCCAGTGCGGGATTGCTCTGGAAGAGGTATGGATGTCCCAGGGTTGTGGATGAATGCTTATCTTTCCCCTTCCAGTAACGGGAGGACCAGTTTTTCATTACAGCTCTTTTAATTTGATTGATTGATTTGTACTTTAGGAAAAAACAATTTTTAAATTTAATAAAAAAAAAAAATCCTCAAATTCGTAAGTGATGCTGGGCTGTGTTTCAGGGATTACAGTTATACCTAATTTCTTATTGTGCTGAGCCAACTTGGATGACCTACGTGGGGACATTTACTACCCAGTGGTGGCAAGCTTTCTGTGTGGCCATTGAGAGCAGAACTTTGGAGATTAATAGGGTGCCATGATGGAGTAGCCTGCTGTGTCTGCAGCCAACAGGATGAGACCGTCATGGCCTTTGCCCTGAGTTCATTCTCTCAGAGTCTCATTAAAATGAATTATACACACACTCCCTTGGAATAGAAGCACAATCCATTACTGTTATTATTTTCAATTTGCACAGAAATGGGAAATTACAGATTTTGCATGACCTTGGACAGATTAACATGAATATTAATGCAAATAGCAGATCTAATCTTACATATCCTATACCTCCAAAGGTAGATTGTGTGCAAACGAGTCCAAACAAAACAATAACATAAGCCTTCACAGTGCTGGGTTGGTATCTTGCTATTAGTCATTTTACTTACCTAGATTTTAATAGTTTATCTCATAACACCGTGTTTGACTTTTTTCATTTGTTTGTGATTTGTGCTCAAGTGCTCCTTTTTTTTTTTTCTCTGTGACAGGGCTCAGGCAGAAGCAGCTTCATCGGTAAAACATGACAAATGGGCAGGGCCACAGGAAACCGATTCTGCCAAAGAGGTGGGATCTGATGCTGAGTCAGAAAACTCAGTGGAGTCAAGTGGAGATGATAAGTCTGCCTCTGATGGGGAGAAGAAGAAGAAACAGCGAGTTGGGTTCCGGGACCGCAAGGTAATTAATATGTTGGTGATTAGTGAAGATCATTTACTTTATTTGTGTATCTTTTGGGCAGTAGAATCAGTACCTCCATAAACAGTCACAATAAACTACTACCCCCATCTGACCCCATCTGTCTGCCTTTCCTTCTTGACAATTTGTACCTTTTGTTTGTGTCTGCACATATATATAGTATGGTGCTTATACATACACACACACAGAGAGTACTGTGCAAAAGTCTTAGGCACCTGTGGGAAAAATGCTATAAAGCGAGGATGGATCTAAAAATAATGCCATGAATACTTATTAATCAAAACTTCTAAAAAGTGCAGTAGACAAAAAAACCTCAATCAAATCAATATTTTGTGTGACCACCCTTTGCCTTTAAAACAGCATCAATTCTCTTATGCAAACTTGCATGCAGTTTAAGGTAGAGGTTGGTAGGTTCTTCCCAACATTTTGAGAAACTGGCCACAGTTCTTCTGCAGACCTCGACTGTCTCTGCATGTCCTCCCAGATGGACTTGATCATGTTGAGATCAGGGCTCTGTTGGGACCATACCATCTGTCGCAGGTTTCCTTCTTTTTGCTGAAGATTGGATGTTTGAGGTGATTCTCAGGCTGCAGAATGAATTTGGGGTCAATCAGAAACCTCCCTGATGGTAGATAAGAATCTACCTGTACTTCTCAACAGACGAAGTTGCCTGCCTAACACTTTTGCACACTACTGTGTGTAGATATCTAGCTATTGCTTTCCAATCAAAGCACATGGATTCAAATCCTACTTCCTATTATAATACCTCTGAGTTAATATTTACAAGTAGCTCTGAAGGGAACTAAATGAATAATAATAATAATTCCATCTATCATTAACCATTTTATCCTGGTCAGGGTGTAGCAGACCCTCATTAGATTCTTGGTTAGCAAACTAGAGCCTGGATGGGTCGCCAGTCTATCGCAGGGTGAATAACGATTACAATAATGCACAGTGTCTTCAGTGTATTTACCTCCCTCCTCGAAATCTTAATTTTTTTTGCTGAGATACACTATGGCACAGCAAGTAACGTCGGTGCTTTACAGTAACAATTAAATTTGGACATAAGTTTTGATCCTGTTCAGGGTGTCTAGAGTTTGTGCTGTGTTTTAACTGTTTTTGTGGACCACAGTTTTCTGAGAGACTGGGTTGGATGGGTGAGGTTGAGCTAGTGGTCCAACAGGGCACCACATAAGTAAGGAGTGTAGAACATTGCAGGGAAATGCAATGAAAGTGGAATAATCATTCAGGCATATAATAGGGTTGAATAAGTCTGGGTTTTTCCAGGTCATGGATGTATCTGATATGTAAAATAAGTTTATCTCTAACTAGTTGTTTATGGAATGCTTGATTTGCATTTGCATTATTTGAAATGTTTATACTTCTGAGACTGTGTGTGTGTCTATGCATACATGCTTGCATATGCCCATTTGGAAGTGAACAGAATGGAAGCTTGGCACTGCAGGGCCATCAGGTGAAGCTATGATCAATGCCTAATAAAGAAGACAAGGGGCTGCTGGAGATGACAGTCCTGTCTAGCTTGGCCATCACTCAGCTTGACCTGCCTGCCAACCACCCACCCCCGAATAGGTTTATTTATTTTTTAATACCTTAGATTCATGGTGTGGAGAGCCCTATAAGTCCAGCACAGTTACACATGCAATCGTGAAGGAAGGAAGAGATGGCTTTATTGGAATGCAGACAAATGTAGAAAAATAAACAGATTTGCATACAAGATTAGTTTTTGAAATCCAGGTTTCATGTAATCAGGGATAGTGTCTCTTTGTGTACTTGTACTCATTTTTCATTTCTTGCCTGGCAGTTTTCTCAGTGTGAAACAATCTTTGTGTAGATCGTGCACAGTCTACACAAAGATTAATATTATACATGCGCGCACACAAGTAATTTTGTATTTAGCTGATGATTTGACCAAAATGACTTACAATGATAGATACACTACTTTAATCTACTTGCCAGTATGTTCCGGTCCACACAACAGGGCCAACAGACTCGCACATATGCACATTAAGAGCAATTTCATTCACCAGTTTGCTTGAAATTCATCTTACAAGCATTTATGCATATGCATTATCCAAATGAAAAATGCATATACTCATGGAGGAAAGAAGTAAAATTTTAATGTGAGCCCCTGAGTTTGATAACCGATGGTCTGTTTCCTGTACCTTTTAAGAAGCTATATAACAGTAAATATGTTAGGCACAAAATGAGCTTCATCATATGTATTGCTCATTGTGTGTGATTTAGACAGAATTGTTTTTATGGATCCTTTTGCCCACATTTAATTGGTTTAAGGTGGATCACAGTCAAAATAAAGTCAGATGAAATGACTCTTCATTCTTGTGTCCTGTTTCACCAGTAGAATCATGATAACATACAAAGACTTTTCAACCAAGGCCTTCACTTAAGTTGTTGCTGTGATTTTTGGGTAGAGCAGTGTGTTGAGACAGGCATTTTTAGGAAAGCTGCCCATTGTCTGTCTATCCATACACTTATTTTAACAGGAATGTGAAGCATCCTGACATCTTGGGTCTGGGGTAGAGCAGGGCTGTGCTCAGGCTGGACTGCTCCCTTGATGTCAATGTCTCCTCATCCTGAGGTGACATTTGTTATTAATGATCTTTTGACCTCTGTAATCTTCATCAACCATAGCACTCTCTTTTCCATGGTGCTCCTTGTCTTCTGCACAGTTTCAGATCCTTTGAAATGTAATAATCATGTATCATGTTCATCATGTAATAAAATCATAGGTCAGGAGGTTAGCACCTTTGCTTTTTTCCTGACAAGAGAAATACGTCTTCCATTCTTTAACATTGTTCCCTTAAGGCAGATAATTCCATGTCAAAATTGAAAATTATCTGGGCACTTAAAAAAGTCATACTCCCTGAAACATCTGTAATGTTGTTTGGGTCTTTCAAGTGTTTTGAGATTGCCACTTTAGTACCGATATTTCTGAATACAGACTTAGGTATATTTGAAAGCTTTTTTTGTGTTTAATAATGCTTTTGACTGTAACTTATTTAGGGGAGATAAAACCCTGTTGTCAATACATGTTGCTCTATGTGTCGAAGAAACTTTATATACTCTTTATGAAGGTATTGACACTTGTATCAGGTTATTAACAGAGACAAACTACAAGTCAAATACAAGAAGCAAAAGTGAATAACGAAAACAAGTGAAAGCCAAGTTGAAGCTGAAACTCTAGAGTCAAACGCCAGTTGATTAAAATCATGCCACCTTGAATCCTATTGATCAGGAGGTGGTTTTGACATCATCAATGTGACACCTTTGTCTAAAGCAAGCTTAGTGTCTGGAATGCACATTACAGCTTTCAAGAGTATTAGATGTGATTACTGAAAAATTACTGTATGTAAGGCAATTGTTTAAAGGGCAGTATGGTAGTAAACATAAGATATGAACTTTCTCTTTACACACATCTTGCAGTGCACTTGCTTACATCATCATTGGGGTCATAGGGTGGTTCAAGTCTTTCAACAATCATACACTCTCACCCCAGTGACCCAGCTGGGGTTGATCAAGTCCTAACTTGTGATCACGCAGCATGTGTTATCCATGGATCCCACCTCTTCATCCACAGCCATCTGGAGGCTCTCTCCTCAGTTTCTATGATGTTCCTGATGGCTTTTCTGCTGTCTTCTGATGCCAAGAAGCTTAAGGGCCCTGTAGAAAAATTGTTTTGCAAATCCTCTACAACCCAATTTTATTTGCAGATACTGTACGTCATCTCTACATCTGGCATTCATCTCCCAGTTCTTTGTATATGGGCCGCTTCCTCTTATATGCCTCCTCCATTTGGTCTTCCCAGGAAATTGTTAGTTCCAACAAAGCAACCTGTCTTGCTGTTTCGGACATCAGAACCATGTCTGGCCTTTGCGTGGTCGCTACAGTGAAATCTGGGAAATTGAGATGCTTCCCCAGGTCAACCTTCAGCTGCCAATCTCATGTGGTGATTAGAAACCAACTTGCTACTCTTGGCTGCAGATGTGGCTTCTCCCCTGCTTTGACAAAGGCAGTTGCCTGTTTTGCAAGGCAGTGCAGTTTGCTCTGATTGATCCAACTGCAGATGGCTCCTGCTGTCACTTTCAGCACCTGACTGTGCTGCTGGCAATAGCTGCGGTCTACCAGGGCTTTTGGTTAACAACTGAGGATGTATTGTAGAGATCTTCTTGGGCACAAATGGTATGCTGGTGTGTCGCTTTTACCCCAGCAGAAGCAGTTGGGTGGGCTGGTGAGAACATCATAAACTTATTGAGTCAGGAACCTGTTGTGAAGTGGTTTTGCCTTCCAAAGCCCTAAGAAATCTTTTGGCCCATTGCATACTCCTGTCTACTCAGTGTGCCCTGCTGCTGCATGCCCACCATCCTACTGTATTGCACCTCCTCCACACTTGCATGTACCTCCTTCTGGACCAGCTGTTGTCTTTCCTTGCCTTATCATAATGAGTTCTAGGCATGTTACCAAGTCCTGGTTTTCTAGATGTCACTGAACCCAGACTGTGTCCCAGTCACACGTTATCCTGGTCAAGTGCATCCTGCGTCCTTCACTTCCTCTTAGTTCTCACTGCTATGCCAGCCATGGCGGCTTTAGTGCCTACTAAGTAACTGTACTACAGTACCTCTTTTACACGAGTTATCTTGAATTCCTCAGTCAGATTGCTGAATGGAAGTAGTAGCTTGTTGCTCTGACCATACAGACCAGTACCGCTCAGGCTTCGTGCCCAGCCATCTATGGAGAAAGTGGCTTATTTTCCTTTCAAGGCCCTCAAAGGTAATTAGTGGGGCCTCATATACCAGCAAGGGCCACAAGATTCAAGGTAGGATCTCGTGTTGGTAAATTCAGGCCTTACGTTTTCTTGGTGGATAAGTCTTGATTTATCCACATTTATCGATACCTTGAGCTTCCTGCTGGTTTCCTCTTGTATATCTTGTAGGGCACTCCACTTACCAGGGGCTGAACTTGCTCTTGCACCTCTGACCACCTCCTGAACCTCCTTTAGGGATGGTTCCTTGTCATTAAATTCAGATGTGGGTGCTAGTGGTGTCATCAAGGCCCTGTAGGCTCGTAGGTCTTGTCCTGCTACTGAAGGAGTTACTGAGATGATGATCAATCACTTCTTTAAAACAAGCAAGGTGTCTGCTGCGTTTCTGGCTAAGTAGTTGATTGGTGAATGTAAAGGTGTTTGCGATGAAGGCTACTTGTTTCCTTGCCCTCTCTCTTCTTCCTCTGCCATTCAGCTCTTCATAGGGTGATGAGCTTCATCAAAATGTTGTGGAGCTCTGTTTATGTGGTTTTGTCCTTCTCTCTTCCCTCCCTATACTAGCACCTTAAAGATCTCAACTCCAGCCTTAGTTGACTGATCTTTACCTCCCAATGGTTTGGTCCTCTGGTGGCTCTAGGCACACTCCTCTCGCCTCCTTACCAAATTTCTTGGTAGCAATATTGTTGATGATGATGATTTCTGTCATAGACTGGAGCTGCTACTCTAACAACCCCCTACCTATGCCTTCAAGGACCCCGTCCATGTCCTTGTCAATTCGATCCACTCTTTCTTCATATTAGCTACTGTGGTAGCTGGAGGCTACTTGACCTGCAGGTGTTCTGACTCTCTGGAATGGATTGAAGCCCATGTTACCTGGAGGTTCCAAGTTCTGTAGGGTGACTCTAGACTTGACTTCTGTATCTCAGCATATACTATACCTGTGCATTTAACACTATCTATTTAAAAAACAGGTAAGACAAAAACTGAGAAACTATTAGCAAGAGTGCTTGCTCTTCTTCATAATGTATGATTACAAGTGGTTTTTACCTTGCAGCTTTCATTGAGCAGCTTTCATTGAGCAGCCTTCATTGAACAGCCTTTATGACTTGGGGAGGTCATGGGGAGCTTCTAGGAGACCTGTGTTACTTCTGGAGGGGATGTTGAAGGATCAGCACAGAGTAGTTTCACCCCTGTTCCAAACCACTGTGTTAAGGAACACTTTGGTAGAAGACCTATCTCAAATGCAACTGTCTGAGCTATAATTACTGCCAGAATATGTGGTACTTTTCAATAAATATTTTGACATTGGTGAATTCACTTACTGGTGGTTGTTCCTGCTTTTGAAAAACATGGAATTAATAATCATTTTGTAAGAACAAGGAGTGTATTAGAAAGCATTTATAAACAGCACAGTGGAAATTGTTGTGAACAGCTTTGCATTACATAATGGAGAACTTCTTTAACGTCTAATTATGCAACTGTGCATATTATGCAACTCTTATTTTAAAGACTATAAGCTAAAAAAGATAAATGTCTCAAGTCCTCCTCTGTTTCCACCTCTTCTCCGCTTCAGGTGATGGAGTATGAGAACCGCATTCGGGCGTACTCCACCCCAGACAAGATCTTCCGGTACTTTGCCACACTGAAGATCATCAATGAGCATGGCGAGGCAGAGGTGTACATGACACCACAGGACTTTGTACGCTCCATCACCCCTAATGAGAAACAGCCTGAGAGTGAGTGCCTCGCTGCTACCTCTTCCTCACATTGCCCTTCATCATTCTTAGTCTTTTCTGCCCTCTGTCTTTGCTCTCTTGAACTCTGAATATTACACGGTTGTTTCTCCTGCTCCATGGTAAGCTTAATTTCAGAGAACAGTCCCTTATAACTATTACACAACCCAAAATGGGTGTACTATCAGGTGCCACAAAATAATATAGGTGAATTTCCAATATCAAAATTCTTAAGGGTTAAATGTAGTTCCAGAGTTCCAAATGGATTCACAGAAGTAAGGGAGGGGGTCTGCCGTTGTTATGTGGTTTAACATTAATGTCATCCACTTACTCACTGACTTCATGTCAGCCATCGCCATTGTGGAGAAATTGGCACTTCTTCACATGCTTACCTGAACAGGAGTTGTCTCTTTTTCATTTTGCCATTTTTTTGTATCACAGTACACCAGAATGAGTCTTTTAAATCTGAAAATGAAATGTTCATTTAATATATTCAGTAAGGTAATTGCAATAAGCAGAAATAGAGCAAAAAGTACATGCAAATGATAACAATTCCCAAAAAAGCAAAAGTCGAATTGAAGGTGGTTGACGGATTGTAAGGATGTTTTGATTCTTTTCCTTTGTTGCACTTTTTTTCATATTTATCATCTGCGGTGGATTCTGCTCTCTTTCCCCCTGTGTGTTTTGTTGACCTCTATGTTTTGTACCTTTTCATTTTTATTTATTTTAACTTTTGAAATTAAGATGAGCACAAGGAAGTTTGGGCCTGGTTCTGAAAACTAAATAAAGAAGTTATTGCCTGGGTGATCTCCAAAGTGTTGGGGATCAAATTTAATTTGCCAATTTATGGCAGCAGTGTGTTTGTTGAAGAAAATTTTACATTCAAAGTTTTTTTTAGTACTTCCTTTCAACCTGCTTTAATTACAGTTTTTAATCTGCAAAGAATTTATGATCATTAAATGTCTCCAGTTTATTTATTTATTTTTTTGGTACTTTGGAGCATGAAGACGATGTGTCATAAATAGGGGTGATTATAAAATAAATTAATCAAAAAAGGCATTCTGGACAACTCAGATCTTTAGTCCAACTGTAAAGTGTTCTGTGTGTTTTACTGATCTTTAGATTACCCCCCTGGGATGGTGCTTAACCTTAGAAAAGCAAGTATAACAACAAAATGGGAAATGTCAAATTTATGATGCTGAAATGTCTCATCTGCTGGCTGCCAAAAAAGTCAGAAACTATCCTTTCCTTCATGTGAGTGTCTGTGTAAGATGATAATTCTTTGGGGAGTAAGTGGAGAGGAATACTGTACAATCTAATTAGTTGAGACAGGAAAAGGGGAGTGGGGCCAGAGGCCATCAGTTTGGGCTCATGGACAACACTAAGACAGAGGGATGCAGAGATTTGTGTCCCTTCCAGCCAGCTAGCCAGTCCTCCCCAGTGACCTGACTGTAGATAGAGAGAACAGGGTGAAATCTCCATTTATATTTACATCTGTTCAGTTTTTATTGTTTTTTTTTTGCTGGTGAACATTAAATCTTGAATGCGTTCTTCTTTACAAAAGAAGAACGCATTCAAGATTGTGTTTGTGTTTTTGTTTTATATTCATACTACAGTGTATTTTTCTGCTGAATAGGTTTGTTATTTCCACAAAGTGTTATCACTGTTGTATCAAATGAATTTGACCATAATAGATATATCCTGGTTAAATATGAGGATGCAGTTAGTGTGAAGTTTAGGGCTGCTCATTTGTAATCTGAAAGGTCCTTGTTTGAATTCCATTCCTGTTGCACTGCCCTAAATCAAGCTACTTGTCCTGAATTGATATAATGAGAATACCCTGCTGTATAAATGGCTAAATGACTGTGAAACATCACCTAACACTGTAAGTCATCATGGACAAATGTGTCCTTTAAAAATAGGTTAGTAATAATATCTTGACTGCTTTTTATTCTTTTTTTCATTGCTTAATAACCAGCTCAGAATGAAAAAACTGAAACAATTTTTCTGCCCTCAAAGCAGGTGTTATCAGCTGAAATGCTTTTTATTTGCCATGCCAGTGTCCCCAACTTAACAGAATTTGTATGAATTCCTGTAGAGCTGTTAGTATAAACACGATATGCTTAGTAGTGGTAGTCATCTCATTCAGCAGATAGTTCTGTCCAAGCTGTTGGTTCCATAGGCTCCACGGTGTGTTCTAGGTGGCTCCTAGGATGAATAAGTTCCACAGATGTAGTAATGGAGACCAAATTTAATTTCTGGGCAGCCAGTCTCTGCTGTCTTGGTTTCATATATCAGCTTCCTAGTAGGGTTGTCTATTTGGATCACATGTTATAAGTTCCAGCCCCCTTAGACCACAAGGCATGAAATGGCAAAAGCCTCTGGACAGGTGCAGTATTTTTTTAACCTCATGCTATGATCACAGTCATGCTGTTCATAGTGTCAGAGGATGCTGGGTAACATAGCAAACATCAGGCCAGAACTGGATTAGTCTGCCTGAATGGATGAGCTGACATGGTGGTCATAGCGTTAGGGGCAAAGTGTACAGCAAAACTGGCAAAGTGGTCATTAGTGGGTTTGTTTTCCCCAAGTTACACCAATGGCTCAGGCCATGTAATGAGTAAATGGAGATAAAATTATATCATGCTCACTGCAATTTTTGAGCATCAAATTTGGGCAAAATCCCCAGTGTAATCCAGAACCAAATATCACTTACTTATCTGTTTTTTGAAGTAACCAAGTAAAGAAAAATCAAATCAGTCCATGGGGTTCCCATCTGAACAAATGCACTTTTACCTGCTGCAGGCTAAGCTCTGTACACAACATCATTAATGGCTCCTGTCTAGTTTGACATCACTAAAACTACACCAGCAGAAGTGGAATTGGTAAAGCAAACATCATATCTCACCTGGCTGCTGCAAGAGGACCTACTTTACATTTGACAGACTTGTACAAGGATCCGGCTACGAGCTGCAGCAGACAGTAGTAGTGTGAAGCCTTACCTTAAATTCCATTGGTCTTGCGTTCAAATCCCATTTCTGCTGTAGTACCCTTGATTGAGGTACATACCCTGAATAGATACTATAAAAATTTCCCAACTGTACAAATGGGTAAATTGTTATAAGTAACTTAGTATACATGCCTAAAATAGTAAGATGCTTTGGAGTAAACTGTCAGCTGAATGAACAAGTAAATAAGAGAGACGCTTGTGATTTGTCCCTTGGTTAGCAGGAGTGTGTCTCTTAGTGTCAAAGGAGGAACACTTCCACAAGTCTAAAATGTGCTAGGGACAGATGAACCTGTTTTTTGGGTGATTTAGAAAGATTTGAAAGGTTTCATGAATTTATTACTCAGTAACTAAGTATCATTTGAGCGTGTAGTCTAAACTAATTTATAAAATAACTCACTTTTTTTCTTAATCTTACAAATGCTCAATATATACTACATGTTCATGCGATCCTTGGTTAGATCCTCAGATCTGACTATAAACTACCTGAATGGAAATGACAGAGAGCAAGGTTTTGTGCTACTGGTGTTATGCTCTTAAATTTATTGGATACATTTTCAGCACTAGAGATGTTTATTTTAGAAATGTTATGGCCTAGACATTTAACAAATATATACACTTGCGCAAACCAGTTGTTAATAGAACATTTTTTGACATGCCTAGGTCAGAGGAGTTTTTAAATGTGAAAGTAGAATGTGACAGTGATGGGAAAAATCTTGTGTATTTAGACAGGAAAGTCTTAGCAGAAGGCATTAAGATGCAGTTTGTGCAGCTCTTTGCCCTGCCTGGAAACAACAGAGGAATTTTAATACACCGCTCTGTTCTTATAGCCTCTGTGGCTTTGCTTGTTCAAGCACTCGATGATGGTGATGCTGTTGCCGATTGACTGCGGTCCTGCCGTCTTTCTCTTTAGCAGGCACAGACATGCCATGGTGTTCATGGGAGTAGGATTTTTTTTTTTTTTTTTTTTTTTTTTTTTTNGAAATGTCATCTGAATTTCAAGGTCCAGCCTTCCCTTGGTGCATGCTTCCGTGTTTTTTTTTTTTTTTTTTTTTTTTTTTTTTTTTTGCAACCTGGTGCTACTGGTACAGCAAGAAAGTGAACCAAAGGCTTAAGAGTAGGTCTCACCTTGGTTTCTTGGTCAGCTCTATTTTCTGGTCAGAAATAGGTGGACATTGTGGCGTAGTTTTTAATAACACAAACTCTTAACCTGAAGATTATTGGAAACGTTTCTAAAAGGGGTTCTGCTGTACTAATTTTAAGCAAGGTTCTTTAACCTGAAATGCTTTTGTAAAATATCTCACTAATATAAATAGTTAAATAAAAAAACTGACGGAAATGATTAAATAGGAGATGATGATAATGATATGAATACTAATAATGGCTGAAGAGTATTCATGTTTAATGTTTGCAGTGTCACAAGGAATTCAAGGCTTTGTACTGACAAAATCGTCTTTGTTGATTTCAGCATGAGAGGTTTTTTTAGATCCTGGTAATGGAAGTATGAATAAGTAATAAGCCAGCTAAAAACTGGTTTTATTTGTATTTATTTCCATTTGACCACTTCCTGTTGGAACAATTGTGTGGTTCTTTCTGTGTTGCACTAATAATTTATACCTTCATTCTCTCCTGTCCTTTGTAATCAGGCAGCTTTTTCGATCAATTTGCGAATCATGACATGGAAACGCCCGTTTCAGATCTCTGGCAAAATATCATTGGCACCCAGCTAAAAACTCTTCTGGGTTGGTTTATCTTGAATAAGTTATGACATTTATATTATGCCTATGTGTGTTGGCTAGTAAATTAAGTGTGAAGTGATCAGATGTCACTTGGTTGTGTCTTCTGTTCCTGTATTGCTACTGGTCCTCCATTAAAGTATTGACTGCAATACAGATTTTTGTCCTGACACAGTAGGAATTTGTTCTGGATTGTGGTTGTGCATTCAGAGGGAGGAGTGCACAGTGGTCAGGGGTTCCATGCAATGTTTTTGAGCTTGTTTTATCCCTGAAAAAATTGGAAAGAGCTGTAGTATTCTGGTCTACTGCGACAAACTCTCTTTGTCGCAGACTTTGTATTGTTTTCAGGGCTGTCTGCAGTTGACCCATTTTACATCTTTCTGACTGGCTGACATTTGATTTTCAGTCCCCACATGGCACTTGATCGTGTTTTACTTCAGATTTTGGCCCACAGGTGTCAAAATCAATTCCTGGCTGGCTGCGCATGTGTAGGCTTTTACCATACCTTCTGTCCTTGACTATTTAGTTTGCACCGTTTTGGTATTTTAACATTTTTGTTCAAATATCCTGTGTATTTGTAGATTAGCACTAGATTACTTCTGTTAGAAGTGTTCAGGAAATGTACTTCCATGTGTTTAGAAGCCTTTAAAAACTATGACAATAAATTTTAATGAATTGCTAATTCCAGTTAAGCACAAGGGTTGTGAGTTTTGCTATGATTATCAATATAAAAAACACGATTAGAATTACTAATGGGAACATGTAAATGAGGAGAATGTGTATGAAAAGCAGTGAAAAAGCCAAGAATTGGCTTTGACAGCCCTGAGGGAATGTGTCCTTTTCAGCACCTCTTTCTCTGTGTTATGTGCACACATCTATTCACTGCACGCGCTCACTCACAAGCATCGAGTTAAAGAGGTGGTGCTCCCATGCTGCCCCTCAGCAACCCATTTTGCATCAGCGGCATGCCAGACAGCCCCTCAATCTCTTGCTGGTGCTTTGGAACTGGACATGATGTCTATACAGAGGGGTTCTGCAGGGTTGCTGCAATGATATGAGCGACAGAAGGCTGGAAATGGCAGTTCCCTGCTCATTGTCTCAGCTGGGGTTCACCTGCATCATGTAATCAGCAGGAGGGGCAGAACCCCATTTTCTGCATTCATATATGCTGTAAATACAGTACTGTGCAAAAGTCTTAAGCATGCAACTTCATTGTCTGTTGAGAAGTACAGGTAGATTCTTATTTACTGTCAGGGAGGTTTCTGATTGGTCCCAAATTCATTCTGCAGCCTGAGAATCACCTCAAACACCCAATCTCAGTCATACACAACTGTCTTCAGCAAAAAAGGAATCCTTCAACAGATGGTATGGTCCCCACAGAGCCCTGATCTCAACATGATCAAGTCAGTCTGGGAGGACATGCAGAGACAGTCAAAGTCTGCAGAAGAACTGTGGCCAGTTCCTCAAAATGTTTGGAAGAACCTACCAACCTCTACCTTAAACCGCGTGCAAGTTTGCATAAGAGAATTGATGCTGTTTTAAAGGCAAAGGGTGGTCCCACCAAATATTGATCTGATTGAGGTTTTTTTTGTCTACTGCACTTTTTAGAAGGTTTATTGATTAATAAGTATTCATGGCATTATTTTTGGAACCGTCCTCGCTTTATAGCATTTTTCCCCCACAGGTGTCTAAGACTTTTGCACAGTACTGTATGTGCACAGCCAGAGACCACTGACTGCAGGTATGTCACACAGTAGGGTGTTCCAAGCCTGAACAGTATTTTTTTTTTGCTTAGCTGACACTTGCATCCAAAGTAACTTTAGACATAATATCTTTGAAGAGTTAGGTATTTTACTTGAATAGTTCAGGTTAAATACCTTTCTCAATTTCAGCTCCCCTGGAATTGAGCTGCCTTGAGGTGAGAAGTGTGTGTCCTTAAGCACCACCTCCTGACCCCGTGCTTCACTTTTCCCCCACTTTGAACAAGAAGGAGAATATGAATTCCTTACTGAAGCCTTTTTCTGCTTGATTTATTTCAGGCTTATATTAAAAAAAATGACCATTTAGCCAGATGGATTGTCCTGAGGGAGCTATTGAAATGTGCTTTACTCAAGGACGCAGAGGTAGTGTTCTGTCAGTGGTATTCTATCCCACAATCCTGGGGAACGTGACCAATATATGCATCGCTTTACACTGCTTCCCTTTTCACTGGGAACCCTCAGAGCTTACCTAGTGAGCCCTGGCATCTGTTCAGCACTGACAGTTTCTTATATCTTGACGGACGATTTATGAGCAAATGAATCAAAGATGAGCAATGGCTTATTTGAAAGAATTGTTATATGGAAATGGTTCATTAATGGTCATTATTCTTCAGTGGCATCTAGGTGATTACCAAAAATGCCCTAAATACAGGTTATAAATACTTGAGTGAATACAGCGTGCACCCTAACGGTCAATAGCGCTGATGTGTTTGCTAGTTTCTCAATGTAACATACTCTGTTGTTGTGGGTCTTTTGATATTTTTGTTAAGAGTTTTCTTTTTTTTTTCTCTCAGACTTGGGTCTGGATCAGTTCCTGGTGAAGCGATACGACGGGAAGGTAAGCTGGGGTGTTGGAGTCTCCATGTGTCTACATGAAAGGGGTTGTGGTTGAACTACCAAATGTATGGTTCTATAGCCCAGTTTACCACATTTTCCTCAAGAAACCCATTGAGCTACAACCCAGACTTCAGTCAGCTTTTCATCTGTCCCTCTCTTGCTCTGATCACGTAATTGTGTCTAAAATATTCTTATGTGTTTGATAGGAAGAATTCGTCTTGTGGTCATAGGAAATGCGACAGATAGAAAATACTGTATTGCTATTGAAGCTGATCTGAACGCAACCCCACCATATCTAACAATACACTGTATACTGCTGAATTTTGTATCACTGTATGTAATTGTGTAGCATACCCTTGTATATCACTAGTAGGTGTGTTTCGCTAATGCTTGATCATAGCACTCAAAGCAGAGCCTTTTGGACCTTCTGAGTCATGTAGTTGTCATGTAGTTGTGATGTTGGGGTGTGAATAGTTGTTCTGTACTAAATAGCCACGCATTGAGAATTTGACTGTCTGTCTTTGTTTCCACTGCCCTTCTTATCACTAAATTACTCTCCATGGGTTCATCTGGCCCCTGGACCCTATTTGCTCTGCTTTTCCTTCTGCCTACTGCCCCAAAGTTGGGCTTGTATGGCAACAATATGTCAGTGGGCAAATGGTGCTTAGTAGCTAAATTTTGCAGCAGGTGTGTGGAAGAGCTAGGAGATATACCTAAACATACAGCTCTTCCCACATTCCCACACCATATTAATTGCTCTGTCCGATTAGGTTGTTCACAGCAGCAGGCGTTGGTTAGGAGAGGCAACCATGTTCAGCTCACTGATGGAATACAGCAGTGGCTCCTCTCCCATGAATCCCCTTCTATCTGCAGAGTTGTCTGCACTGCAGAGGAGAGGCTTTTACTTTGCAGGTGGTGTTAGCCCACCCTTTCTCCAACCTATCCTAGTGCTTCCAACTCTCTCTCTCATTCATTCTAGCATTCTCTGTCCTACTTGTATCCATATGCTATTCACAACATTCAACCCCTAAACCTTGTTCTTTCCTCCCAGCTTCTGGCAAAGCCTCATTAATTCAGTACACATAAATGAATTTTACACTCTCCCATCCCCCTGTCTGTAAATTTCTTACCTGTGTAAAAGACAGTTACATTAAAAATCTTGTTGACCAGGTATTTTTAGTATTGTCCACCCAGGAGCAATCAAGCAGCATTTCTCCTTGTGTTTATACAATGGAAGGCACAACTGGAGCTACATTTTATATATAGTCACATGGCACTTGAGTGCAAGAGTTTTCACTTTAGGTTCAAGTTCCCTGAATGCGATCTCTGGGGGGTAACACAGCAGACATCTTGTTATTTAAACGGCTAATAACATGCAGTTTGTTTCATCGGAGGTTACTATAACAAGTAAGATTGCACATATTTTTGTGATTTGAACATCACCAAACTATTCTGGAACCAAGAGAACATTCGTTTGTATTTTATAAGAGGGTTGTGTTCATTTGAGCATGGTTTTAACCGTCTTGTAATTAATTATTAAATGCCATTCTTAATAATTTAAGTCATGCTCATATTTATCCAAAACATCAAAATGTTTAATCATATTTATACACTATTTTTAATCATAGAAAATTCATAGTACTTTGAAAAGGGTACAACAGGTGTGATTGGGTCTTAAACTGCCAACTGTTGAAGAGGATGGGTAGATAACTTTATTGATCCAGAGGAAATTGTTTGCTGAATTGAAAGCTACATACTGCCACACGCTTATTATATTACACTATACTATATGTGTGGCACCTTATCTATGGACCACAGTGGAATGGCAGCATTAAGAGTCTGTGTACGAGGAGCCGTCTGCCTTGCTGACAATGCAGAAGAATGAGAAGGAACTATACGGCTGCACCCCAAGATTATGGTTCATGTCTCCTGCATGTCAGCTTGGTTGCATTCCTTTTTGGGCAAATTTACGTGCACGGAGCTTCTGAAAATGTATTTTTATCTTTCCGGTGGTGATTCCAGAGCATTCTCATTTGTGAGGGCTGCTTCTTGTTCCCCTAATGGCTGATTTATGTTACACCATCTTCTGGCTCATTGTGGAGACAAGACTCAATTTTGCATTTGTTCTTGCCTGCAAAACCATTATTTCCTATCTACATAATAGGGTGTTGTAATGAATTCCAAAAGATGAATTGGGGAAGAAAGGTGCAGCTTTATTGGCAGTGTATGCTAATTAGGGTTTGTTGTGTCTTGCGGGTGGGAGGGAGAGGGCGGCTTTAGGAACGGAGATCAGGGGTTGCTGAGCGGAGCAGCGGAATGTGGCTGTAGCGACTGCTCTATGTAATAACTGTGAGGTCTTAATGTAAGCACATGGGAATGCCTGTAAAAGAGTGTGTGGTGCTTCATCTTGAACGCTTTCCCGAAGTGTTCCGTCTGTCAGGTGAGGGGTACCTGTATGTTATCCTGTATGGTACCTGAGCAGGTATGTAACCTTGGTATATACATTAAACCTCCAATAATGACCTTTTTTTACTCACTTTTAACTTCCATTAATAATCCCTTAGTGCACCTGTCTCTTGTTTGCTTTTACTGTTTCGAATTTTCTCCTGGTTTACTCCAATTTTGGACTAATTCACCCTTGTTCTTCCCTCACTTGTCCTTTCAGTTTCTCAGTCTCTTCCTTTTTCTGGTCACCCCTCCATAAAGTTCATTAAATTGTGTGTGTATACATGGTTCATGCACAGGTGTCAGTGTTTTAACGCTGAATTGCTGTTGTCCTCATTAATTGTTGGATGGTTTTCAGTGCCCATGTGTTGTGGTCCCTCCGTCCACATATACCACGTAACCAATAACCTCCATTTTCTCCCCCTCCCCGCTGTGCAGGACTTCTGGCAGGTATGAAGTGTGTGTCAAGAAGCATGTGTGTATGAGTGTGAGCCTGACCAACACTGTTCACTGACTGCCATATCTCCTCCATCTATCTGTCTTTCCCTCTTTCTGTCCTCCCATCTCTCTCTCTTGCTGCCTATAGCTCAGATTCCTCTAACTGCGTACCTGCCCTAACTCTCACCGGCAGGGGTGGTGCTCTTTCAGATTTGTCAGTGAGACTTTAAAATGGCAGCAAAGGTCATTTTGATCCATCAATTAATTAATTTATTAATTTTTATTGTGCCTCTGCTTTAATGATGCAAGGAATGCCCTCGCTCCCCCATTCCTTTGCACGACAGAAAACCAGCCAAACAGCACATTAAAAATGTATGAATTTGATTAAGAATCATTGGATCAGTAATAATGCACAGCATAATTTATATTTGCATGCTATTGAAGAGCAGAGATTTTTTCAACTCAGCAGAAAATGGGCTTTGAATGATGTTGGTTTAATGCAGGGCAGAGCTGGCTTGAGGAGTTACTGACTCTGCATCTTCTCCTGGCTGTGCAGGAGAAGTCTTGTCTGTGTGCAGGCAGCATGTGCCATGCTGCTCGCTGTAGCTTAGCATTTCACTCTGGTGAGGGCAAGCAGCCCAATGGCAGCTTCATTTAGGATCATTGCAATGTGTAATAAAGTTTTCTTAGCAGTAATGTGTATATCCAGTAAGAGCTGCACCACTGTTTTCAGTGATTTCACAAAACCAATGACTTGTCACCATGAAACTTATGGTCAGATGCGTTATTTATATATATATATATATGCTCCTAATGATTGAAACTGCAGACATGTTTTTTTCTTTTTTTTCTATAACACCTTGAATGTCCAGTTTCCCAGGTTTTCTGGGTCAGAGGTACACCTGAATGTAGGATAACTTGTAGATTGTGTGTGAAGGGGCAGTACAGACTGGTGAAAAGTGTAGTCAGATGAGCTCTCTGAACAGATTAAAACAGTTGAGTGTGAATGTGACCTGGCCTCCTGCTTCGGAGGGTTCCTCAGGGGGTCAGGCAGAGCTCACTAGTGTAGGACAGGGACTTCACATAGAATGAACCGGCCCTGCCCTGCCTCCCTTTTAAATTATTAAGCCTGAAGTGTGTTTCACAAATTGACTACTCATAAAGTCAAAAATCCTGTGCTGAATTTATTCTAAGCTTATTCAAATTACATTCAGGGAGCAGTCAGCGAGATTTATTAACTGCTATAGAATAAGATTTGTCATAAACTTGATGGGTTGCTGCCATTTCCACCACATGACTCTGAAAAGTGACCACACCTATCTTCTCTTCTCTTACTGTCTTCTCCTTGGTTCAAACATGGCCTCTCCCACCACGCTTTAGCACTGCGGCTTCTTTCTAGCATGCACTGCTCATGGCTTGTGACTAGACGACAGAGTGGCTGTGGTGGCGGAAGGTGTAGCTCCCCATCTTTCCGTGTGGTGACATCACAAGGCAATAAAGGTGCACAGAGTGACATTATCACAAAGCAGTTCTGAAGACAAGGTGTTGAATGCCCTACCTGCTGTACTTAAGTACGGGCTACCTAGTATAAACACCATTTTCCCCCATTTAGTCATTTAAATAACTGCTCGGTGTTTTGGAGCCTTGTGTGTTATTGCACTGTGATGTCACTGTGCACTGTGGAATGGCACCACTGCAGCCCTGCAACCTGTACTGCCTGAAGGGGCCCACCGTGGCTCTTTACTGCACGGAATGCTTGGGAGTCGTCGCTGTGGAACGGGGCCTGTTGCTGTGTGGTTTTAGAAAAAGCAGAAATAACCATTGACCTTTCTGTTCCCTTTCCTTTTCCACAGGACCGCTCCAAGAATAGCATAACACTCACTCACTCTTTTATTATTAAAACACAACACAGAATCATTGACCACACAGGTCATCTGTCTATCTCATCAAGGTTTTGCCAGCACCTTCTAAATACTTAGTTTCTCAATCATTTCTGCATATATTAGCAGTAAAATGAACTCTCTTGACATTTTTCAATAAAGACTTTTCTGATTTGTTGGCTACCTCCTAAAGAACTGAACATATTTGACAAAAACACTCATTCCATTGCTGTTTTATGTTCTGGCATGTGCAGAATTAGGAACAAATGTCAGTTTCTGGGCTTGTATGACAAAAGGTTCAATGCAACCGCTGTAAGGGTGTGTAGTTACTTTGCAGGTGTGACAAGTGTATTTGCATGATGGATGGAAGTTTGAATGCCTGGGTGGGGCTGTATGTGCTGTGTCATGGCTATGACAATGGTGTGTTTGTGGGAGGATGAGCTGCTGTTGGCACCTGAGTCCAGCTGCACTGTCAGCCTTGCTATCTGGCCTCAAACTGTCAGCTGTATGTTGGCCTCCCCCTGTGGTAGCCCCTTTGTTTAATGGTGGCTTTTTGCTTTTGGGTTTTTACTTTCCCGTCTAGGCAGAGTGACTTATCAGATAATAGCTCCTTTTGTAGGCTCTTCACGGGGTTTGGCGAATTGTTCCATTTCAGGAGTTTAAGGAGCACCTTTGCTCCTCTGTACTTCCCTGCAGAGAAGAGGTGCTGAATGAGATGCCTGCTAGCAGAGCATGCTGTATAGGTCTGTCATCTTGGACGGATGACACCAAGGCAGGGTCACATGATGGTACTTTCTTCTCCTGACTGGCCATGGCCACACCTTCTCATTCCTCTTGAGACACGTATCAGCTGTTTGTTGGTCTACATGAAAATGGCATGTTTTGGGATCAAGGTATCCAAAATGGTTTCACAGACTGAAATGAGCACCTTGAATTTTCTATAGAAAATGAGTGAGGAGGAAAATGCATTGAAATGTATTTTCCTGGTCTGTGCCTTTACGTTCAGTATTTGGGCAAGTGACATATAGCATGCAATGCACTGTATTCCTTGCCCTTTATAAAACAATGGCTCTTGCTGGTGTGTCCTTATTGGCCAGTCCAGAGCCAGCAGTGACAATATCCTTTAATCCTTCCTTAGTGTCCAGCCCATGCAGTGCTGTGGTGGGTGTGTTCCTTTGCATACCTGCTGTGGGCAGAGCTCTTCTGAAAGTGTCAATGGCTGCAGCAACCCTGTGGAGGACTGCAGTTGATGGGCAAAAAGAAAAATGGCTCCTCATTCCATCCTCATCTGTCACATACCTATTCATTCTGTTACTTCTTTTTTTCACGTGTACATGCACGCACACCCCTACGCTGCATATTTTCAGAAATATATGCATGTTTTTTCCCCTCTGCTCCTCTTTCTCCATTATCTAGGACCTTGTTTGAGCAGCTGGCAGTCATTAATGAAGCCATCAAATCACAGTACTGAACCGCAGTACATTAGGATGCCTAGCAGTAAATCTCTTGATCTCTGAGGCTCAGACCCCAGGGCGCTCTCTCACACCCAGACACACACTTACCTGGTGAGAGATTGGCAGTCTTCTGAACAATGTATGAAAAACAACCGATAGTTAAAGAAAGAGGATAACTAAATGACAGAGATCAATTATGTTCTGCTTCCCTTTGCAGGGATGTGTCTCCCTGACTGCTTTTGGAGAGATTGTGCGTAAAACAACTCCCTCTGGTGACCTAAAGCCAGTTTCTGTACACAAGAGTCCAGTTTATGCACTTTTCACTGGCACTCTTCCTTCCTTACCGAACCGTAAAAAGCTGCATCCTGTATGTTTATGTATCAGTTTTTTTCTTCTTGAATTCCTTAACCCCCTCCCCTCTCCCCCCTTTGTGTTTTTAACTGGCACTTTTCTTTCCTTTGAAAATTGTACCATATTTGGTTATTATTTTGTTTTTGGTCCAGTAAAGGTTACCCATCATTTCAGCTCGAGATCATACCAGCTGGATTGCATTTGGTGACCTTTATTTTTTTGACAACAGCACTGAGGGTGAATTTAAGGGGTAAATGGGAAGTGCTGAGTCAGCAAAAGCTCTGTTGCCCTGCTGGGATCCATTCCTCAGGTCTTGAAAAAGTAACTAGCGTGTGTGTGCACAGTCATCTGTATTCACCACCTAGGGTGGACCCCACATCACGATGTTGCCACTATGGCACTGCATTGGTTACTTCCCAATGTCTCATTGGCTATTAGATATTCTTTGGCTGAAATGCAGCAGTTTAAAGCACCATTGTCACTAGCAGCTAAGCTTCAAAAACAGGCCCAAAGTAAGAAATGGCAGGCTTCACTACATTTTCTCAGATCAGTCCTTCTGAGGTTGATGCAGACTCAGAAAAGTGTTTAGGTTTACAGTTGAAGTTGTAAATAGGCTGTCCCATTTCCACATAATTAACACCACGCTAAGTCACACATTTTGCACCCTAGAGGTTTCTCTGTACAACATTTATGAGCACTGTTACACAGTGTTAAGTGCGGCACCGTCGCGCACTCGGCGATCAGTAAGGGTCTTCGATGTTGAGTGCTGCTGACAGTTTTTCAACAGTGAAGAGCACAGATCAGCATCGTCGAGTGCTGCACAATAAATGCTCACTGTTCATCAGTGATGAGGATGAATATGCAACGGTGAATGTGCATGGAGCAGCGTGGATCTGCAACGTTGAGCGGCTCCAGACTGACAAGTGCTCACGATTTGCAGCAACGAAGAGCACAGATCTGCAGTGCTGGAATCCTGCACGACAAATGCTCAATATTCATCAGTGATGAGAATAGGTCTGCAGTGTGGATTGCTGCATACGGGCCCTTTGCATGAATTAATTCCCATCGCCTGCAATGGTGGACAGAGTTCTTAAGGCTGCAGTATTTGCCAGTCACCAAGGGACCCTAAAGTTATAACTCCTGAACAGAGCAGAGTGTGTTTTTTGTTCTGTCTTTGTAAGGTAAAGAATACATATGTGTGTCATCTTACACTCAGTGTTTCAGTGTGTGCAGTGTATGAAAGAGAGAATAAGTAGGCAAACTATTGCCCTTCAGAGTTTTTTGTTCTCAGGCAACTTTGAGGGCCCTTTGGGGGCAGATGGTGGATCTAATAATCCTAATCATGAAGAGCAGCTGCTGCAGTTGTACGAATACCTGTTGTGTGATTGATTTGACTTCTGGCGGCTGGCTCAGCAGTTATTACTGTCTCCTTGATGCTCAGGAGAGTCCTGTCTTAGTTACTTCCAGAAGGAGTTTTATTTGTGCCTGTATCTTTGAATGTTTCTCAGTGCATGTACATGCTGCTTTTATGTACCCATGACTTGTGTGTGTGTGTGTGTGTGTGTGTGTGAGTGAGTGAGTAATTACTACAAAATAGTAGAGCTTTAACTGGAAAAAGAAACCAGTTAAAGTTGGTGGAGTTATTTCTAAAAGAGTATTATTTTTTTTGTTCAGGAACATGTAATGTATACACGAGACAAAGGATAACTATGCTGAGATGTTTAGCGATGGGGCAGGCTGTCCTTGATAAATGTCCTCGGAGGGATCCCCATTTACTCCTGTTTACCTGTCTACCCCTTGGCTCACGCTCCAATCCGTCTGCCCCAGAATCCTGTTTTGTGGCCCTGTCCTTCATGTGGTCCCCTATGTGGCCCTGTCCTGGTTTTCTCTCTTTAACGTGTAGGTTTCAGTTACAAATTAGAGGGGTTTGAAAGCTAGGGGATACTCCAAGACAAACATGAATAATAAATGTTAAGGGGAAATCTTGCTTCCTATTTTTATACCGGTGTCTCACAATTCACGTTTTTTACAACTGAAATTCCACTATATGGCCATTGCAAACTGTTTGTAATTAAGTCTATTTCCGGAGCTGTGTGTATGTATGGGAGTCATAGTGTGTGTGTGTGTGTGTGTGTGTGTGTGTGTGTGTGTGTGTGTGTGTGTGTGTGTGTGTGTGGGTTTTTTGTCTATCTGAGTACAAGTGTGTGTGTGTGTGTGTATATGTGGGAGTGTGTGAGGGTNGTGTGTGTGTGTGTGTGGGTTTTTTGACTACCTGAGTACAAGTGTGTATGTGTATGATTATAAGTGGGAGTGTGTGAGGGTAATGCTGGATATGTTTTTGAAGCCAGATTGTGGGTGCAGTTTTTAACCCTTTCTCTGTACCTCTCCTCTTCTTCTTTTGGAACTACAAAAGATGGAGGTAATCTCATTGGAGGGGGGGTGTCAGTCCAGGACCATGGCATGTTTGTTTGTGTGTAACAGTTTTTTGTCTGTTTTTATTTGTTCCAACACTGTGAATCCACGTGTGTTTCCAAGGTGGTGTATTCAAGCCTCATGCTCTCTAGTCCATGTGTGATTTAGGTCACGCATACAGGTAGTGTGTGAATGGTGTTGGACCATTTGTGAGTAGTCTCTATGGTGAGCTTGACTTTGTGCGTATCGTCAGGCCGTCTCCAGCCCCAGCCCGACAGTCCTCTTCTGTTTGACCACAATGCTTTGCATGGACGTGATTCTGTGCTCCTGTTTGCATGTTTTTATTTTTTTCCTCTGTGTGTGCACTCACATGGAGACCATCGGATGAAGCAGCCAATCTGAACTCTGTTGTCTCCCTGACTGTCTAGTCCTGCAGCATCATGTAACTGTTGCTGGACAGGGAGACCTGACCCTCTTAACCACCCATCAACCCTCACTGACCCTGTTTATCTGTCCCTTCTCCTTGTCCCTCCCTTCCGTCCATCCACCTGCCTGACACCTGGCGAAAGCAGAAGATCGCTCAGGACCGGGAGAAGTTTGCAGATGAGGACAGCATCTTTTATAAACTTGGCGAATGTGGTCTCATTTCTTTCTCAGACTACATATTCCTCACCACAGTGCTCTCCAGTAAGTATGTGTGTGTGTGTGTGTGTGTGTGTGTGTGTGTGTGTGTGTGTGTGTGTTCTCGTGGAAACAGTAATTCATCATGTCAAGAGGTCCTAACAAAGCTTTATAAAGTTAGCTGGTTCAGACACTAAAACTGATGAATTTTATCTTTATTTTTGAGTTTTGTTTGAGGTCAGGTTATTGAGGATTTATGTAATTAAAATGAAAATTGATATGAAATTCCCACAGGAAAATGTATATCTCTCTATGCGTGTTGTATTTGGAAAGTAGGTGTTTGGTTTTGGTCTTTCAGCACTGGAACATGTACTGTTTGAAAATGTAACTTACCAGTGAAATGTATTTTAATACTTAAAATGTTTGTGTTTGGATAATAGTTGAAGACAGTGTTGCACAATTGTGTCATCAACATTTAATAATAACATTATAATAATCCACTATTATTGGGTGAAGTTGATATTTAATACCTAAAGTGGGTGGTTTATATAACTTTTTAGTTCAGTTATATATGTTTTATTTGTCTGTAGAATTTTATAATTATAAACCTGTAGTTATTACCTCAGTTATTTAGATCATTGCACTGTTTACAGGAACAAGGCTTCGTAACATGTGAAATCTGTGTCATGTGCAAAATGATCAGTGGTGAGCAAACCTGAACTGAATACAAGGAAGGTCTGTGAAGCAGGTTCTCCGAGAGGGACGTGTGCTCTGGTCTCATTTTAGGGGTCACACACCCCTCTACTTCCAGCTGTTGAAATAAACTGTGATGTTGCTCAGCTGGTCCCTATATAGTAGCTTTAATAACACGAATACCTTACAGTACTCTTGATAAAGCCTTAATTTTGCCATCAGTTGAAGATCCTCTAGTGTCAAATATACAGTGGGCATGTTTTGCAAAGTATCATAGATGGAGATTTTGGAAACTACACTTCCTTGTTTCAAAAATGCGTGAGCCAAACTATCAAAATATATCGGTCTGTCCTATTGTGTAGATTCCACACCCTTGCTGCCCAGCACTGGACAGGCACTTATTGATAATAAATGAATGATGAACAACAGTACAAGATTAAAAGGCAAACTAGCAATAATACTATTTGTTACAAATTTCAGAAAAATTTTGGCGTTATTACTGTCATGCATAAAAAAACTTTTATTTTGTTTTGTAATTGATTTTAGGCAACACGTTTGCTCAGCAACCAGTTCCAATCCCTATACGAAATAATGTTTGTTTGACCCTCTTACAATGGAAATTTGCCTGACAGGGTAATTTCATGGAAGAAATCAGCCCTGTTAAAAGAAAGATGAGTGAACCCTGTTTTGTACAGAGCACTGGGTCTGTGCTGTGCAGAGCAGCAGGGCTGTCCATAGTACTTCTTTGTGATTCTTGGTGTCTTCACCGTGGCTCCTTTTTGAACATCCACAATTCTAGGGCAACAATAAGATGCCATAATCATGCAGAAAGGAGGTGTGAGAGCGGTAGCCATTTGGTGAACCAAATTTGAGGTGCAGAAACATCACTTTATTTTCAGTATTGAAGTCAGACCTGTTCACAGTGTTTCTTCCTCTTGAGACTCCTTGACATGACAGTCAGAATTCATCAACATTATGGTGGTATTTAAGGCTGTGAAAAGTTAAGCTCTCTCCTGGATGGAGAGACTAAGGACTTCTGTTGTTTAATTGGCTGTGTGGGCTGTCACAGCTAAGCGTGTGTATTGTGTCTCAAAGGCAACCCTTCCACCCAGCTGCCCACTCAAAGACACCAAGGCTCTGGCCTTAGAAAGACAGTGATGGAAATGAGCTTATTTATGTTCATCTGAGCTCATTTGTTAGCTCTTTCCTGGAGCATTTAAAGCAATGCCTGTTCAGGGCTTTGCAAACATTACACTTTTAATTACTGAAGCTCTTTGTCTGGCCTCTACGGTTCAATCCTCCTTTTCTTAGTTTTATTGTTGATCTGTGTCATGTCATCCCATGCTTTGTTGTGCTGAG
The DNA here is from genome assembly GCA_900497675.1 of Arapaima gigas. Lineage (NCBI taxonomy): Eukaryota > Metazoa > Chordata > Actinopteri > Osteoglossiformes > Osteoglossidae > Arapaima > Arapaima gigas. The sequence goes on along the minus strand of UFQX01000301.1, from coordinate 163,038 downwards.
TCGTGCTGTGCTGTGGCGTTCATCCAGACTGCTCTATGGTGCTTTCTTCCAGCTCCCCAGAGAAATTTTGAGATTGCCTTCAAAATGTTTGACCTGAATGGAGATGGAGAAGTGGACATGGAGGAGTTTGAGCAGGTTTGTACAAGCATTATGACCAGAAGCCTGCAGCATCCTTGTAACATTTTATTAATGGTGATCTGTGATTACAAAACATGTACTTTTCCTGTGTTTGCAGAAATGTAAGTGCATGAGGTCAATAAGTACTCACTGTGTTGCTGCTTGATTTTCGACTCATTTACTTGTCTAACAAATGGAATACGTGTATGCTGATCTCATTCGATTTTTATTTTTGACCTGTCGTCACAAGTTTTGATTTGTGTTTGCCTCATTTGCTTCTCGTGCTTTAGGAAAAATTAAAGTCACGTGTAAAAACACAAGGAACAACAGTGGTTTGCCTTTCATGTCACTCATTGGTGCTCCCTGCAGGTCCAGAGTATAATCCGTTCCCAAACTAGCATGGGCATGCGCCATCGTGACCGCTCTACCACCGGCAACACGCTCAAGATGGGCGGCTGCAGTTCTGCCCTCACCACCTACTTCTTTGGGGCAGATCTGAAAGGGAAGCTCACCATCGGCAGCTTCCTGGAATTCCAGAGGAAGCTGCAGCACGACGTTCTGAAGCTGGAGGTGAGGAAGAGGCCGGAAGGGGCAGCGGCAAGGAAGGAACAGGCGTATGGGAGATGCATAGATATGGGTTTAGGAGCGAGTTAGAGTGTGAGGGAGAGTGGATGACACTTCACCCTTGCTGGAGCACTTTAATCTCACTGAGGAATCTGCATCATCCCCTTTTAGTGTGACTATTGAATTCCTGTGTGGTGCAGTGCTTGGCTGTGGTCGAAATTTTAATACAATTCTGAGTGCCCATTTTGATTCACCTTTACAGCTGAATGGATTAACCTCAGTTCCATGCAGCGAGCTTTTTATTCAATGATATCTCTTATTGAAATGGTTGTTTGAACGTACATTTTGATGCATTAGATGCCAGACTTTGGAGGCCTGAGACACCTTGGCCTTGGTGTTGGGAATGACGAAGTGAGTGGATTTATGTTAAGTTATATGTAGCAGAGAAGTTGTGACAGTTCTGACAGTTTGGTGAGGTTTGGCAGTTTAATGAATCAGCTGTATTTCCTGATGTTTAAATCCTCACCACTGTAAAATCACAGGGAAACTGTAAGGAGACTCTCAGGAAAGGCTTCTCACAAAAACTCTTATTTTAAATGAACAAATGATGTGAACAAATGGTTTCATTGCACTGAACACCACCTAATAGTTTTTCTTAGATCATTTAGGCAAGAATTTTTCCCAATATATGTTTGACATGATAAATTAAGGTCAGTGCATGAATTTAGAGATATTCCTATCTCCAGGTGTACTTCGTCCTTATTTACCTTCTCCTGATGGAATTGCTCGTTTTTTTCCCCACACAAAAAATTCAATCTAAGTTCAGCGCTCCCCATAAAACATTTTATAGGCTATCCAACTACCCAGCCTCATGTTGAAATGTTTTTTTAATGTAAAAATATCTAAAAATATAGTTTTTTTTTTTTAGTAGAAATGATTGGTGTTATGTTTTCCAGGTGAACATTGTATAAAAACGCTCCATCTATAATGTAGTGTAAATCTGAATAGCGTTATGTGTCTTGCTTATATTGTCCGTGCTGGGTACCCATAGCATCTGCTCTGCAGTAAAGTCCAACTGTGCCTGGGGTCACCCGGCTCCGTATATTACACCGCCTACGTCCCGAAAGCCCATAACAACGCCCAAAGTGAGAACGGAGAAATGTCGACTAGCCTGCTGAGCGTGAGAGAGGGGGATCGGCTCTGGTTTCATCTCCAAATGTCTGTCGTTAAATGTTGTTAAATTGTTAAATGTCTGTTTCTGTACAAGAAGAGAGTGAGAGGGATGATGGTTCATTAGTTATTTAGATGCTTTACAGCACTTTACTGATATATGGGGAAATTGGTTGGGGTTTTGGGGGGGTTGAAATGGACTATAACTTTTCCTCCTTAATATAATAGGAAATAGTCTCCCGATTTACCTTTTCCCGGTTTAAGTCTGGTCTTCAAGAATGGATGAAGAATTTAAACTGGGGGATGGGTGTATATTAGATTCCAGTGGTTTAGCAGTACTGAGCAGCTGCCTTTAAAGTGATATCAGTAAATACTTCTAACACAGCTGAACCAGCTGTGTTGTAACATTTTGACTCATTTATGCTGTCAAAAAAAAAACAAAAACACTGTTTAACACTAATTTGGGGAATAATGTATTATTTTACAGAAAGAACATTGTTTCACTACAGTTGAGGAAAAGCAGACTTGATAAATGTGTTGTGCAGTGAGAAAATTGTGCTCTGGTTTATAGAATATGGAGTTTTATCATGTAACTGGAAGATGGTGTGCTGCTTTCTTCAGCTGTATCATTTCCCAAAATGAGTCTTATAGTTTGGCTCCTGTGCTAAGAGTTCAAAGCCGAGTACAGGTGGGGAGGGAGTAACTAAGAGGTGCTGATGACCCTCACGATTTTGGGTGGAAACTGTAATTTTTATTGGGGACAAGTGTTAAATAAAAGACAAAAATAAAATAATGTTAAAATATAAATTTGAGATTAACATGATCATTCTCCAAGGTCCATTCTGGGCAAATGGATTTGGCTATAGCAATGCTGCTAGTAGCAGGTCATCCTTTCAAAACATCAATTTAATTTTGGCTGTGCTGTAGGTAGTTTTGGAAAGGAATTTAATTTCTCTTCCTATCTCCTTCACTCTGAAGATTGGTCCACTCACGAGTGCTGTGGCCTCTGTTCTACATCATCCTGTAACAGCGGCCCTCTGTGTCCCGGTTAGTGGTGCTGAGACAGCAGCCCTGCCCACCTGGTTTGACACACAATGACTTTGAGCCGCCATGACTTAGCTTACCTTCAGAAAGCCCTCCAAGGCCTCGTTCTCAGCGGGAAGTTTTCTGGAAGCCCTTGGACGTTTGTCTGTTTTTGTAATTTAAGATCACTTAACTGAGGAAAACAAAGGTCCAAAAAGAGCAAAATGTGATAAATTCCATCTCCACGTTCAAGGTTTGACTGCATGATGATAAATAGTTTAAATGCCACTGAGTTGTATGTCAAGTCATGGAGAACACAGATTACCTCCAGAAATGGCAGTAAAGGAATATAGGAAGCACACTGAAGGTACAGTTTCAATCTGAGAAAGTAATAGCTGTGTAATTCTGTCAAAGATCACCATTTTGACATTCTAATAAGTTATTTATTACCCCCCCCACACACACACGCGCGCGCGAGCGCGTGCACACACACACTGCCAAAGTTGCTGTGCAAACCAGACAAAAAAGGGACATTTATTTAAAAAAAAAAAAAAGAGCTAAGTTGTGTTTGGATGAAAAACTGAACATGTTGGTATGACTGCCTGGTCTGCAACACGTTGAAGTTTATTATTTGTTTTCCTCCCAAAGTCAAGTGAATCCAGAGGTGATCTAATGTTCTTTGGAACTTACCTTCTGTTATCAGCCGCGTTTTCCTTTGCATTTTTGTTTCTTCTGTACTTCTCCTGAGAATCTTGAGTATGTTTTGCATATATGCGACACAAGCCCCTGTTTGGTATAACCTACAGTAAAGCACTGCCCACCCCCTGGCCTACAGCTGCCCCACAGCCTAAACCCGTTTTGCCTGTAGTGGAACAGACATCAGAAGATGGATGTGGACAGTGCCTCTGGTCAGGAAGGTGGTGTTTAAGGCCAATCTTTACATTCCCTATAGAAAATATCAATGCAATAACTTGCAGTACAGCTTTCTCAGTGTCCATCTCTGGAGGATGACACTGCCTGTTTATGGAAAGTCATCAGGTCTACATCTGTATGTCAAAGGATGCTTCCTGTAACAGAGTCCAACTCCACCTCTATCAGTATTTATATTTATGCTTAATTGCCAGAAGCAGTTATAGCCATTGTGATTTATACTGAAATACAACACCTACTAGAAAAACAGAATTGGTGCCATTCAGCAACCAGTGATTGACAGAATGCTGCTGTCCTTTGTGCCCCTGTGCAGTTTGAGCGGAATGACCCGGTGGATGGGCGGATCACGGAGCGGCAGTTTGGAGGAATGCTGTTGGCGTACAGCGGGGTGCAGTCGCGGAAGCTCAAACTGATGCAGAAAGGACTGAAAAAAATGTTCAAAGATTCACAGGTACAAAAGGTTCCTTACCACTTTCATGACCCACAAATGTCCACACATTCTCCTCGAAAACAGGTACACGGGTTCCATCTGTTAAGTGTGTATTATTGTAAATGTATAAATTTGACTCGCTGTAAGTAAATTGGATATTACATAGTATATAATGGTGGTTCTGGACGTGTTAACCTACAAGTGGGCAGTTTGGATGTTAGGAACAGTCCAGCTTTTGTGTCTCTGAGATAGGTAATTGGTGTAATTACTAGTAAAATGTTGGCTTTAGTAGAGTGGGTTGCTTTGAATGACTGTCAGCTAAGCGACACAAACATTTTGTCAGTGTCAAAATATAGAAAAGGCTCTTTGTATGTGATTGTTCAGTGTGAAAGGATTATTAAAAATGATTCCCTCGGTCCTTTATTCAAAGTGAAATATTTACATTTGCTTATATTATTTATTAATACAGAAGCATTATCAGGTTAAGCTGTTGTTCTTGTAGCAAGTGAGAGGCCTGTCACTTCTTTAACCCTGTGTGTGTGTGTGTGTGTGTATTTGTTTGTTGCTTTGAGTGGATATAAGTGTGTGTTTTAAGTTTTCTAGTTTTGGTTGAATGGGATTAATAATAATTTATTACATTTCTTAGGCCTAGGCTGTATGACCATGTAAGTGTGTGTGTGTGTGTGTGTGTGTGTGTGCAGCTGTGAGCTGACACGTGGCACACACTGATGAGCAATCCATCACTGTAAGGAGACAGTGTCATGGGAGTCGTCCTGCATCTCTCCCTCAGTGTCCCATTGCCTACCCCATCTGTCTCCGCGTGCTGTGCGACATGCATACATAGTACCCGCCAGCCGCTCTGCCTCACAGCTGCGCCCCCCATAGGTGATCGGCGTGGAGTGCATGGAGCAACAGAGCAACAGGACATTTTGAGTTTTGTCAATCCTGTTGTTTGTTTGAAATGGAAGGGAAAGAAAAATGGGTTACCAGTCCTTTTGACCTCCTTGAGCACACTGCAGTGGCACAGAACCCATAATGCCACTGCATGTTTTGACATGCATTCTGGTTCCAAATCCTATAAAATGTGAAATTTTACCCAAGGGCCAGATGCCACCACCTGCTTCCAGAAACATCTAGAAATGTGTGCCATTCATTACCCTCTGATTTTTGGCCCTGGATCGTCCTTTAGGTAGCTGTTTAAAAACTCCAAAGGGCATCTGCCTTGTAACTCAGTTTTCTTTTGTTTTGGTTTTTGTGCCATTAGCTCTAAAATTACAAGTGAAAATGAAATGGAGGATCAAGTAGAAAGCCATCTTAGAAACGGTGATAAATGGCCTCTACAGTAATGGAAAAGATATCTATCAATTCTGGTATGGTTTAGAAGAAGTAACAGATTGGAGCAGAACTGGTAACAGATTGGATCGAGGGGGGTAATCAAATTTCTTTTGCTAATCCTCTTGGGTGTGAAATGTAAATGGTTTGCGCATTGTGTTATATAACAATACTTCGGTGTGCTCTGCCATCTGCTCCAGGACTCCAGTGTAACCGCATGTAAATCCCAGCTCCTGACCCTCCTCGTGCAGCTGCTCAAACTTCTGTAGCCACTGTTCAGTTTTAGGATGGAAACGCAGGCTTGTCAGGTCTAAGAGCGTTTCTGTGCCTTTGCTTCCAATCTTTTCATAGGGGATAACCTTTGAGGAGGTGGAGAATTTCTTCACCTTTCTGAAGAACGTGAATGACGTGGACACGGCACTGAGCTTCTACCACATGGCTGGTGCATCGATAGACAAAGGTGACAATTTCGCTCTCTTTCCCCAGACATCCCTGCTGGTCCTCTTCCTTCAATTCTTTCATTGTTCTATTCTTCTCTCTACCTCATCTGTCTTTTTCTGCAGTATGCATCTGCTTTTTGTCCTTCCGCTTCCCGGCTTTGTTAACCTCCTCCTTTCCATCTTCCTTCCTTCTTTCCAAGTCTTGTTTCCTATGCCTCTCTGCTTCTCTTGGAGCCCCCCTCAGGACAAACTCTCCCTCCCTTTCTGCAGACGGACTGTTTAATGCCCAGGCAGCTAGAATCCTCGCATTCCATTGCACCTGGCAGGGCTCCCAGATCTGGTCTGCATGCTTTTATTTATTTTCTTTTTTTTCCATTCTGTCTCTTCCACTGAGGCGCTGGCTGTTAAGAGTCCTGTAGAACTGGAGAGCCGTTGTTGTGTCTGGCAGGAACACCTCTGCCCTCTGCTGGTCACAGTGGGAAACGACGTCAGGGTCACCGCGCCTGTCAGGGTCCTGATTCCACCATCACCTCTGGTGCAATTAAATGAGAACCTTCACCAGGCTGTCAGCTAAACATCACAAGTCAAACACCGGCTGTGGTTTCAGTCAAGACTGTCCTTAACCAGAAGGCTCATAAACAAAGACCATCTGTTCATCCTCATAAGCTGGTTTCATGCCAGGATTTTTATATTTTTGTAATACGTTGCTGTCGGCTGCAGCGTCTCTTGGTTCTGACCAGACCGTGTGTGATTTCTGAGAATCGTTTCCATCTGAGCTCTCCCTTTACGACATTTTCGTTGGCCGACGCAGACTTTGCCAGCATTGGAGATGAATACTTGTTGCGTGTGATCAGTTGGGCCTTGCGGCACCTCTGTCATTAGCCAGAAGAAGCGACCAAGGAATGTAGTTGCTCTGCTCGCCGGGCACAGCTGCGTGAACTTGGGCGAATTCCCGTCCTTAACTCAATTATTTTACGTGTTTATGCCGACGTCGTCTCTGATGTGCCCTATAACTTAAAAATCAAGTTTTCTTTATATTTTTTGTGTCCTCCTCTTTTTTGAATTAAATTTTTAAAAAATATTTATAGGAAAACATTAAAATGCATTTTTATAAATATGCTTGCCATTGAGAATAGGATTTTTCTTATTAAATTTCAATTATAGTGACATTTGTTTACATTAGAACAGTAGAGCAAAGGATGAAGAGTTGATTGATTTAACGTTTCTGAATCGATTCGCCTCTTTGCAGTTCGGCTATTCGGTGTTCCTCTCTCACTGTCTATTCTCTATCTTCATATCTCACCCCACAGATGAGAGAATCAATGCTCCTTATGGAGGCTAAAGAGGTCTTTCATCATGCTGTCATCTGTTCTTTATTGGTTTCATTCTCTCCTGGCTCCATGGTGTTGCCTGGCCTCCTCACACCCTGTGCCACAGCCATGGTGCTGTGTTGGCTCCTGACAGTCACAGAACTCACCATCATTAGAAGAAATAGCCCATCAGTATGAAGCGATGTGGCCCATGACACCCTAGTTGCTGCCAGTCACTTCCAGCTGCTTCCCTGTGGGCAGGTGAACAGTGGTGGACTTCTATTTGACAGATTTTGTCCCCCCCCCCTGTCTCTTTTCCCTCCCCCACCCCCTGTCAGCCACCATGAAACAGGTCGCCCGCACGGTAGCCAAGGTGGAGCTGTCGGACCATGTGTGCGACGTTGTGTTCGCGTTGTTTGACTGCGATGGTGAGTGTGAACCAGGACCATGGTGTTCACATAAAAAAGTGAGGGGCAACATATGTTAGATGACTCATCTACAGGGAGGCATGACAGATAATAGCTGTGAAGAAGCAAGAAAGGGAAGATGACACATCTGTTCCACCCCTGTATGTGGTCATGTGTGCTTTTCTGTTTTTGTGTCTCAGTCATCTCTTCCCTGTTCTTTATTGCTCTTCCTCTGCTTCCAGGTAATGGAGAACTGAGCAACAAGGAGTTCATTGCAATCATGAAGCAGCGGCTCATGCGAGGCTTGGAGAAGCCCAAAGACATGGGTTTCACGCGGCTGGTGCGGGCCATGTGGAAATGTGCTCAGGAAACAGCCTGGGACTTCACGAGCTCCAAGCCCCAGTAGTTTTCATGGCGCTGAGACTGGCTGCTGGGAACCAGACCAGCCTGCTAACCACTTAGTGCTGACACACCAAAGGCGTGGTAGCAAATGGGGACTTTTAAAATCTTTTTTATTTTACTTGTGTTTTGGGGGGGACGATATACTGCATGTCATATGGTGTTCCTGGGTGAAGAAGCATCAGATAATTAGGATGCTGAGAAGGAGACAGGATTATAGCCAGTTATATTGTTTCCCAAATAAGACAAACTGCAAACATTGGCTCAAGTTCAAAGTCCTTGTAGGCTGTTTTTGGAGGCCTGGTCCATGTGTACTACATCATCCTGCTGTAACGCTTCACACTGATTCATATTACAGGGATCACGTTGCTTTAAATGGATACATCTGTAGAAATAATGAGCAATGAGATGTTTCCCTTGACAAGGAATGTACATCTTACCCTGAAATATTCACTTCATGATTATTAACTCTGTGTTCGTATCGATTTTTACCATGGTCTGTATTTTTGTGAAGAGAAATTGATTCTGCTGAACACTAATATATTATGCTGGTACAAGACAGGATTAGTCTTGTGGGAGTATGTCCAAGTTTGGTCCGGTTTCATTATCCCTGTTGGGCTTGCAGGAGGTGGTTCTAAGTGCGTGTCGGGAGGGAGAAGTGTGCTGGTGTGAGGAGTGTTTGGTGATGGAACAAGCGAGGTGGTGAGGGCAACAAGTTGGCACTTTTCTCCTGTTGAGAGGGACAGCATGGGCTCTTCTCGCAATTTAAAGGCCCTCCTTACCCCCCCCCCCCACACACACACAGAAGTAAGTTCAAGACTAGTGAGTTAAAACAAGAAGCAAAAAAGTAGATAAATGAAGTTGCATAAAACAAATTATGCCTGTTTTTTATGCCTGTTTATGACCTTCTTCCAGGCCCAATATTCCTTTTTCTGTGCAAGCACTTCAAATAAAGGATTTGTTATCTGTTAAAAGTTATCATGCTAAATTGGGGAGGCTTTTGGCCATTTTATATTAATCCCCACATACCACCCTACAGCATTAAAGGTTTGAAGCATGTGGCAGTATTAGACAGTATCTTACTTTGAGATAAGGGCCAGAGAATATAAATAATCTAATGGGAGCTATAATGTCTTGTTCTATTTTCCTCCAGGGTAAGTTAGAATTTAGGTCTAACCAGTGTTTGAGGCCACACAAACTAAATGACCAATAATAAAATTTGAAATGGGCCAAACCACCCTTTTAATTAATTTTTTTACTTTGCTGTAATGTGGATCGTCTCATCTGAAGTTGTGTCCCATTTCAGATATATTTAGTAAGTAGGGAATCCGCCTTAGATCAAGACCCAGTCAGAGGTGCTGGTGGCAGCACAGAAGTGAAAAATTAATACATGAAAAGATACTCATTTTTACTGTCGATTTGCAGGACGGAACTGAAGCTGGCAAAACTGCCCACCTGTTTTTTTTTTTTTTTTTTTTTTTTTGGGGGATTCTTGTGAAATTTGTCTTTGCCCAGGAAGTGTTTTTAATTTGATTCCCTAAGTAGAAAACCTGGTTTACAGTTGGGATTTCTGTGGAAACAAACACTCTTCTGTACTGGTGAGGATTAGAGGCAATTTTGTTAGGCTAACTCTGAAGCGGGATATAAAACCACATTCCTTTAATATTTGGATTGCATCGGGGAGTGAAATTAGGACGGTGGATGGGGAAGATCAAGGTGTCGCCTGCATACTGACACTGAGTGGTTGGAAGCATCTATTTTAAACCCTTTAAAGCCTGGCAGTGCCAAGTGTAGTTGTCATGGTTATGTGACATGAGCATCCAGGCAACTAGAGAATATAGGATAAAGTGCAAAGGCTTAAAGGAAAGGTTGAGAACAGATGTCGTGATAAATGCGGGTGACTATTACAGAGCACATTGAGTATGGAGGAAGGATATAAATGTATTGCAGTCAAGCTGACGCTGTGAAATGGCATTTTCAACATCGTAGTCAGAGGAAACAACGACTAAATTGAGTTGTATGTGATACACAGAAGGATGTCCATCACTTAATGGCTGTCTAACCTGAATCCCGACCTCCTGAAGTAGAATTCAGACCACGCCAGATAGCTTTCACGGCTGGGATTGTATACTGCGGGAACTAGAGGCGATGAAGAAAAGATGCTTAATGACAATGAGCAGATCTGCGTTTGATGACGACTCTGTCCCACTTCTGAGGTTCTGTGTTCTGCAGTCATCAAGGTGAATGTCTAACTACTGAACTAAGGAGAGAGAAGAAGAATCAAATTGAAAGATCTGGGTGCTGGTTCCAGTGTGGAGGCCATGGACTTGACTTCAGCGGGCTGCTGTGTATTTAGAAAGGAAGATGGTGCATGTTTTCCTATGGAATATTTGGCCCTGGTCATCTTAGCCTCTTTCACAATATAGGCAAAATTCCCTTTTGAGGAAACCGTCTACCATTATTTAGCTGACACCTTTGTCCAATGTGACTCGGGGTTATCTTTGACATAAAGCTACTTACAATTATTTATCCATTTATAGTACATCTGAGTAATTTTTACTCCAGCAGTTCACTGTAAGCTCTTTGATCAGTGGTGCTACAGTACAGCTGGGTCCTTCAATTGCAGCGCAACAGCTCCAACAAGAACACCTCATGGTGCCCTGGAAATGTGAGCGATGAGCCTCTTTTGGAATGAAGACATGCACTCAGATTTGATCCATTAATGGCATTCAACTAACTGTACTCAAATGGTACCAGGCACAAATACAGCAGCATTCAGACTTGTACTGCTGTCCTGTCAGGAAAGGAGCTCACAGTGCAGGGGTTTACTTGAGAGAGACAATGGATGGAGAAATAAAAGATAAGTCTGCTTGCATTTGTGTCAAGAGGACATAAAGGACACAAAAACAGTACAGTGTGGAGCCTTTGGAAGTGGAAAGTGGAGAAAGATTAGGAAACAAATGTGGTCTGATCTATGATAGTAATCCACTGGATCTACAATTTCAACATGGAAATTGTTTTGGAGAAAGACTGATGTGTGGGAAAGACACCACATGCGCGCGCACACACACACCACGGAACTGTGGTGAAGGTGCAGGAATGAAATGGAATGGAACGTCACATCATGTCTGGATACCATGCCAACCCATATGCTGACAGCCAGCCAACACAGTTACTAAAATGTCCCTATTTAGGGACAATAAAGGGAGGGTGGTGCCCCTGTGGGAATGGAGATGGGTTCAAATCCAGTTCAGTCTTTGAATTTTCTGGTCCTGTGGGTTTCCCTTGGGTTCTAGTTCAGTCCTACAGTCCAAAGAAGGGCTTCTGATGGATTATGACAATTCTTTTAGTGTGTAAATAGTGTCCTGTACAGTACTTCTTATTTTTTTTTACCAAAACCAGGTGATTGTAGTCCAGCAGGTGGCTGATTTACTGTATCACTGCCGCACTGCCTGTACTTCATCTGATCTTCCCCTCTTCTGGCATCTCTGTGATGGGAGTCACTGCCAAGACAGCATGACAGCCAGATAGTGCCAGTGTCCCTACTCATTTCAGCAGTGCTAACATAAGTCTGAGCTGCTACTGTGTACAAATAAAAAAGGTGGTTTAGCATTTAATCACAGGACAGAAATTTTGTTCGTTCCACACAAAAATTCTCAGGGAAACGCAAGTTTATGCTGCGCGGCGTTTAATTTTTCTCCCCCAAAGCAAAGCACCGGCCGGAGTAGAGCATTTAGAACCAGCGTGTCATTAATGCTAATGAACACAAGCAGATCAAATGAGGAACTCTCTGGAAGGTTTGCCCCATACCTAGGTGGGGGGGCACTTCCCTAGTCAGACAAGCTGTCACAACAAAAATAGAAGAGCGTGTTGAAACACGTTCAACACGACGGCAGCCATAGGAATGTGCATCCAATCATGACCAGAGAGAGACACACACACACAGACAGCAACTGATATTTCATCTGTTGGGCCTTTTATTAAAGTATCAAGGTTTGTATCATAAGCCAAAGTAAGGATTACAGCTCAGAATATAAATTTCTGATATTTAAAAAGGGACATATCATAAGAACTGTGTAAATGTGCACCCCCTCACAGACGGGAGCCACCTGCAGACCCCTATGGAGGCCAGTGTCTGGAGACAGTCAGACCCCCAGCCACAATCCAGTTATGTGGCAGTTTAACTACCAAAAACAAAACTGCAGTATATGGCTTCTGGACAATGAAACTTAACAATAAATATGTACATTAAAACCATTTGTTTTGGGGAAAGAAAAAATGCCACGTGACGAGGGCTGAGAAGCTCCACTATAAGCAAACCATTCTCTCCATGTCCCAGAAACATAAAACTTTGTGCTACTTCCCCATTTTCTCACTTGTTACTGTGTACCAAAGGAAAAAAGAATTCCAAGCTTACCATAAAAATAATTTGAAGATAGAAAACACATAAACATTCTAGCAATTTACAGGACAACCGAAAGGCCCAGGGAAGGGCACAAGTCATGTCTTATCTGACTGAAGAGCTGCGATCTCTACACGATTTGCTTGTTAATGGCGCCACCTCCTGGCTAAAGCTACAATGGCAACCAGGCTTGCTGTGAGGAGAGCAGCCTTTAAAAAACAAAAACAAAAAACACAGTTATGGTCCATCCTTACTAAACCAGTCAGAACTGACTCAAGTAGAGGGATGTTTCACATGCAACTCCTGGAGACAAGAGTTACAGCAGTGAAGGTCTGGGGCTCAAGTGTGGGTATGAAGGGACATTGAGACGTGGTGGCTCTCATTCACTGTCAAACTTGAAGGAATTAACAGTGGTGGAGATGGCCCCACCTCTGTAGCTGCCACGCTTCTTCTTGGTCTTCTCGTGGCGGAAGCTCTTGCCCTTGGTGAACTTCAACACATCATTGGCTTTCTGGCCCCAGTCGCCATTGGACCCCAGCTGGGAGAAAACAGGGGCACAGGGGTCAGCACTGTACACTGCAGCCCATGCTGCAACAACACCTACAGTCTGGTATTTTACATTTTATCCTATTTTTATCCTATCAAGCCAGAGCCTCTGTGGTTTGGTTCTACTCAATGTGGTTAAATGCACTGATTTCTATATTCAGCCAGAGGGCTTCTCTTCCAGTCCTAAAGCTGCTGTCTGCATGAGAACTAAAAAGTTTGCACACACACCAGCTACCTTATTAAGCCAAATATAAACAGCACCTTGCCAGCTTATAAATGTGCGAAGCACAATACAACAGGCCTCTCAGTCTCTCACACGCACACACACACACACACACACACACACACACAAAACATAAACAAGAGTGCTCAAATGTAAGGGGTCGTCCACACACACCTTGGCATCAAAGGAGTTGTCTGCCAGTCTGGGATCCACTTCAATTTCGTCGTCTTTGACTCTACGGAAAGGAGAGCTGCTTTTCTACAGGCAATGAGATTGAGAGCCATAAGTCAATTAAGCTCATAGCAAAGTTACATCACTCAGGTGTTGATGTTCTTATCTACCTGACATGACAGCTCCACTTAGACTAGGAAAACTGACATTTCCTGCTTTTTTTAATTTATTTTTTAAAATTTATTAGATTTGTTTTGATTGATTGATTTTTTTTTTTTTTTTTTTTTAAACACACTCTTCCATACTTGTGGGTTAGGTGAAAACATGACAGGTAAACAAATCAGACACCCAAAGGTAACATCCCTATAATTTGCCTTAGCGTACAGCAAAATATTAGTTGTTACACCTCTCTGAGCAAACGGCACTGGAATATGGTCAGCAGCCACAGCTATGGTGTCACAGGCAGTCAACTGTGACCTCTCCTTGTCTGTCGAGTACCTTCTGGTTGGCCTTGGGGAAGGAGTGTGGGGTGGCCGTCTTCAGTTTCTTATCCTTGGGCGTTTTCACTTGTTTTGATGCCTCTTCCTCTTCCTCGTCCTCACTTTCAGATGATGATTCTTCATGCTTTTTTCTTTTGCCATTGGCAGCTAATAGAGGAAATTACCAACAGTTACACACAATAAGTCAGGACCAAAGGGTTGAGCGCACCTATTCCAACAAACACCTGGATTTCATTACTTGCTTCTCGCTTATGTATCATAGCCATCTTGAAAAAGCTGTGACAAAAATACTCCGAATGACATTGTTAAAAGACTTTTTTGATCTACAGACCCACAACTTCAAATAAATGTCGAATGTGACCTTGAGCAAGGTCTCCTTGGCACTGTTTGTGATTAATATTGCCTGGCCAATCCCAGTAAACTGCTGGTAGCACAACAGCAATTTGTGACTACTAACTGGCTCATGGCAGACCAATGTTTGCTCAAGCTGGACCGACTAACCTGGTAAGTTAGAACTGTGCAAAGTCTTTCAAGCATGGCTACAAACATAACTTCCCCAAGGCTACTTGCTGTACCCCTTGAAATTCTAGAGACAGATCTCAACTCTTACTGTTGGCTGTAGGGGTAGCAGCTGCCTTGGAGGTCTTCGCTTGTCCCTTCTTAGTGTTGGCAACCTCCTCCTCTTCAGAGCTGCTATCACTGGAGGATGAAGAGTCTTTAGGCTTTGATGCTGCAGAGGTAGGCTTTTTTGGTACTGCTACCTTTCCATTGGCCACAGCTTGCTTGACAGGTTTCTTGGCTTCCGTCTCAGAGTCTGAACTGTCAGAAGAGTCAGAACTGCTACTTTCCTTCTTTGTTTTTTGGGTAGGTGTTGCCTTAGCAGGAGTTGCTGCCTTTGCATTGGCCACAGCTTTCTTGACAGGTTTCTTGGCCTCCGTCTCAGAGTCTGAACTGTCAGAAGAGTCAGAACTGCTACTTTCCTTCTTTGTTTTTTGGGTAGGTGTTGCCTTAGCAGGAGTTGCTGCCTTTGCATTGGCCACAGCTTTCTTGACAGAAGGTTTCTTGGCCTCTGTCTCAGAGTCTGAACTGTCAGAAGAGTCAGAACTGCTACTTTCCTTCTTTGTTTTTTGGGTAGGTGTTGCCTTAGCAGGGGTTGGTGCCTTTGCGGTGGCCACAGCTTTCTTAACAGAAGGTTTCTTGGCCTCTGTCTCAGAGTCTGAACTGTCAGAAGAGTCAGAACTGCTGCTTTCCTTCTTTGTTTTTTGGGTAGGTGTTGCCTTAGCAGGAGTTGGTGCCTTTGCGTTGGCCACAGCTTTCTTGACAGGTTTCTTGGCCTCCGTCTCAGAGTCTGAACTGTCAGAAGAGTCAGAACTGCTACTTTCCTTCTTTGTTTTTTGGGTAGGTGTTGCCTTAGCAGGAGTTGCTGCCTTTGCGTTGGCCACAGCTTTCTTGACAGGTTTCTTGGCCTCCGTCTCAGAGTCTGAACTGTCTGAAGAGTCAGAGCTGCTACTTTCCTTCTTTGCTTTTTGGGTAGGTGTGGCTTTGACAGGGGCGGCTTTAGCAGATTTAGCTATAGCAGGTGTGGCCAACGTTTTCTTCCTCTTGTCTTTCTCATCACTGGAGCTATCTGAACTGTCACTGCTGCTAGAGTCTGCGGCAGTCTTGCTGACAGGGGGTTTTGCCTTGGCAGAGGCTGGTTTGGTTGCTGGTTTAGTGGGCTTGGTCTTAGGTTCATCATCTGACTCATCACTGTCAGAGTCCGAGCTGTTGTCTAAACTCTGGGCAGCCGTCGCTGGCTTTTTGACTGGGGTGGCTGGTTTAGATGCTGATTTGGTGGTAGCAGCTGCAGGCTTGGATGATGCCTCGTCTTCATCGGAAGAGGAACTGTCTGAGTCAGAGTTGGTCTTGGTTTTGGAAGCTGACTTGGCTGTAGCTTTGGAGGTTGCTGCTGAGGGCTTTTTGGTGGCAGCAGGCTTGGGGGCTTGCTTAGCTGTAGCCTCGTCCTCATCAGTGCTGTCAGATTCTGGACGGAAAACACAAAATTGATGAAAATGCTCTACTTTCAGACACAGAATTCAAGTTGGTACTGTTCATTTGAAATATGCATTGGTCATAATCAAAAATGCAGAAATAAACCAGAAAGAGATTAAGAGTGACTACCTACCAGAGCTGGATGAAGAATCATCTTTTTTCCTAGCTAATGTCTTTGCAGGGGGTGTCTTGCTAGCAGTAGGCTTGGTGGGGTTCACCTTGGCTACAGGCTTTGTGGTCTCTTCCTCTGAGCTGGAGTCTGATACAGAAAGGGATACATTGTTATGGGTTCCATCAAAAGAAAACTGTTACAAAAAGATTCTGAGAACACTGAGTATAAACACCTCACCGGAACTGTCTGAGCTGGATTCTGCTTTCTTGGGAGCAGATTTAGGGGTTGCGGGCTTCACTGGGACAGATTTCACCGTAGCAGCTTTACCTAAAGAAGTTTTATAAAAGAAAATTAAAATGCCAGGAAAGTGGGGAAGCTCAGGTGAGGTTGGGATGGGACTAATCTGGGGCAGGAAGCATGAGCACTTGAGTGTTTCTCATGCACTTATCTGGTCCAAAACAGAATTTATTCAATCCCAACAAAGACCACACATGCAGGACAGCAAAGAAACTGGATGATCATCCTTCAATACTGTTTGCACACCCTCATCTCTTGAACAGAACCCACCAGGCACTTTTTTCTTCTCCTCCTCCTCATCATCACTGCTGTCACTACTGTCTTCACTACTGCTCTTGTCCTTGCTTGCCCCCTTTTTAGCTGCAGCTGGAGCGGGCTTCTGCACAGCCGGTGGGGGTGGGACCGCACTGTACAGCCCTGAAACACAGAAATGCTGTCTCAGCACTAGACTAGCACTAGATAGATTACCGAAATTTGAATTTTGTTCAACCCTGGACAAAAACTGGGCATTCTAATGTGGAAAATGGACTTTAGAATACAACACAAAACTGCATTATCAGCTAAAACAAGTAATCTGTCACGATTTAGAAAGTGAATTTTGAGTGAGCAAGAACATAACACCAAAGCTAGGCATATAATCTAGTGAAAAGAAAACTGTAGCAGCTGCAATGGGTGAACACTTTACTGACAAACACAGTGAGGTCCATAGAGATTAACCAACTGCGAGTATCTTGCAGGATGAAATAACATCCTATAAAAGAGAGGCACTGCTACCAGATGACATAAACCTGTTAATATGATGGAAAACTGTTGCATGTGGGCAATATCCACACAGCACCACGCTTGCAAGGAAATATTTAATAACACTTGACACTTTTACCAATGCAATGTGTATTTTCCTCAGTATGCAACAGTCAGCACTTGTGGCTAAGCAAATATATTGCTTAGCCTTTTTGGCTAGTCATATGTAAATTGTTGTTAGAAAAATGTTTTATTTTGTAATTGAAACATTTGTTTAATCCCCTTTGTTGTTTACCAATAAGACAAAGCATTGCTCCATTAGTTTTGCTAACCATGTAAGAAACTTTTCTTGTATGTCATAATGTTTCACAACCTGTTGTATTTTTATTAAAATATTGCAAACATGCATATTTATTTTAAAAAATGCTTCACTGTTGCTTTTTACTTTTACTGTACACTGGTATTACACCAATTTTATTATACAAGTTTTTTTTCAAAGCAAAGATGCATTTCAAATTCAAATATATTTGGCTTTGTATTTTTTTAAATAAAAATTTGAATTCATATTCTGAGCCCAGTTGACAACTAATCTCAGTCAAACAGTACAGCTCATTATAAGTTCATGTTGCAAATTCATATCCAAATCCTGTATCCAGGTTTGTAACCCTAAGTAAAAAAACTTATTCTTAGTAGAATTTGCACAGCAAACAGAAGACACCCCATTTTAAATACAGGATAGCTGAGAACACTGGGGGACATTAGGCTACCTGGTTTAGGCTTCTTAGTTGGGGGGGTATCCTCTTCCTCTGAAGAAGAATCCTCACTACTGGATTGAGCTGTTGGTGTCTTTGCAGGGACTGGAACTTTAGCTGGCTTCTGTTGGAAGAGAGTGTAAGAATACCAACCTAACAACTCAAGGACTTAATAGTTTTATGTGATGTGACACGCATTAACACCTTGGCTGGCTGTTCCTCTTCTGAGTTGCTGGAACTGTCACTGCTGCTTTCTTCTTTCTTCTGGACGGAAGGCTTTGTGGCAGGAGCTTTAGGAGTGGTTTTGGAAGCTGTTTTGGCAGCAGCTTTGGGGTTTGTTGCCTTGACACCTGCAGGGTCAGCAAAAAGGTCAAACAGGTAGTACTCACACACTGGACAGGCCACAGAGAACCTCTCAAAATACACTTTGTTAAAACTGCTGTTTAAAAAGGCAAATGTGATTTTCTAATAAACACCAGGTTATTTAACGGAACTGCTCAGGCAAAGACAGAGATATTAGAAGCCTGCTAACCAGTGGCTGCTGTCTTTGCCACCACCTCCTCATCTGAGTCTGAAGATTCGCTGCTGGAACTGGTGTCCTTCTTCCTCCCTGCTGCAGGCTTCACCGGGGCCTTGGTGGGAGCCTTGGCAGGAGGCTTCTGAAGATTGAGAGAATGGGAGGTAATGTTGAGACAAAAAGGGATATCTGACCAGCGTTACACTTCTCTATGAAATACTATATATAAAGTAGATAGATTAATAATGAAGGTTTGCTTTAAAAAAAAAAAAAAAAAAAAAAAAAAGACATTTCCTGCTGCAATTCAGATATAATATCTTTCCCTGAGATACAAAAGCAGTTTCTCTCCTGAGACCTGTCACTTTTCTTATACCCTTTGGACACAACTTCAAGTACTCTGTACAGCTGGTCCCCAACTGCTGTTTCACATTTGACTACAAAATCAAGAATATTCTGAAGACTGTAAAACACTGTGCATTTAACAACCGCAATATTCATAGCTACACTCTCTGTACTTATCATTTGGACAAATTCTGCACAATTACTTAAACCTGATTTGCTTTTGAAAAGACATTTCCAAATATTAACTTACATTAGACCTGAACCAATCATGATTTGTAGGTCTCAAAAACCAGAACTGCTGCAACATATTTTCTATTTTCTTACTGTCCCTGCCTCCAGTATCTGCTCATTCATCCTCCTCTTTTTAATCTATCCTCTTATTCTGATCGCCCTCTCACCTTAGCTGGGGCCTCATCCTCAGAGTCACTGGAGTCATCACTGCTGCTCTCCTTGGCAGCAGCTGCAGTCTTCTTTGCTGGGGCCTTGGCCACTAACAGCACACAACAGACAGCTTAATCAGTACAGGTGGAACTTTTTCCTTTTGCCTCTATGAAGCATTTTACACTGGGCTATTCAATTCCTGATGATGGGAACCACTATCTGTAGAATTAGGCCTGGCTAACCTCTTATTATATGTTTATTGATATGTTCCATTTAGAGTAAATGCAACACAACCTTTTTGACAGACAATTACATTGAAGAAAAAATGTGGTTTCAAACAAAACTTAGTATAGCAACTTATTAATATCCAAATTTTTCCTATAACGGCTCTTGGGATCTGAAAAGAAACTTTTGGTATGACAAATTTTTACCCAAAGCCTGTTCATAATAAAGAAAAAATTAAAATGCAAATAAAAATCAATAAATGTTAAAAATCTACCATACAGTGTACCATAATAAAATAATACTGTATATATTGTAATAAACTATTGTGTACTGTTAAGAATTTACCCAAATCCAGACGTGCACATGCATGGACTTTATTAGCGCTTTCTGTCTGATTTGCTTTGTCTGAACATGTTTGTGTTGGGTCACATTTACAGTGCGTTTCTTTCTTTTTTTTTTTTCAAAAAAAAAAAACAACCTATTTAATTACATGCCAGGTGTTTTGTCAAACAATTTCACAGAGGGTTAATTTGACACAAGTCTTCCCTTTTCAACATCTCATAACAGTGAACTCCTGCTGCAAACCCTGCACATATGCCCTCTCATCTCCTGTGTGCAACGCAGTGACATTGGGGGGGGGGGGGGCACTAACGTGAAATGTTCTGTACTGTACATACTGAACCACATGGTATAAACAAACTAATTAAAGACAACATAATGTTTACAAATTAGGTAAATGGGGTTTAGACTTTTTTGTCATGCTGAAATGATCTGTGATGGTTATATAGATGTTTTCTGATGGGCTGGGAGCATATTATTTCCCCCATTGAAAATAATGAGAAATAGGCACTTGTTATCCTCAAAAGTTTAATCTAAATCAAAAGCTGGGAAAATGGTCAGTATACAAAAGTTTCCTCCTTGACCAGTGTTTAATACCTGTTTTTGTTATCAACACAGCACACTGATGGTTGTTTACTGAAAAAGGGGATTCAGTGCTTGAGAAAACCAATTCAAATCTGAAAAGTCCACAATACTCTGTAGCTGAACCAATGAAATACCTGCAACCTCACTGTAGAAATTTCCCTCTATGCTTTATTCATACCTGCAGGGGCAGTCTTGGTAGCAGGGGCAGCCTCCTCCTCACTGCTGGAGTCTTCACTGCTGGAAGTCTGTGCTTCCTTCTTTGCCTTTTTGGCTGAGGGT
The DNA here is from genome assembly GCA_900497675.1 of Arapaima gigas. Taxonomy (NCBI): domain Eukaryota; kingdom Metazoa; phylum Chordata; class Actinopteri; order Osteoglossiformes; family Osteoglossidae; genus Arapaima; species Arapaima gigas. The sequence continues at coordinate 142,473 of UFQX01000301.1, read as the reverse complement.
GTGCTCTTCTCAGGAACCCCACTGCTCACTGCCTTGCGCTTTTTGGATTCTGGTGACCTTAGTGTGACACACCATACACAAGTGTAAACAAAGGCAGTACTTGAGGATGTTACTGCTGCTGATTAGTAAACAAGCAGATGCAGAGGTGACAAAACCAGTTACAGGCAACCCCCTTTTTAGATTTCACGTCTTCTCAAGACAACATTACTTACTAAAAAGCCATTTCACTAGAAAACTATACTACTTCAGCTAAACATTATTCAGCAGAGTATACTTACTTAACCCAGAAGTTGAAGATATCCAAAAGGCTATCTTCATTTTGGTCTTGGGGTTTCTGCAGATTTACAAAAGATATAAGGTAATGAGCACAAAAATATACCCTGTTTGAGTTGAGTGGGTTTTAGAATCAAATCAAAGCTCAAGACTAGTTTTATTCCAACTGAACATACATTAATGCATTGGGTACAATTCAATACAAAATCCAAAACCACATTTAAAACCGCTATAATTTAAACTCCATGCTCAGTATTTCAAGGTTTATAATTTACCTTCACACGTTGCACGATTACAGCACTTATTATGATGTTTCAATGAATCCGACTAATTGTTCTCCCCTGTCGAAAACTGAACACCCTATGAACTCTCACAGTATTTATTAATCTGAATTTCAGAATTTTTTTTAGCTCCCCACTCAAATCAAAAACAAAAATTAAAGAGCCAGTGCAACTGAGGCAAGTGTATCAGTGACCATTTATGTCAGCTTGACTGAGCAAAGTGCAAATGAAATTCAATACTTTTAGTTCCGCATGAATCACAATCTAGCGGTCAAATAAACCCAACCCAGCTGAACAAAACACACATATAAACACACCAGAGCAACTCAGTTTCACACTCCTGCTGCAGCAGAACAGGACTAGCAGACTACAGGGGAACACATCCATAAAACAACTATGAGAGCACAGGCGTAGTGTTTAGAGCTATTGCCCTGTAGTCTGTCTCCCCAGTTTGAGTACGGCTAAATAAATGAGGGTAAAAGCCTAAATATATAAACCAAGTCAAGCACGTGAGCGCTGTAAACTGCAAATATGTGCTATACTAGTGAGCCAACCACGCTGTTATGAGGAAGGTCTTTTTAAGAGAGTCACAAAATTTCATTCAAAGGTCGTAATACTGAAATTAAATTTCGGAAAGTTGATTCACAGACACTATATCGTTCTGACTCCGGTTTCTCCCCACACGTGTCAGCGCGCGACTCCCCACGTTTCCCTCGAACTCCGACGCCGGTAAACACTCCTCAGTGTACAAAGGCTCCTTGAGTGTTCCGCTGACCACTTACCACTTCAGCCTTTTTTATGAACTCCTTTGCGGCCTTTGTGAACTTGTTCTCCAGCAGAAAAGAGTAGATATGCTGGTAAAGATCGCTAGGCACAGCGCCGTGCTCCGCCATCTTCGCTCTGGACGAACGGAAAAGACCGAGCGGAAGAAGCGCTGCACATTACGTCACGTGGCCGCTAAATCGTCGGCGCAGAAGACAAACGTCACCGAGGTAAGTCCCTTTCACCGGTACTTCTGCCGTTGTTTATAAACGTGGATGCACATAATGTCACATTTTAGAAGCCACACAATTTGTTACTTTTGCGCTATAATCAGTTACATGGCTATTATAAGCATTTCTAAGGTTTTTATTAAACAGAAAAAGGTACAACTTTTGACCCAGATATGACATCATATTGCTCCTCCTCCTCTTGACACTGAAGTGGGAACTTCTGAAGTCGCATGGAGTAGGTTACTGGAAGTCGTGATGGTTTCTTTGTTTTAAGAGACATCGAAACATTTTCAAACGTTACAGTTGTAACCTGCGGACGCTTTGCAGCGCAGCGCAGTTCGTCATGCCCCGCTACGAGCTCACGCTGATCCTGAAGGCGATGCAGAGGCCCGAGACCGTGGCCACTCTGAAGCGCACGGTGGAAACGTTGATGGAGCGTGGTGCCGTGGTGCGCGCTCTCGAGAGCCTGGGCGAGCGAGCGCTTCCCTACAAAATCTCCAAGCACAACGTACGCCACACACGGGGGGGCTACTTCCTCATAGACTTCTACTCCTCGGCCAAAATCCTCCCTACTCTCCTGGACCACCTGAAGCGCGACGTGGACGTGGTGCGGCCTACGTTGCTGAGAACAGATAAGGAGATGGGGAGCGCGCCCTACTGCATCCCTGAGCCTCCGAAGAACAAGGATACGCTCCCACGCCGCAGATAGAAGTGAGTCGCCACCAGGGTCCATCTACAATTTAGCAACTTCAGTACTTACTGCCTGATCTTCAGCTGCTTATCTACAATTCCGTCAGAATGTGTTTATTCAGCTGGCACCTCGGTCCAGCTCCAGGGTGTATTTTTTTAAAATATCAATTCAGGGTGAGTATCTTGGTAGGGGTACCAGGGCACAGAGTACAAGGGGACAAACCTAACACCACACTACTTGCTGCTGTGTCAGGCCTGTTTCACGTATTACTGAGATGTTATCAGATTGTTTTGAAAAACTGGTCTAACGCTTCCTCTCTCTGCTCTTTTCTTAGATCTGTGACCTTTCCTGGCCAGTTGTTGAGATGATCTCAGTAGCTTTTGCTCTTTGTTTTTGTAAATATTTTAAAATAAAATACCCGCATTGAAATATGGTGTAGACATAATTTTTTATTCATTTGCTTGATTTTTTTTTCTTCCAAAGTTGCTAAGAATGCATATCACACTACTAAAATTATGCATCAATTTGTACAGATGGGTAATTTCTATTGACGCAGTCCAGAATACATTCCTTGTTTAATCGTGTTACAGCAAGTTTGGGATTCAAATATGGATCTTTTCTGACAAACACTGGTCAAATTGGTCTCCAGAAATGTTTGTTGGACAGGTCACATTTATTTTTAGACCAAATAAAGGTTAGCTTTGAACATCTAAGAAATTAATTTGGACATACTCAGTACATGCGTCTTTAAATATTTGCAACTTCATTTTTATTACGGCCTCAGACAAAGAGAGCAGACTTTATACAAAATTAACATAACTAGAAAAAAAGCTAATTTCATTGAAAAACTCCGGAAGCTTGAGTTCTGCATTTTATTCCATTTAAACAAGGGTTGACTGTAATTCTTGCTTTTAGGGTGGCATGACAGCATGACTTAAATGTGTCTTTCAGTGGTCATGAATGGTCAGCTGTATCAAAGGATCTTTAATATAAAGTTTGATTTGTCTGCCTCTATTTCCTTCACAACCCCCTTTTTGATGAAGTCATGGAGTGTAGGTTGTTTACACTAACATACCTAGCAAAGAAAGGTGTCTTAGTGCTTTGGCTTGCAACTGAAATTCCCTCTGTAAATATGTGGATGTCTGATATGTTTAATTTCCTTCCATGTGTAAAATTAAAATTTTACCTACACAATAATTCAAAACAATTGTGGAACGTATGGATATCATTCTGAAGCTTACTAGACAACACTGTATGATCATAGCTGTGATAGACTGTAGCCACCTGACCTTTACCCCCTGTTTTATGTAGATAGACTAACCATCTCTCAATATAATATCTGCCCGTATGTTTTTGTAACCTAATGCTGCTCATAATTCTAAAAAATGGATGTTTTGTAGAAGACAATGCCTCTAACCACTATAATACCTGCTGATGTTGTCACATGATGACAACCTGAGGATGCATGAGCTTCCATTTCATGTTACAGGGCTTCATGTAGTAACTGTCTCAGAGGGATTGAAGTTCTTTTGGCTCCTTTTTAATAGTAGCATAAAAGTGGAGTGTTTTGGTGTGCTTTGAACCAAAGAATGCTGCTGAATTCTCATTGTCAATGTATACACAATACCAGTCAAAAGAATGGACAGTTTTTCTTTCTTTGCTTTTACTATTTTATACATTTTAAAATAGTCAAAACACAAAAACTATGAAATAATACATATGGGATTATGCAGTGACTCAAAAAGTGTTAAATCAAAACTATCTTATATTTTAGCTTGTTTAAAGTAGACACCCTTTGTTCTTAAAGGCAGCTTTGCACATTCTTGGCATTATCTCACCCTGCTTCGTGAGGTAGACCCATGACAAGCTTTTCCTCCTTGAAGAAATTCCTACATATGCTGAGTACTTGAATCCTAGTTTGTTCTTTTTCTTTTACTCTGCAGTCCAGTGCATCAATCAACCATCTCTGTTGGGTTCAAGTTTGGTGACTGGAGCACTGTCACTCTTCATCACTCTTTACTTTTTCAAATAGGTCCTGTACAGCCTGGAGGTGTATTTTGGGTCACTGTCATGTCAAGAAACAAATGATGGCCGAACTAAATGTAAAGCACATGGAATGATTTGTTGCTGCAGAATTCTTTGGCAGCCAGGTTGGATTAAGTGTGCCTTAGATTCTAAGTAAATAAAAGCAAAGTATCCCCACATCACACCTTCTCTGCATCTCGCAGACACTACAATTAGAACCAAGAATCTCAAATTTGACTCATGAAAGCAAAGGACAGATATTGCCTCTGGTCTAATGTCTGCTGCCTGTGTTTCTTCAAAAGTTTCTTAGTATTTAGGTTTGTTCCATATCTCTGCCCAAACAAGTCTCTTCTTATTTGTCTTCTACAGTAGTGGTTTCTTTGTGGAAATTCTACTATTAAGGCCTGATTCATGTGGTCTCCTATCAACAGTTGATGTTTAGATATGTCTGTTACTTTAACTCTGTGCTGCATTTATTTGGGTTCTAATCTGAGGTGCAGCTAGTTGTGATTTCTGAAGCTGGTGACTCTCCTCTTGATCTGCCTTTTCTGGGATGATCTTCATGATGGCTTGTTTCATGGTTTTTGCAATGGCACTTGAAGAAACTCATAGTTGTAGAAATGTCCTCATTCAAATAAAAAGAGTAGTAAAAAGTTGCAACTTAAAAAACCCTTAGGGATGAAAGGCTAACTAGCTGCTTGCCCCTCTGGCATGCTAACACTGTTGTTTAAGCAATTTTTGAAACACTCAGGGGGTTGTGTGGCAGTGGGTTGTCTGGTAATGAGGTGATCTTCTGTGGATCAAGGTGGAAAAGTTGAAGGCTTGCAAGGCTTGAGCCAGGATGTACCCTGGTTAGATGATATTGGCTCAAGTTTTAAAGTCCTGTTAAATGGTTTTGTGATAAAGTAATATTTTTGACATTATAATACTTTTGCAGGTGTTTTTTTTGCTTTAGTTGAAAGTTTATGAAACTTTAGTATTATTGATTTGGAATGATGGATTCATTTTAAAAATGTAAGTTATATAATAAAGAGCATTGTCTGAATTATTGTAATCATTTTTTATCTTAAGTTAACAAGTCTGTTTTTAAGTTAAAGAGTCTGTGCATTTCATGACAAAATGAAAGAAATGATTATTTTGGGTATTTTGTGACAATTTTCATTAAAAAATGGACAGGTGTCCGCCAGGACCCGGACTGGGAATGACGACACACATTTTAACAGGACTAACTTGAAAATGTAATTGGTGTAACTGAGGTTTGTGATAATGTGTGTGATAATAAAGGTATTTTAAAGCCAGTTAAACATTAAAATGAAAAAAGTTCAGTTTTATTAAAAATGATATCAGACACTTTAAATTTCCTTAAGGCAGAAAAGGACTTTCAGTCTGGTTCATGTAGACCGGCACAAGGTGGTGTTCCATATTCTTCAGTACGGTAACAAAATTTAACACGTTCTTGGTAGCAACACACAGAGAACAAAATTGCTAATACATGCACTGCAATCTCCATGTATGAAAGAATTTCCACAAATATGAGCTGAGAGGGGAGTCCTGTCCCTAAAACAAAACGACTGTTTCTACAAGCGCAAATATTTAACTATGCGAAGTTTCACAAAACCGTGCAGCCACAACAGACAGTTTCTAAGCATCTTCGAAGAATTTTTATTTCAGGTGGTAGCTGGTCACCAGACATCGTTGCAAGCTTATTTAAACGCTGAACAAAAGCCTCAGTAGCGTACTGGTTAGAGCCGTTCCTTTATAGCGCAGGTGTTCTGGTTCGAATCCCCTCTCCTTTGTACAACAAACTAAGAACTCCGTATGTCAATTTGACGTTCTACAGGTGCGACTAAACTCATAACAAATTGGCGTTATTCATTTGAAAAATCTTTGCCATAATAATAGGATAAAAGGACAATCTTGCTGGAAAACAGTTATTCGAGGGTTGACCTGTTAGAATCGCCCATTGCACGTGACTGTAAGATCACGTGACCACAATACGTAGGCCACCGATGTCAAACCACATAGCGAGTGCATGAGGTCACGTGTCTCTGGGTCACATGACGGCGCGGTTCTGTATAAAAGTCAGCTGATAGTCGATCCGCAATGCGGAGTCGTGAGTGGTAACGTCGGCTGACAGTGGAAAATTAAGTAAAACGTCTGAACACAAAAGACATGCTTCTCACTCTTCTTTTCATCTCCACAGGTAATATTCTTTCTGTTGAAGCCGTGTTGTTGTGTTGGAGGAGGTTCAAGAGCGGTTAGTGCGGGTGACGCTATTTTCCGGAATCCGTAAACAAGCGCCGCCATTATTGTCCTAGTCTGCGGGGAGCCGTTGAGGCGATAAAGTATTAGTCCTCTTATATCTATGTAATCGATCCTCATAACCCGCTTTGGCTCGTCCGAGGGTAAAGTACGGTGTTATTCAAAGAAGAACTCCGTTGGAAAGTACTTGTAATATTCCGTAGCTTGTTGAATGGGGAACACCCGTGTATTGATATTTGCGTCCTACATGGTGTAGACAGCAGTACATAATGTCGCGATCATGTCACGACAGTGTCCTCCTTTCGGGTGGCTGCTCGGCTGCTGGCGATCGCATAACAACAATATACCGCCTGTGTTGTTCAGCCGGTCGAGTCCACACCCTGTCTGGCGCACAGGGCGCTGAGCATCACCAGTAGGCCTGGCATTGAAACTGAGTTAAATCTATAATAATAGACTTTATTGTGCTAATAGTGTAACTGGTCCTTGAAATCTTTAACTTGTATAGGTTTCGAAAGGCTTAACCTTGCGTTGTTGTGATTTCTGTGTCACATTAGTGTCACAGTGTTCAGCGCTTCGTTTTAAAACTCATTGCTGAGCTGCTAAAACGGGGGTTGTTATTTACCACCTCCGTCCCAAAATGGCCTGTTGTTCTTCGTACACTCGTGGCACCACCCTTGATCCTCGTTTTTTCTCTCATGAGTGCGTTCTTCACGGCAGGGAATTTAGGAGTGATTCATTGCGTCTCGTGACACCCTCTGACAGCACGTGGCTGTATTGTTCTAGTTTGTACAACTGATATAACTGAGGCCTTGATTTTTAGGTGATCACTGTATGGTTTGGTGTTAAGTTCCTGATGTATTATAGGTGTCTGCAGAATCACGGCAAGGCTTCCTCTAAATGAAGATTGTAGAAGTGAGTTTGGGTGTGAATCCAGTTCCCTGCTGTGGTACCCTTGTTCAAGGATGCTGCCTAGAAAATTGGTCGAAAAAAATAATTCAGCAGTATAAATGTTTCAATAATTGAAAGTATCTTAATGCTGTTAATTGGTTTGGCAAAAAGCATCTGCTAATTGTATAAATATATCATACATTTGGCCTCTACTTTGCTTTAACAGTTTGAAACTGTTCAACCACAATGCCTAAAATATCACATCCCCTTTCTGAGAACATTTTAAAAGGTTAGACTGACACAAAACAAGAATACAGGTTTCACTTCTCTTCACATATCTGCTGCTGGCATCTTTGGTCAAGAAGTAATCTACACACTTCTTTTTCTGGCCTTCCGTTGTGAACATCTTCATCTCTGTTTCTGGGGAATATCGAAGGGTTGGTAGCATTAGGGTGTCTCAGCCCTCAAGGAGTAGGTTGGAAAACATGTCACTGACACCGACTGGGTGCATGCTGGAGCTTGTACACTTTTCCAGCACTTTCAGTTCCTTTAATCTAAAGGGTTTGCCGCTTGACTGGTTTGTGCTCTTTGAGTGTCAAAATTCCCTGTCACAGGACTCACTTCTCATTTGTTCATCAGTGTCAAACAAATGTGATAATGAGCTTTTTTTTTAAATTGAAGAGTGAGCCGAGAACATCTGGTAAATGGGCCAGAACTTATGTGCACCCCAGATAACACCTGTGTGTTGTAGTCATCTCAGATTCTCATGGTTTAATTTGAGAGGTTTACTTCAGTGCGAACTTTTTTGAAATTAGACAAAGCCCAGTTGGAGTCCAAGTGCTCTTCACTCCTGTCTTGTATAATTTTTTTTTTTAGCAAGTCACCAGTAATTTGGGCTAATTTTTGGGCTTAAATCCACAGTTTGTTGAATGTACAACAGAGTTGATGATCTCATACCAACAAAAGGGGAACCAAAAGTTTAATGTGAACTGAATAAAGGACACTTTCTGTTGGAAGGACTTCTGAGGAAGTAGGAATGCTTGTCAGTATAGGACAACAGTATTTATTGAAGATATAGAACTAACGGCTTATACAGAAGATTAGGTTAGTTGGTTTGCAGAGCTGAGTCACATGCAGTCTTTGCTTCACAGTGCACTGGAACAATCAGATTGGTGTCAGGCAATGTTGAGCTTTCTTTGAATTGTTCCTCCCAGCTTTATTACAGATGGTGAATAATGTTGTTTACCTGGTGGCACCTTTAACTGGTCTCCTGGCAAATTAAACAAATGGTTATACAGTCTATCTTACATGTCTCCATTTTAGGTCAGGCATGGAAACTGCTTGTGTTACTGAGCAGCCAGAAAAGCTGTACCTTTCCTTTTTCACTTTTTTTTTTTTTTTCCTAGGGGAAAAAACCCTGACCTAAGGTGCTTGTCTGCTTGTTGGCAAGTTGTGGAACAATATCTGATTTGGGTGCCATCAGAAGTGGCAGTCATGTGTATGGTAATGTCAGATCATGTGAGCTCAAAGACTTTAGCTGTAGTTGACATCATAACTCTTGCTGCTTTTTGAGCTGTTGCATTGTACAGTTCCCAATCCTAATAAGTGACTTGCACAGCAAGCTGTGCAGAGTCATTGAAATTGAAACTGGTGGTGAGCAGAAGTTGGTCCCCTCCTTAAGTCTGCATCAGGAACATTTTGCAGGTTGTGAAGTTCCGTTGTAGGATGTTAAAGAGTGTCGGTGGCCAGATAACTTGTGACATTGTCAACAGTGCCCTTGTGATAAGGTATTGCTTGATCTGTTTAGGATCTTTGGTAAATCCCATGTGATTCTGGTAGAAGAGGACAAGATTGCTTACTGAAAGGTGGGAGCTGGTTGAGCAATTTCCTGCTCAAAATTCTGTGCCTCTTTAGTCTGTCAATATCCCTGGCCCATCTGGACCTGGTTGTGTAATGTTGGTTAAGAAGTCACTAGTCATGTGGGTTTTCTGTCTTTTTAGGATACTCCCTTTTTACTACTTCAGCCTTTTTTGCAAAATATAGACTGCTTTTTGGAGTGTTGTCACTGTCATGACTCAGGAGATCCATTTTGGTAGTGGTTGAAACATCATGAACCCCACAGTGAACTTTAACCAGAAGCTTTCACATAACTGATAAATGATTTTTATGGCATCTAACATCAGGTGGTTTAGCTGTACTTTTCTATTCTCTGAAATCCAAGTTTTTTCTCTTACTCAGAAATACTATTGTTGTCATGTTTGACTTGTTTCTGTCATCATGAACTGGTTTGCTAAGCCTTGGCATTTCTAGTGCATGGTTCCTCTTTATGAGGGTTTTAAATAGCTGTATCTAGTAAATATTTACCAAAGATCTGACCAGTACTTGCAAGTACATTACTTAAAAGATGTGATTTTGACACAAAATATTTGTTTTTGATTGGACTGTGAGACATTTTAAGTGTAGACTTGGGGGTTCATTTAGAAGTGAACATTTTTCTTGCATCTCAACAATGGGTCTCTCTTGTATTCCGTGCAGTCTACTTTTCTGCTGTTCTTCGACAGCCTTTACTCAATGCAGGGATTTGGCTGCTTTTGTCGCAAAGTGGATTGAGCAAGAGGAACTAAGAAGGGTTTGTTTGTGATGCAGTTAGAATAGATTGTTCACTCTGGCTTTGTCCCCCTGACATGCTGTATTCTGGACTAACATTTTTTTTTCCAGATTAACATAACACTTTGGTTTGACGTTGAATTGTCTCCAGCTCTTTTCAGCAGCAGTGCTTGCATGATGAGCATCTAAGTCACATGTACAGGTTTATTTTAGTCACTGATCTGAATGCCCAGGAGCAGCAGATTTAACAAGTGAACCTTCGTGCCTGCAGGGTGCCACATGAGTGTTCTTGAACCTGAGCCATCTGATTTGGTTACAAACACTGTGCTCCAAGTTTTGATCAGCCTACAATCACATATCAGGAATTAAATGTCTATATTCCTGTAGAAACTTGGAACATGGGCAAGGTAGGCCAGTGTTAGTCCCTATCCCAATGTGTAAGGAAATGAAGATCACTAGTTCTTCAATTTGCAAAGAACACTGAGTATTTGCTTTTATTCATTTAGAAGATACTCCAAAGAAATAAGCAAAATTTAGTGATTGAATTGTTAAAGGTAGCTCTCGGCGGTAGAAACTGTACAGTAAACTCCCTACAATCACTTGCCCAATGTTGCAGCAGAGCAGGGTAACACACTCATACACAAGGGGTAATTTCAAGTCCCCCAATTAATTTGAAACTGTTTTCTCCCACAGCATAAAGATGAATGTGCGGGGGGACAATATGCCCATCCAACAGACAGCTAGATTCAAACCCACAACACTACCTGCTGTTCCACTGTGGGTGCTGCTTGTAATCTTCTGTTTTTCCAGCAGAATGAAAGCAGTGCGTTCACTGGTAATGACTGCAAAGTGACTTGCCTATCTCTTCCCTCAGCCGCGGCCACACCCCTCTTGGGCACAGAGCAGTGTGCACGGGGGCCCCCCTACTGGTGCCAAAATGTGAAGACCGCCTCAATCTGCAGTGCAGTCAATCACTGTCAACAGAATGTGTGGAGCAAGCCACAAATGGTGAGTGAACCATTTGTGGTTCTTTCTGTGCAGCATGTGGAAGTTGATGTCTGACTGTTTGGTCCTTTGTTAAATGTCATGTATTTCCTCAATCTCTTGCTGTAGAAAACGGTGCCATGCGACCTGTGCAAGGAAGTGTTAAATGTGGTTAGCCAGCTGCTTAAGGACAACACCACGCAGGTTAGTTTGTGTGGGGTGAGGTTTACTGTTGAACCTTGTTTTTATGTCCTCTTAAATGTAATTGATTTAGTCATTGATATTGTAAGACTTGCTTGAATGACGCAAGTGCTGCAGTAAACTTTGATATATTAAAACCAAAATCTCAGTGTAGCCATCAGATATTTTGAAAACCAGAACTCTCCCCTCCCGTTTCCTCAGTCGGAAATTTTGAGCTACCTGGAGAAAGCCTGCCAACTGATCCCTGAACAGACTTTGTCATCTGAGTGCAAAGAGATGGTGGATACCTACTACCCTGTTCTGATTGGCATCATCAATGGAGAATTGGTGAGAAAAGTGTTGAATCTTTCTGATTTCCTACCTGGGCGATTTACGACTGCCCATTCTTACCACAGCCAATGTATATATATAAAACTTATTTTGCGTTGCGACGGCCTGTCATAAAGCCAACAGCATCATCACGTGCCAACAGCACAGTGCTGCTCAACCTGTGCGCAACATTGCTGGGAAGCTACGGCAAGTGCAAGCTAAGAAAGTTAAAATAAATTTTAAATAATTAATCCGTAAATGCCCTAATTTCTTTAAATATGGCTTCTAAAGGAAAAGGTGTGTGTGTGCGTGCGTGCATACTTGTGAAAAGGAAGCAACAAATTGATTTAAAGTTAAATATGAAGGAGGTAATTTGGTATCAGTGCTGTCACGTGATTTAGGTTTAATACACTCAATATGAACCATCCTATAAGGCAAAGAATGGGTATGGGAGGCTGTAAAAGGATCTGCACCAATCAAATTGGTGACTTTGACAAAGCCTACAGAAGGTCTGTTAATCCTGTTTACTGTCCAGGCCAAGAATAGAAACATTTTTGACTTTTTTTAAAACAAAGGGCAGGAGATGGATTTGCCCAGGTATTCATAGCAGGTCACGGCTGGTTTTGGCAATTCAAAAATTATTTTGGATCGTGTAATGTGAAAGTGAGTGGGATGGAAGTTAGTGCTGATGTAGCTGATGATGAATTCTTAATATTGAGTGAGAACAGTAGTAAACTGAGAATATTTTCTCAGATAGTCAGTGGGTGCTAATGGTGATACCTGTTCTTCCTCTTTGGCCTGCACAGGATGATCCTAGTGCTGCATGTGGTGCATTGGGCCTCTGCCGCTCTCAGCAGAAGGTGTTGGCTGAGTCCCAGCTCCTGTCCAATGAGATCCCACAGGTTGACGCTCCTGAGGGTCTGTCTCCATTTATCCTCAACGTCCCACAGCTGCTGTATCCTCAGGAGACCCCTGAACAGGAGACACCCAAGGAGGTAAACAGTCCTGTACTCTGAAGGGTGGCGTTTGGTTTTTCATCTGTGGTTTGGACCTGCTGCTGTTTAATAGATGGCCAATAAAATCAAATTCTTAACTTTATAGGTCCCTCAGTTTGCATAGCCCACTCAGATTTTATTCATTTATTTGTATGGACAAACAAAAAAATTGTAGGTGGCACACAAACCAGCTGTCTGCCCAAGACTTGATGAACTAGGTATTTTGAATGGTCACTTGAACAAAAAAAAAGTAATTTTGTCAACTAACAGGCTGAATGTGTTGAGGATCTCTCTCTCTCTCTCTCTCTCTCGCTTAGGTGGATGGAGATGTGTGCAAAGACTGTGTGCAGTTCATCACTGATGTTCAGGAGCAGGCTAAGGCCAACAGCTCCTTCATTGAGTCTCTCATTGCTCAGGTTGAGAAGCAGTGTGAGCTGCTGGGGCCTGGTATCTCAGACATGGTGAGAATGTGGGGTGCAAAGCTCAGATGAGTTCTACAACAAGACATAGGTTGTAGTGAGCAGATTTTGACTTAACTCTGCCTTTTTTTCTTTCAGTGCAAGCAGTATGTTGGCCAGTATGGACCTCTGATTGTCCAGCAGCTCATGTCCATGGTGAGTTGAGGAATATAGGTAATGAAGCTCAATTGAGTGAAATAAAATAGAGGGCAGACATGTGAATAGGTTCTCTTCAAACCTTTCTCCACAACTCATTTTTCATTACACTTGTGTGTACACTCATTCATACAGAATAATACAGTATTAGTCTGGCCTGTTGGTTAGGAATTTTTTTTAAACATTTTTCTCCCCTTTGGATGTTCTTCCCATGCGAAGCTTTTACCAACTTGTCTCCATCTCATTCTCATTTTTAATCACTTGTTTTATTCTTTCTCCTTGCCTTCCTGCTTTATCCTATTTTCCTTATGGATTGTTAACTTTGCTGCCCTGCAGGATCAGGTAGGTGCTGTGTGCACATCTGGTGCCTCCTGCTTTTGCCTTTCAACTGTAAGTTTTGGTACTGATGCCTCACTTGTGCTGTGTTTGTAGTGTAGAAACGCAGTGTGTGCTTTCTATACCCACCTGTTTAAAGAATTAATCCACAACCATGAATGACAATCAACAAGTGACTTGTCTTCATGCCAAGCTGAACAAGAAGTATGAGGGTGACGTGTGTGACAGTGTAGCTAGCGAACTAGTAACACAGCAAAACTAACATTAACCCTTTTTGTTTCTCAGCTGTATTGGGTGAATTTCATGCATGCCTTTTGGCATTGGGAGGGTAGGGTCCTTGGAAGGTCTGCATGTTGTGTATATGTGACCAGAGCTTAACAGCCATACCCCATTAGGAGTGGGGAAAACCTTGCATGGAATTAGGACACTGACACAAAGGTGCTAATGCTGCAGACAACTAATGCATGGTGGGATGTTTTTGACGTGGGTTGGCTGGCTTCTAACCTGCTTGTCTCCACATCCATAGCAACCTAAGGATATCTGTTGCCGTGCTGGCTTCTGCTCCAGTGTCCCCATGGAGACACTGGTGGCAGCTCAGCTTGTTCCAGCTAAGATGTTCCCTGCTGTCAAAATGGAGGAGCCTACTGTGGTGAAACCTCTGGCTCTCAAACCTGCCAAGGTAACACAGGAGTTCTAGTAAATTTGGTCTGTCATACATCTTGGTGTCCTGTGTGTGAAATCGAGTATTTCAGGTTTTAAAAACTAATCTCATCACCTTGTTCGATCTTCTGAGGAACTCTAGTGCCTGAAATCTGGATCATTTAGGAGAATGAACTGGATTGGTGACCAACTGTTTTGTTCATCTTCCTCATGCAGAAGATGGTTCGTGCCCGTGAGTCCCCTCAGTGTGCCATCTGTGAGTTTGTGATGAAGGAGTTGGAAAGCCTGGTGGAGAACCCCAAGGAAGAGGTATAGCTGACAGTACTTGTGTTCCTGCTCAGTAGCACTTGTCTTGGATGTTTACTTCTGATCCTTGGCACAAATAGCTTTCCTCAAAGCGCATGATGTTAAGCGTACAAGTTGGTACTGCTGAAGTACCTTTTTAAATGTTGTTGAAAAGCTTTATGACTTAATACTGGTGTTGCTTTTAAGCAAAATATTGTTAGTTTTGCTAGTCCTGTTGACCTGTTTTGCCCTGTACCTTCACAGGAAGCTGTTGTCCATGCTCTGGAGAAAGTGTGCTCTATTCTTCCTTCTACGCTCAAAGCCCAGTGCAAGGACTTGATTGAGAACTATGGCCAGGCGATCATTGAGCTTCTGGTCCAGCAAGCTGATCCCAAGACTATCTGTACCGTGCTGGGGCTCTGCAAGGGTGCCAACCGTGCATATATCCGTGAGTGCCTCAGCCATGAGTCTAAGTCTGGATGGAACATTTCTGCTCCCATTTCCTAGCCACTTGTATGAATCAGTAGCAAATTGTTAAGTCTGTGTAACTATCCCTGGAAACTATTTTGAAGTGTGTTTTGTCAATCCTACCTGCTCTTGACCTCCTCCAGCGGAGATGGACAAGGCACAGTTCACAGCTGGTGGCTTCTGTGAGGTTTGCAAGATGGCAGTGCGTTACGTTGATGGGCTGCTGGAACAGAATGCTACAGAGGCTGAAATCGAGGATGCTGTGAAGAAGGTCTGCAACTTCCTGCCAGACGCCTACAAGGAAGAGGTGCGGGTTAATGAAATATGTACTTTCTCTCTCCAGATGGCTTATGGACGTTTTTTTTTTTTTTTTTTTTTGGACTGCATCTTCTACCCAGAGTCCTGTTCAGTGGTCCACTGTCCATTTGGTGTATACTAATGTATTAATTCCTCACTAGTGTGACCAGCTGGTTGAGCAGTATGGGCCACTTATGGTTCAACTGCTTCTCCAGATGATGGATCCTGACTTCGTCTGCATGGTAGGTAACTTGTCTTTTTTAGGTGTTTCCTTAACAAACCTGTATTCTATTTGTTCATGATCAGAAGTTTGGCAATATCCAGGTAGTAGAGGCAGGGTGGGGGGAACCTGGCCCAGCCAGCCAACAAGTCAGTTAACTGCATTCAAAGAAGCTGTGAATGCTCAGACATTGTTGTCCACTGGTCAAAAGTGTGAAAAATGACCTCTGTCCACTTTTGTTAACAGAAGGTAGGTGCCTGTCCAGGAGCAATGAAGAAGCTGCTGGGTACTGAACAGTGCAGTTGGGGACCGGCCTTCTGGTGCAAAAATATGGACACAGCTGCACGCTGTAATGTGAGTCCCACCTTGTCAGCATTGCTGCCATGTTGACAGTCTGTACATAAATTGACTGAGATGTATATAAACAACCCCCCCCCCCCTGGATTTTTTCAAATGTGATTATGGTTGTTGCAGGATTCTAACATGTTCTTCCCATTATTGTTTTAGGCTGTGGAGCACTGCAAACGCCATGTGTGGAACTAGGATCCGAGAAGGGAGGAAAACGTGTAGGTCTGCTTTCTTCAGTCTGGCTTTTTTTAATGACTGCAATAATGATTACTCCTGGTTTTTATTCAACAAGCAGGTCTGCTTAAAAACAAAAGGGATATTTTGTGAGTTATTGCAGGATTTTTTGGCAGGGGGAGCTTATAGGGGCTGAGACTGCATCTGGACTTTTCAGGGCAGGAAGACTACATGTAGTAAACTTCTACTGTGGATGTGACATCTCTAATTGTATAGCTTTTCTTGAATAAATGTTCCTTGAGGTTTTTGGTGGTTGTTCCAAGAGTTTTGTATAAATTTTAACTCCAGATAAATGAAACTGAAGAGTAGTGAGTGCCTTGATGGACTGATGGAGGGGTAGAGTTTAACAAATCCATTTTGACAGTCTTTTGGATGCTGATTATTGTTAGGGCAAAGCTACTTGTGAGGCCAGTGTTTTCAGTTTTAATTCTAACCTTGGTATTTTTTGTTCTGTAACTTAATGAGCTCATGTCTCGTCACAAATGCTAAATGGCATACCTTGCCTTTCCTGCTCTGCTGATGCTCTGTTCATTGATCAATCTTAAGTATTTTGTGTATAACTGGCTTCAGTGTTAAATCTGGATAACTGTCAAGTGAACTCTTTAGTCTGAATTTTTAAAAATCAAACAGAATAAACCTAATTAACACAATCTTGTATGGCTTGGCTCAGTTTTTCTGTGGTCTCCTCCTGTTTTACCCTGAGTTTAGAATCTTGGCTGTCCACAGCCTATTCTGGAAGCGACTGGCAACTAGACAATCCTCTAGTCCATTTCACATAAAATTGAAACTCCATTTGGAAATCGGCATGGTCAAGTGGTCTGTTTAAGGTCCAATTGACGCAGTCTAGTGGTGGAGGGATGGTCTGGGGAAACCAGCAGTGAGCCACTGATTATTTTGGGTTTATTTTCAAATATAAATTCCTAGTAGGTAGTTTAGCAGTTAGAAATGTCAACTTGCAATCTGACTTACTCCTGGTTGAATCCCTAATCCTGTGGCACCCTGAAGGTGCTTAACGTGAAATTCCCAGAGTAAAAGGCTCTGGTTCGAGTGGAACGTTATGAAACGATATTTAACACCAAGATACCTTCACTTGGCATTTACTCAGCCAAGTTTTATGTCTATAGTTGAAGGCAAGTTACCTTGCATTGTGGGAAGGTGACTCCACACCCCTTAACAGAAAAACACAACTCGTGCCTTTTGAACTTGTGCAAATGTTTATTTCACACAGAACAGTTTTTACATTTTACATTAACAGACATGTAAGGACCTTTGGTGTAACAGTCTGGCGTAGCAAACATATTATGGTGTAGTAAAGGCACGTTCAGCTCAGGGCCTTCAGTAACACGAGACAACTTTACTGCATGACTAACCAGCACTGCAGACTTAAGTCATCTTCTGTCCTCAGCGCATAGAAGCTCTTCCTGTTAACCAGTCATACCTGAACAAAACCCTTTAAGATCCTGTGGAAATCAGTTCTTTAGGTTAAAATAAGAACGTACAGATTTCTTTTCTTTTTCTTATTTGCTAATTATGTTTTTTTTTATGCACAAGAGACAAACTAGCACTTATACTGGAAAAGCAATTATGCGCAAAGGACAAAAAATAACTCGGTTTCTTACAATTTCATTCAACCTGTTTTAGTTTGGTTAAAATCAAATGAATGTACAGGGGGGTCTGTGGAAGTTTAACTTAACTTCAAATTCTTAGCTATGCGTGTAGCACCAAAGAACTCAATCTTACAACTTTAACTGTTGCTTGGTCTATGAATTAATTGGATGTCTTGCTGTACTTTGGAATTATGCTGCATATTCCAGGACAGTTTTTTGGGAAGGTTGTATTACTCAAAACTTCACTACAGTTGGATTGCTGTTACAGAAAAAAAGATTGAAAGTGAAGAAAATGCTGGTAATTCTTATGGAGATCATTATATTTGAATAGTTATCTTTGCTTCCTGAACTTAACTACATGGCTGGACTCCCACTTCTGACCATGAACACCGGCAGTAGTGACTGTATGACCTCAAGTATATTTCAGTTTTCTGTCGGGGGAGTCATTTTGGTCATATGTAGCTCATCAAATAAATAACCTTTAATGAACTCAGGTTTTGTTTAGCGAAATCTGTTACTTTCACAAAACTGCTTGCCTTGTGCCAGAGCCATCAGCGTTCCGTCTTTATAGCGGCTTACATTCTGTGTGCGCACCTCAGCAGTAAGAAGACGATAATCCATTCCTCGGAATAACATTTCCAAATTGTCACTTTAGGCCAGTCTCACTTCCAGCGGTTGATCCGCCAAAGCTGCATGTAAGAGAGCAGCATACAGACACACATGATGCCAAACAGGGCTACTTCATTTTGCCAAAAGCCCACAGTGCTGTAGTCAATGTCCTGCTGGTCCATGTACATTTCGCCTGTGATTCTGAAAGAAAGGGAAGACTTTAATGGCCCTAAACAAGCACACACAATGACATGGAAAGATGGCTGATTTGTCTTCCACAAAGTGTGTTTGAGCAGTGCAAACTTCCACAGCAAAATACATCACTGAATGAGTGCACATTGTGACTCCTGTTCAACAAAAACTGCATGGTTGCAGGGAGTTTGTTCTAGACATAACATGAAATAACTTCATTATGCACCTAATACAAGTCATCCCAATTTTGAAAGATAAACATCTGGATTCCCAGGTAAGTATCACTAGATGGAGCCAGATGAAGGACCATTCAGACTCACCTGGTGTAGTTGCTGGTAAACACCTGCCCCTTCATCTCATTAATAGTCAGTGCCTTCAAGGAAGAGAATAAGTATGATAAATCAGGCAGTTTTAAGGGTATCTAGGAAAATACCTACAGCTGGAATTATAAGAACTACAATGATTTTGCATGTTTTATCCACTGCAATGCAGTGGACTCAGAGTCTTGGTCAGCAGTACTGTTACAACAAAAACACTAGAAATTCAGCTTAGGCAAAACATTAATTCCACAACTCAATAATATTTCTCTACTGCCTCACAACTCACATTTAAGCCATAGCGGAATATGCTGGCCCACTTCAGCCAGGACAACCAGCTCAGCATGGAGCTGAGGTTCACAAGAAACCCTCCAAAAACCTGTGGATAGAGGCTGTTTATGAGTTAAGAAACACTGGGCTCTTTCAAATTCCAGAAGGGAACTTAGGAACAAAAAGTACAATACATGATTATATAAATATGTTATACATGCTGCTTCAGAACTTTATAAACTCTTTAACTTTGTCTTCAACTCATATTAAGACTATGGGTCTCTGGCTGACATTTATGACACATTTGAAACTATTTTAGATTTTCTGAATGAATCTACAGAAACCCAACACTAACATTTCAGTTACTGGCATCTCAACTCACCATCATGAAGACAAAGGGCAGTGCAATAAGTGCATTGGCCACACCAAAAGAGCCCACACTGGCGCTGACCAGGAATGCCAAGCTGACTGCTGAAAGGCTGATAAGGCTCATGGTGACACAGAACAGGAAGAAGGCCTCCACTTCAGGCTTTAGACCTGTAGAGCAGGAGGTCAAAGGGAACAGAAGCCACATTAAGACTGTACATCTGCTTTAATAGCGTAGTCAAAAATAAACCCACAGCCAGGGTCCCATCAAAGTTGCAAACTAGGCCCCAGATCACTTATGGCCCAAGTACAGGCAAAGTTGGCCAGAACTCCTATCTTTCACTTTGCAATAAAACCCCACACAGCTTGGTTCGTCCACTTGGGGTTTACTCACCCATCATGAAATAGGGGATGGCAGAAAAGACAAAAACTGGGAGGATACGGTTTGGAATAAGGTCAGCAAACACCTTGGAAAGGAAGTAGACAGAGGTGCGGTAATAACCGCTGGAATTCTCATGGCTGGAGGGGACACACAAGAGCACAGGAATGTAACTGAATGTTTATCGGCTGGACTAAATTAGCTGGAGCCAAATAAACAAGATATTTTGGGTGAAAATGCAGTCAGTTATGGGAAAATGACATGGTGGAACTGCATAGTGGCTACAACTCATAATGTGCCACAGGTCATACCACTCTGGGCCAACATCTTTCTATGATAACTTCAGACATTTCTCTGATCCATATGGAAGCTAAAGGTTCCATCAATCACAACAACAACCCTAAGCCTCAAACTCCTCAGACAGAATGATGTCATAAGCACTCAAAAGTACATGGGACTGTTACTGAAAAGTTAAGCCAAGAACTGGAGCTACAACTCCCTTTGATCCGTGATGCATTTATATACAAATACCAACACAAATACTCACATGAACAGCACTCTCTCACTGATGAAGAGCTCAACTCCAGAAAGGTTTCCAAAGACCATGTTGATGACAAGAAAGAAGAAAGCGCCTGTCCTGCAGGACAAAGGAGAAAAAAGATCAATTTTCTGATGTCACTACTATTGATGCACGCCAAGGGTGACTGAACAAACTCTGTCAGGAAAAGTTTTAAAAATCACTGAATAACCTGAATTACTTAATGTTTTCTATACATTAACTCCTTATACACAATTGTTATGTTCATCACACAAGTTCTGTAGTAGGTTTTTTGGTATACTTTACAATATTTTGCAGCTATTAGACATAATCTCTGTGAGTTGGTTTCAGCTGTGGTACTGCATTCTGCAATGCTACGGGCTTACACTGTTAAGGATATGACCCTTTAATTTAGTGAGAGGCAATTTACCTGTTTTGCAAAGCTTCAGGTAACGTGTGGGGGATCTGATAGTAGATGAGTCCTACAAGGATGCCGAAAAAAATGTTGAGGGCTAGTTGGGCATAGGAAGTCTGAGGGTTCCTCAAGATGTTCTTCACTGTGCGCTTACTCACGACCATGAGCTGAGAAGACAGCAGTGAGCTATAGTATTAATCTCAAAAGTATTGGGGAAAGTCAAGAAACCATTTTTCAGGTTTCTGTTACATATGCAAGTTACAAGGAAACATAGTTTCTTACATTGAAAGCAGGACCACAATTCCAGTCACAGTGAAACCTGAAGCTCCCCACCCACTTTCTCAAGGACTTACGAATATCCATCTGCAGATATGGTTTATAGTTACTCACCTATTTGATTGGGAGCTTCTGGTAGACAAATGCTAACCGCTTTTCTCTGTGAAAGTGTCAGATTAAACAAATAAACAAAATGCTTGTGCACCTGATAGTGAAAGGGTGTGGCATAGCATGGCTTCTCTCTGGCAGGCTTGTCACGAGGGTCCATGAGGGAATTCTCCAGCTGCTTCAGCTGCTCCATCACCTGGCTGTGGAGCTGAGACTGCTGATACTGCAGAGCCAGTGGGTTCCTGTCCTCCACAGAGCTACTAAGTGTGACTGCACAGACCCAAGGAGAGCCAGAGAAAGAAATTTACAAATAGGTTAAATGAGGAGGATATTACCTTCTCTCTCCCCACACAAAAAATAAGCCTGTTCATGAATTTGATGCACTGACAGAAAGTATCATCCTTAGAATGGTTTTGGGTATTCCTAATGCATTCTGTTTTAATATTTATACTAGCTGAGTTACCCAGGGCCAAAAAGTTGAAGCTTTGAAAAGGTAAAAGTAATACCAAATGATATAGTCACCAAATTGTTTTACCATTAAAATGACTGCATTTAGTCCATAAGTATTGCTAGTGCTGTTGGAAAGATGAACATAGTCTTTATTACATCCTTACATCAGTAATTTGCACTTTGCTGTGTGTGTCCTGTATAATTTCTAATTAATTTTTACATTTTTGTTTGCTTAGATATATTAGTTACTATCTCCTGTGGTCAAATACATGGATAAAATGAACTATGAACTTGTTGAATTGAGTACATTTTGGTGTGTGTGAGAGAGGAAGAATATGCGTCAGCGTGTTTGTGCGTTTGGGTGTGATTTTACTACATGCTGCATATGACATCAGTACTCCTGCTTCTCCAAACCTTGTCAGAGACTAAATTTTAAAAGTTCAAAACAGTAAGGGGCTTTTTTGGACTTTAATTAACTTGACTACACAAAAACGTCACTTAAGGTGAGAAGTACCTGTGTGCCAAATTTCAAGTCTGTGGCTTGAAAAACAAAGCTGTGCATAAAGAACAAACAGACAAACAAACAAACAAAACAACAGAGATTGAACCTTATAGATACAGATAAACCTTACATGCAGTGAACAGTCCAGAATGAACCAAAACCTTTATAAATGGATGAATGTGCAGGTAGAAGAACTGACCAGCATTGGGAGAATTCACCACAGGGGTGATTGCCCCATTAGTTATGTCCAAGAAGAAGTCAGCAGGATTATTAAACTGCTCACACTTGTAACCTGTAAGCAAGAAATGTGCATATAAAGTGTTATCCTGCAAAAAAATCAGTATTCTAACGTCATGGATTCCCAAGACAACAGCATTAATGTAGAACTACCAGTGAATATGAAGGGTACATGTTAGACTCTATCTGTGTGGAGACTAGGAATCTTACAATATCTGGGAAACCTAATATAAAGGAAACCACAGGATATAATTTGATCATAAATGTATTAAATGTAATTTGCCTCTCCCCTGCCTCATGTGCTCTCACCTAAGTCTTCAAAATAGTCCACAGCCTTGCTGGCCACTCCTGCGTAGATGACCTGTCCCTGGTTCAACAACGTGAGGTGGTCAAACAGCTGGAAGATGGAGTAACGTGGCTGGTGGATCGAGAAGATGATGTTTTTGCCGTCTCTTGACAGCCTGAGTCATTGAGAAGAGGTGATGTGTACAGGTCAGCAATGTAACCACTACAGCTATCTCACCTGAACTACTACACTGCTGCTGAGCAACAGCACAAACGTCCATGTAATATTTAGATTAGTAGTGGTACAATATTGTTGACATTTGACGTTTAATTTGTACAGTGAATACATCTGCATTATCTGCACTTTTATGCAACTACTTTTTCAGCTTTGTTGTTAAGTAATACTTTTAAGTAGCTTTTCTATGTCAACATGTTTTTATTCTCTGTATATATATTGTTCCCAATAGTGATGTACAACTCAGAGTAAAAAACATCCATTCAAAAGTACAATTAATCATAATGCCTACAGTACTAAGATACAGCAAACCAGTATTTTCAGATGAACACAATTCTGCTGCATACCTGAAGTATAAACTACATCTCAGCTAAGGATATGTTTATAACCTGAACACTACTAAATCTAAGTCCTAAGTGAAGCCCTGCAGTGATACGTTACAATAAGGTCCTCAGTCAAAAACTCACACTGAAAAGTGACCTGGCAACAAAAGCATGCACAGTACAAGACAGTGTGAAGGAGGAGCCATGTAAAGACATGGGGGCCTCCAGATAGGTACTTCTGCAGCAAGGTGACAATGGAGTTGGCCGTGTTTGCATCCAGGCCAGTTGTGGGCTCATCCAAGAAGAGGAGGGACGGAGAGGTGATGAGCTCCATGCCAATGCTGCATCTTTTCTTCTCTCCCCCTGACACTCCCCGCAGAAATGCTGTCCCAATCTGGAAACCACAGGAGTACAGAATCAAAGGAGTATACAGAAGTGTGTGTATTCATCTGTGAGGTTTTGTTTGTCTCTGGCTGGTTCTCAGTATGACAGAGAGCACAATATTATAATTGCTGCTTGGTGTACAGCTCTATGTGCTCTATGTTTGACAACATGTATAAACAAGACATTTCAAGCAAAGGCCTTTTCAGGACTTTTAAAGAAAAACTTACTGGTTCATGCAGCACCATGTTGTACCTTCAGGCAATATACTCTACTTACATTGCTTCAGCAAAATTACAAACTTTAAACTTATATGATGTGTGTTAAGGGGCATAAAAGTAGTTTGCTACCTTGGTGTCAGCACAGTCCTGGAGGCCTAACTCCTGAATCACTTGGTTCACCTTTACTGCCTTATCCCTGTGAGAGTACTCCTGCGGCGAAAGCCGCAGGTTGGCAGAAAAGGCCAGATTCTCCCTCACAGTCAAAGTGCCCATCAGAATGTCCTCCTGGCAGACACGGACAAAGAGGGATGGATTAACCTTTATTTCCTTAGTAATCCATTAACAGCAACAGAGAGCTCAGGGTAAAAAGTCTGACACTGATGAACTGGGGTTTGAACAATGAGAAAATAAATTTTAGAAAAGTCAGTTCAATTGTTGTTTAAACACATTTTTTTCACATAAAGCTTGTTTCTTAAATAATCGGTTTTCTTTTTACTATTTTGAATACTTAAAGTTTAATATTTACATGATACAATGTCAGCTTATTATTGAATAAAATAAAAACAGAATATAACCAAGAAATGACAAGCACAGATGAATGAAAAAAATTATTTTTTCAGCTTTTTTAATGTTCTGTGATCATCTTGGGACACACTGGGCAAGCTGAAGTCTGAAATGTGTTTGATGTGGAAATGATCCATGTGTGACTAGAAATTCTGCCAAGACAATTATCCTATAATGTCTGATTGTGCTGTGAACAAAAAGGGACAGTTTGAGCAAATTCTGACCTTTGGTCTTGCCAAAGAACAAAATTTAATCTTCACAACAGCTAGCACAAAATCTTATGTCCGAATTCATAGAACATTCTGGTAGGCAATATGTTCTAATAAGTTCTGGACCTAAGCCTGGTAGGAATTAGTGACTCCCTTACCTGAACCACATATGATGAACTAAGTCTTAGGTCTGAGGTCACAACAGTATTTTCCACCATCACGTGGCCAGATCGCAAACCTTTAGGGTCTTTCCTTCCTGCAATGACGTCTAGCAACCTATAAGTGGATATGTAATAATGAGGTCTCTTCTTAATGAAAGTAAAACAGACCAGCATCAGCAAATAGTGTTTCCTTGAGAAAAACTCTATTATGTTCAGTTGCAACTTTTTAAAAATTAGAAACGTGACATTTAAAAGACACTAACAAAACTGAACTTAAAGAACACCAAGGACAACAGAAGAAGTATCAGGCTACATAGTGGTAATGAACCTAAAGGCTATAGGTTCAAATCCTCATAAATCAGAATCTACAGACTGTGCTGCTTGCCAGGTTTCATTGCATTTCAGATCTTAAATGTTCATTTTAATTCAAAGCCCTGTACATGATGCCATCTATAAGGACTGGACCCCCAAACCCAAGATATTATTCAAAACTTACGATGTTTTTCCACTTCCCGTGGGCCCCATGATGGCATTAATTCCAGGCCTCATGATCCCACTGAAAGAAAAGAAATCCCAGGTACAAATGCATGCATAACATAACTTACAATACATATTTCTTAAAATATGGACTGGATGCATTCATTTATAGATCTTTGTTGATGTGTAGAAATACGGCAGTTACTACTGTCACATATTCTGAGGCATGAACATCGTTGTTTGAATTAAAAATTAAAAGTGTACTGTTCCATTGTAATTTATCATTTCAGACTGTAAGTACATGCTGTCTGTAGTGACTCTTCTTTCAAAGGAATTCAAATTCTGTGACATCTCCATTCACCCATTTCATATCTAAAATATATCAACTACTTTGTGCTGCTCTTTTTCCCACCTGACATTCTTGAGGATTTCTCTTTCCACTGACTTCCACTGGAACACCCCTGTGGTCTCCCGGACGCAGTATGTCAGGTTTTGGAATGTGACTGTGGGACCAGGGATGCTGAAGCACGTCATTTCATCTTCCTCACAGATAGAGTGGTGGTCCTTATTGCCGCTGTGCATTGTCAAGTCTTCTTCAAACACAACGACGACAGCCAGATTCAGTAATGCTAGGATACAGTTCAGTGAGTGAAAATTGTAAAAGAAAAACAAGTGGGCATGTGTGTGCACTTAGTTAATATGATAAGTATATTCACCTTCCCTCTTCTAGATAAGAGAAAGGCCCACTGGTTGCTTGCTTTGTGACATTCAGATTTCTAAAAAAAACAGCAAAATTCAAAAGCCCATTTATTTTTTAACTCACTAACCCTATATTTTCAGGCTTATCTAAAAATCGTCTTAAAACAGGTAGATTTACAATACGATAATCTTGAAAGAAGCAGAAAAGCTGTACTCAAATGATCTCAGTTAAATGCTGTTGTAGTCTTGCAATGTACTAAATAGATAACTGCTTAAAATGTAAAATATAAAGTCAAAATCAGTCAACATAGTGCTTTGAGAAATGTCACAAATGCAGTAAAATGTGAATTATGTCACTTCATTCTATGTTATATAATCTGAGCGCATATTTCTTTCCCTTTAACCAATTCAGGAAATGTCAGTCACAGAGCTTTTGTATGATGATAAGAAAATACTACTACTACTACTACTACTACTACTAATAATAATAATAATAATAAAGATTATTATTATTATTCAACATCATTATTCGAAATATGATTCAACTGTCATTAGTCAATAATCGCTTGTCAAATGCAAACTCAAGGTGGTCCAGAGCCCATCCCAGAAGCAGAGGGGTAAGGCAGGGTGGGACTAGTATATCGCTATTATTATTATTATTATTATTATTATTATTATTTAGTAGTAGTAGTAGTAGTGAAGCCTGCAGTCTGTCGTACCGGGAAAGGGCGAGGGGGGACAGTGCACTGTATGGCGGTCAGTGGTCACTGAGTCACCGGCCTCTGGTCACCCACTGTGTCTGCCGATGGCACTGCCAGTAACCGGCGCTTTTACTCAAAATGTCTTCCAGAAAACCTGCAAGTGAAGATTACATGTGAAATTACTGCCGAGGAGCACATTAGCATCAGCCCGGATGGTGTTTGTCAACAATGGTTAAAATTACACGTTGTACAAATGTCAAGGGCAAAAATAGCAGCGTTTAAGGAGAGAAGAGAATCCATAGCGAAATAATAAAACCCAAAATTATATTCAGATTTAAAAGAACAATTATTTTAAGTTTGGAAACGAGGCTGCCTCGTCGGAAGCGGAAACAATGGAGCAGTAATGTTTATAAAAAAACGACGTTAGTTCCGTGAGAATAACCTGAACAGGAACAAGAAGAGTCAGAAGTGCAGTAAAAATGTCTGCAATATAACACAAATGACGAGCGCTTTCAGTTTTTAAAGATGCTGTAGGTTTATCACCAAAGCGAGAGTCTGGCTAACAGGGACCTTTAAACATTTAGAAATCAGAACTGACGTCATACCTGCCTTGCTGTGTGACAGTAATAATTTCGCGCTCTTATCATTATAAACATAAAGCTAAAAATGTCGTTATGCAGAGTCGGTTTGTTTATTCCTCTGTAAATAACTCATAAACGCGGTCCCTGACGGGACGGATCGGATTACAAAGAAGGAGTTTAACATATAGCTCTTATGTCCTGGAAACTGCTAGCTGTGGCCACACATTAAATCCATCTTATATTTTCCTGCACCTCAATCGTCCACAAAGCCATTAATTCACAAGTCATAATTACCACAGCACTCACAATTCTAGCGGCTCCGTGGCACTTCAATGGCAACTAAACCCGAATACGGCGTCCAGCTTTGCCTTTCGCATCGCTTTTCACCCTTTAACAACACCAGTTACCCGCCATGTACCGTGTTCAGGCAGCCCGGCGGCGCGCGCACCTATAACCCACAGTCCGTTTCTCACCTTCCGAGGTCTCCGGGTTTCAGCAGCTCTGCGCTGCGCTGCACTGTAAACTGTCTGCCAACGCCGAGGGCACGCGGTCCACGTCCTTACAGCAATTCCAAACACGTAAAAATAAAGCAATAAAATAGAATGAACCAGAAACGCGCGGTCATACATGAGGGTAGCTGCGTCGTACGCAGGCTTTTGTCGAGTGAAAAACGTGTGCAGTGCTGCCCCTCCACTACAGCTTCACCCACACCGTAGGTATGGCGCGGAGGGAGTAAGAATACTATTCCGTTTAAGTGTGAGGACAGACCTGCGGGCGCACGACGACACGGCGGGGAGAGAAGTACTGCGCGAGGACAGGGGGACAGGGGGACAAGCGAGCGGCGGCGACAAATGACATTATTTAAAGGGCGAGGCTCCTCACGCGCTGCCCGCGGCTGCGACACGCGCCAGCAATAGGCGTTCCGAGCCGCTCTTCGCGCCGCTCTGCGACCAGAGAAAACCGAGCTTGACATCAACCGATCAGCCGTGTCGAGTTCGGCTCGCAAATCATTGTAAAAACAAAATAAAATAGACCTACTGTGATGTGACAAAAAATACTCCCAATCCTGTGTGTAATTTCCCTCTAGGGTGCCTTTTTAACGCATTTAAAGGTTTATTTATTTATAGGTTTTGAGATTAAATGACACTGGCAAATATTTTCATGCTTTAAAGTTGCACGATGGACTGTCATTCATTCTCTCGGTCAATACGGATCGGATAAAAAAAAAGAATAAATGAAGGAATCAAACGGTAAGATGTCCCTTCATACAGGTGACACGTTTTTCAAGGCGACTCACAATGTTAGGTTTGTGCACTAAGCTACTTTACAGTGATTCATTCGGTTATAGAACAGCGTCATTTTTATTTATCAGTCTGGTCGAGGGTAATAGAGCAGGAGATGGGATTGGAGCCCAGAACCTTTGACTGTAGAGGGTCAGTAATACCCCTCAATAACTGCCTTTCATGCTCTCAGACCAGGAGAAAGGCCTGTTAATGGACAAGGAGCAGGAGGACACAGGATGATCCAGCTGTACCAAAGGTCACCAGATCTTCCACCTGTTTCCTATTCCATTCCATTCATCACTTTCAGCTTTTAACAGATTTACACAACAGGCAGCATTTAAGAAATAAGAAATAAAAACAGCTATAAACGCAGCAGTTATTTTAATTATACAGTGCATCAGACATCATTTTACTCCTGTATACCAACAAATATCACTGCAATAATAAAAGAATGAATTACCATGAAATAACAGTTTCAATATTAACTAACAAAAATCATCAGAAGAGCAAAGGAATTAAATTAATTTGATAAGTAATTCAGTACATGCACCACGAGAGAGAGAAAAAATGAAATTAATTTATTATTTATGTTTTATTAAATAGAGTGAATTTAACCACTGGCTATACAGCCATTTTGTCTGTTCAGAACTGGACAAAAACTGCTTTGGAATGGATATTAAAAACAAATACAGAAAGATTTCAGTTAGTTTAAGGAAGTTTTGCTCTGATGGACGAGACAGGGGTTGAGTGGCATATTATTAGAATGTAGAGGGTAGAACACTACTATTTTTTCATAGTTCATTAAAATTTTTGTGCTGAAATGTCATGGCATGTTTAGATGGATGTGAAAAATGTAATAAAATAATTGTGACCTGTATACAGAATACACATTTCCAATAATGATGATTCAGTCTAACCTGGTGCAGTACTGTAACTATTTAATTTCAGAGCATATGTTGTATAATGTTGGCCTGTTTATTTCTCTGGACAGTAAGGTGGATGAAGATCAAAGTGGTGATATGTAAATACTCCCTTGCCTGGTTTATGAGCGCGTTGTAAAAACTCGACAACTGAAACGAGACACACACGGTTCTGATGTCACCTGCGCTCTGTATGTTCCTCCCTTCCGAAAAGGAGTAGTACGGTATCTTTTGTTTGTAACACTTTTCCTCTAACTTTAGGGTTGCTGGAACATCTAACTTAAGATCTGAATTTTCATGCTTGTAATAAGTTTTGAATAAGAACTTGGTATCCTTTAGTATTCACTAGAATTTTGAACTTTCACAATATACATGTTGAATGATACGAGATACCTCTTTAATAACATGCATGTCAGACCATTTCTTTAATAAACTTAAATGTTCCACTTTATATTGGCTCAATGTTAAACAGTATGTTGTGGTGCTCATGTAATTAAATTGCATTTAACATTTAATATAAAGTAAGACATAACAGTGAATTGAAGCCTGTGTATATGGTATTGTACATCATAGTAGGTAAGGTGTTTTTTCTTTTAATTTTCTCATGGCCATTAAAATGTTATTTTACAGGAGGGTAGAAGACAGAGGAAAAGACAGAGTAGAAGACAGCAGGAAAAGCGAGTGGAAACTTCCACTTGTTACACTAGAGACTCCAAAAGAGACATTCCCCACATGTAAAGGATCATAAATAAACATTTGTTTATGCTGTAATACAAAACAACGCAGTTTCATTATCAAATATATGCATTCATAAAACTTTACACTCTAAAAAACTGTTTTTATTTACATTTTAAATGTACCTAAAACCTCCTAATTGTGATCCTTAACATACAGTAAATGATTGCAACTGTACCGATATTCCAGTTAAATAGTTGAAATGTCCTCAGCCTTGTGGCAACACGATCATTTTAACAAAATGCTACACTAAAACCCCAAAAATTTAGTACACCGGTTCCTCGTGTTATCGGCATTTGAGTTACGATTTTTGAAAGACATGTCCTAGGTTTTTTTAAATTGTATTTTCTTCACCATACTTAAGAAATTTCTGTCTGTAGCAGTAGCGGGGACTGTTCTCATTCCATTCACTTTTACAAGGTTTATGGTGTTTACAGCCGATCTATAGTATTCCTAAGTGTTGGTGACCAATAAAATGAGAAATGGTGCATGTTTGTACGATTAATCTGTTAACAACTCGGTAGGTTCTAATATAGCTCAGCGTTAACAAAAACGTTAAAATGAAGTGTTACAAATTATTTTTTAACTAAAGCTGTATACAAGATTTTCCAGAACCTGTGCCATGAACAAATTAAGGGACATCTGATTTATTCAGCTTTTGTTGTATCAAATAAAATGACAAAGTTGAAAGTGGTGCAAAACTGACAAATTTTTAACCGAAACCTAGAGAACCCTATGGCGTGTAGGAGGCAACAACGGTGTTTTCTAGGTGAGAAAAGGGTGCAGGTCTCTCTCTCGCTCTCTCTCTTTCTCCTTTTCTCTCCTCTCTCTCTCTCTACATTGAGCGGATCACACACAACCCCTCCCTCTGTTGAGCCAGGATGCCTCGTGCACGTGCCTCGGTGTTCTGAGTCAAACGGCAGGAGGGTTTACGACAAACAGTGCGAAACAAGAAAGCCGATTAAAGGACCCTGGTCAAGATGGTGCTCACCTGCTTCTCTGCAATCCCTTCTTTTACCCCATACATGACACAACTACTACCCAATACAGTGTTAATAATAAAAATAAAAGGATAATTATAAGCAGTTTAGAAAACATCCTAAGCTGCATGTTATTTACCCTGAAGTGCAGGCAGAAATGTGCATCTATATAAAACCTCTGCTACCAAGTTGAAGTGCAGGATGAAGAAGACAGCCACATCATTTTTGATCTCAAAACTTCTACACATAGAGGGAATACGACTTTTTACAGCTTGTTCGGCTTCTTATTGCTTCTTTCACACCTTCAGCATTCTTCTTTAAAGGAATATTGCTCATTTTTGCCAGCTGTTTGCATTTTAGGGGACACTTTGGTACATGATTTGAACTGGTACACCAGACATCTTTTTCTGAAAAAATAATTAAATAGTTCTCAAAAAAGTATGAATTAGCAAAAAAAAAAGTGCTACTCAAAAGTACTCAAAAGTAAAAGGACCAAATGTAATATTTAAAATAACCTTGACATGCATTTTCATTTCACTCTAGTTAGTCTCAGTGTATCAGAATTTTTGATATCTGTAGTGTCTGCAAATTCCAAAAAATAATCCATAAAAACATTGCTAAATGGCAACACTGGTCCTAGAATAAATTCATTTTCTATCCTGAGTTAAGTTCAAGTGTAGAACAGCCATTAGTTTCAGGACTTGAATTTGCAGCTACCTGCTGTCCCACTAGTCATTCTTACAGACCTCTAACATTAAGACTATAAAAACATGGATTAAAACTTTGTGTGTGTCTGCACTGCTAAAGAGAACTTCATTGATGCCCAGAACATAAACTACTAAGTGAGGTATAGGATGGGACAGTCCGCTGTGCCCCAAGTCTCTCTTACTGAAGACAAAGAACTCGAATTGAAAAACACGAATTTCTACCACTTCCAACTCTCCATAAGCACCAATAAAAGTTCGGCAACTGCAAAATTGGCAATTAAGGCTCTATTTGCTTCAAAAGAAGATGGGGATCCATACATTGAAAGTTACACAGCCATATTCTGTGCAGGTAAAAGGTCGCTGCTGCACTCTCATGTCCCGTGTCTGGACTGCGAGGTGAATACAAACCCTGCCGTCCTGTCAGATGCAGTGGACAATGAGCACGGAGAAGGCCGACCCAGTTGCCAGGCCCAGTGTGAGGAAGAAGGACATGACCACTCCGGTGGGCTCTGCCAGGTCCCTTGAGACCACTTTGGGTCCATAAATCATGGGCAGGGTGCCCAGGTAGCCATTGCTGAGGCCCAGCAGTGAGATAAACACCACTGGAAAAAGGTCGTGGGTGAACAGGACCATATGCATGTGGTCACGGGGCTGGTAGTTGCAGAACATGAAGAGAGGTACGAGGACGGTCCTCAAAAGGACCAATATGGGCATTAGGTGGCTTGTGGGGCCAGGTGCCTGAAGCCAGGCTGTGGCCTGTCGGCCGCAGAAGTCCGCTGCATTGTAGAGGAAGAAGCTTGTGAGTGGCACAAAGTAGGTGGTAGTCCAAGGGCTTCTAGAGTCCGGGTGCACTGACTGGATACCTGACGACACAGCTGGGAAGACAATGATGGAGATGAAGAAAACGTAGAATACGCAGAAGCCCAGTGTCCACGTCTTTTTCAGGATGGGCTTCAGAGGTGGGATGGAAACCCTGTCTGTAGGTTCTGGAGGTCTGTCCTCATCACCCAACACCTCATTGGATGTCCCTGCTAGCATGTAGTGCCTGCGAGGGGGATTGGGTGGGCAGAGAGAGGCATGCCATGGTCAGGAGATGTAATTGCTTAATAATATTCTCATGGTTGCTCTTACACAACATTACACATGGATATGTGAGGCAGATTCAGTATGAATTTTTGCAGGGCGAGGGCAGTTTTTTTCTGTGACAGCAGAAAGATCTTGAGCTGACTTATGACATGAGATTTTAAGATCTGTATTTATTGTCATAATGCTGAAAAGGAGCCCCTTCCCTAAAGGAGCAAAGTCCACATTCGAGGAATCTGAACCTATTTGGTCCACAGAGAGTAAACAGATATATTGAATTAATTTTGCAGGCACTAAATTTATTATTAACTAGTATAAGTTACACCTTTGTCCAAGGTGACTTAGACTGCTATGCCGCACTGCCTAAATTCAATTTAGAATGACAGAAGTATCTGAAATATGTCTTTGGATGAGGGAAACTCAAATAACATGGGGAAAAATAGTATTTCTAGATTATGACCATCTGATTATGTCGTGATGTAAGCACCTGGTTTGTGGCAACATTTTAATTTACCTTGAAATAAGGTGTCTAAAAGAATAAATAACAAAAGTAACAGCAATAATAAAGCATTAAAAACTGTCCTCGGCTGCCGCACAGTGGCCACTAAACAAACTGCAGGCTACTGTTCGCGCTCCTTAGTCAGCCGGTTTATGAATCTAAAACGATTATTTCTAAGAAATGTAAATTATGGGTTGTCGACAAGAAATCTGAATAGCACAAAAAACGAAATACATTTCCAAACTTTTCCTCAATGTTTCTCTCTACCTGAGGACTGGGAACTATGATCCTTGCAGGTCGTAGGGTACAAGAGCTTTTGTTTCATCTGAGTTTATAATTACTCAGATTTTTGTATAAATTCACATAACATTAAGCTGAAGGCCATAACATGAATACCATTCATGAACATATACCACGAACGAATACCATTTGTGAACATATACGCAATATGCTGAAATACTTCTATTTTTACACCTTAAAGAGAATTGCATCAAGTTTTTCAATGACCTGCAAAAATGTTATTTATTTTCAGTTCTGTTCTCTTTTCACACATGAGTAAATTCAAGAACAATTCTTTAAGTTCTGTCAGGCCCACATACTGTATTTTACTAATATAGAGGCACATATAATGGGTTTCTCAAAATTAGTTTAGGTTTAATAGTACAGGAAAAACAAGGGCATTCAGTGATTTTAATCTATGCTGCTACTTTAATGTATAAAAACATCCTGATCTGAGAAAAAAGAGGATGGAAAGATATTTTAATCTGCAGCCCAAGACAATCAGGGAAGGGCACGATCTTTCTCACAAAAAAAAGGAAAAACATCTAGAGACAAGGATGACTTATGTAGAATCCAGTGGAGGGGAAAAAACCCTTTATATATATATAAATAAATTAAAATTAAAATTAAAAAAAAAAGGGCCTGGTTTCAAGAGCAGATGAGTTTCACTAAACTGTGGTTTTACTGACCACTTGGTGAAACTCAGCAGGCATTTCCGCTATCTGTTCCTGTTCTCTGTCTCAGTTGGTCTCGTGCTCTCAACCCACCATCTCACGCAAAGCAACACTCAGAAACCCCAGAATTTTTATCAGTCATGTCTGAAAAGTCAAGGATGGTGAATTACAAAAGAACAGAAAAAAATAAAAATAAAACCAGCGGCAGCACTTAATTTTCATCAATAATAACTGGTGGTGTTACTGCTGCCATACTAGCACAGCTGTTATAGCACTACTGGCATGCATGTGGATGTCTGTTCTCCTTGTGAAGAACAAGGAGCACGAGTGGACTGACCGTGAGTACTCCAGCTTGGGCAGCAGTAGGTACATGGCAATGCAGAGCAGGGTGAAGATGTCAGCAGTGAGGAAGTAGGCCAGAGCGCTATCCGTCACATCTTTGGCTACTGCCAGGTCCACTATGGCAGCCACTGCACTCAGAGTGCCCCCCATTGCTTGCCCTGAGTACACAAATACGAGCAACATTACCCAGCTCTGCTTACACCATACTTGACTTGAGCCTCAGTTATATAAACCACAAATAAATACTAGCAGGTACAATATGATCCAGCTGAAGTACAGGAGATATTCTTGGTAGTTAGGAAAAACGATTTTATATAAGAGATTTTCATTAATAGAACAAAGCGGCCTCTGTTTCGTGTACTGATGTGAAGAAAAGTAAATCCTGTTATATAAAGTTTATACAATGGCCGGTCAATGCTACTAATACAATAAAGACCTTTTCCAAGAAAAGGTTTCTGAATTGGCCCGTGTAACTACATTTTTCTGTGCCAATCTGCTGTGGTGGAAGATGTCGACTCTGGCATTCAAAATAATACATTCATTGGTTTCTGTTTCCACATCGGTTAATCTTAATGATAATAAACAAATCTTGTCTGTTATACTGAATTAAAATAACTTTTTTTTTTTTACTTTGCTTTACCCCAATAGACTATTTCTAATAGGAATCCAAAACTTATGATTATTACTGAGGAATTATTTTTCAGGGTCCTTGAGAGACAGATGACAGTGTCACACAGAAGTACTACAGATGAATCACAAGTAATGCGCATATTGGAATTACTAGGAACTATGAAGCCATGGAGTGTGAGTTGTTTACCCTGACATATTTGGCAAGGAAACATATTTTAATAATTTCCTCCACACTTGAAGTTCCCTCTGTAAATATGTGAATGTCCAAAGTGTAATTGTCTCTGACTTTTCATCTGCACAAGTTTGGAATGTATGTTAGTCCTTCTAGAACTTACTATGTTCTACCACATAATCATACCTGTGATACAGTCGGACCATTTGACACCCAGGGCCTGGTTTATGCAAGTGAATGTGCAATCTGTGTGTCCTGTCTCTGGCTGGATGTTACTGTGACCTAATGCTGCTCTAAAATCTCACCTAAAAAAAAAGAGAAATGTCTGACAATTAAGATAGTGAACACACCAGATATGAGAGCCTGGGATATCCTCATGGGGAAGTGACCGCTGATTCCAAAGATGCTGCCTGAGAAGACATTGGAGGCCCCATTGACAAGCACCACGCAGGCTAGGGTCCCTGAGAAGAACTCGGTCTTGCAACCCGACACGTCCACCTTGACCAAGGCTGTAGTCAAAGCAAACACGGCCAGCATGACGGCGAGTGAGGAGAGGATCCGGGTAGATGGAGACAGCCTGCCAACGTGGAATTCATCATGCACTGCTTCACACACCTCAGAACACTCATCTTACAGCTTATCATGCACAGCACCTTATGCTGTATTTAAACCATATTCAGCCATACACACTTGGACTTAAAAAGTGTAATTTCTTATTTCCATGTTACTATATATGCAGAAATAGTCCCAACTGTTTACACATCTGCAGAACCTCATGTTACCAGCAATTAGGCAGCAATACATCATAAAACAATAACATTTCAATATATGTTTCAAAACACGCTATATTACATGCATACGTTTTAACAAAATTAAGCTAGTTACAATGGTTTTACTGTTTAGAGAACTGGGTAATCTTTACTGGAGCAATCTACGCTGTAAGTTCACGTGGCATCTTTCCAAACACCTTCCAGTCTGGAAATATTTTACTGAAAAAGGCCAGAAGCTTAAGTCTAACTGATGGAGGTCAGCTTTAACTTCTCTTCATCACGCCATCTTCTACAATGTCTCTCTCATAAGACTACACTTATTTACAAACTATTAAGAAAAGAAATACAAACAGGGTATTATTCTAATCACAGCTACATAAGCAGCAGCAAAACAATTTGATCAGACTTTGCAACATCCCTGGACCAAAACTACACTGTATTATATTAGTCCCGGCTGATGAGGAACTTTCAGTAAATAATCACTTTCTAGAAATGACTGAATCACATCACGAGGATAAAATCCCTTTTAAAACATACTCGGAAAACTTTGCTCCGATTGTCTGGGAAGCCTAATATATAATTTATGCTAAAGGTGATCACAAATGACACAGCCTCTTCAACACAAAAAAAGGATCCAAGAGTAAAAAAATGTAATATTTGAAAGCAGAAAATTATGTATATATTTTAATACATGTACACATTTATGTTTCTATTGTAGCACTGATGTAAAATCTATTAACAGGCCAGTTCATGAGCAAAGGTGAACTACACCTTGAATTTGTAAGTTAAACAGATAATGTAAGACTGATTCATAGATAACTGTCCATACCTTCTGTAGAAGAAGGTGGTAGACAGATAACCACCTTCATTTTTTTTGTGTTAGCCCATTTCTGGAATTTAAACCATTCCAAATACTTGGAGTAATCTAAACTTTTGAAAGGCACAAACATGTATTCCTCACACCACGTTTTGTTAACAGCTCTGGCCACACATAGAATGTCCTAACAGACACAGTGATGAGATGAATGGAAAGGCAGAAGGCAAAATGACCTCTCTGTACCCAGTAGGACTGTATAAAGAGGGGTGAGTTAGGCATCTGAAATGGGAAAATAAGAGAAAGTGGGTGACGTACCTATTCACCAGGAGGTAGTTGAGCACCAGACAGAGCACGGCAGGCACGGTGGAGGCAATGGCCAGGTAACTCTCAAAGTAGTCCTGAAAACCACAGTGAAAACTGGTGCTCCATCAAAGCAGTTTCTTAAAGCATAATGGAGAATGAAAAACACTGCTTCACCAAAGACTTAACAGCACTCCTTTGAAATGTATTTAGTTTTTAAAATTTTAATTCTGAATGAAGATCACAGACCTTCTAGGAAGAGAGAAGTTAAAACATGCAACAGGACAAAAGACTATATGCTGCAGCAGATGCCTCCCACCTCCAGTTTTAATCTACCATCTGCCGTCTATTATGGAACAAGAGTGTTTTCACATAACATGGGTCTCTGCAGCTTCCTGCACGTTACTGTCACACAGTGGGCTTTACTGTAGTGGAGTAAATTTAGGATCGGTGCGAGATGAGGGCGCTCCTCTTGCTCTCAGCCAAGTAACCTCTCAAAGCTTAAGTACCTGGATATAAAGCAGATATGCAAAGCGGGTTAAAACAAAATGTGTTTGAATGTTCCTCCCTCTTACAGACATTACAAATTAAATGTTTTCAGTTAGATGTCCATCTAGTTAAATGAGTAAACATAACAACTGTGATACTGGAACAGCAAAGGGAGGCCTGCAAATGACATTCACGTTGAAGGACAGAGTGATCGTCCCACCGTCTCAGTCTGCCCTTCTTCCAATCGGTTCAACACAGTACGGAAAAAGGAGGATTTAGAAAAACTTTAAAGAAGCTGTACTTTTCTGGCCTTCTTTTACATTTGAATCCTGTCTATCAGCTCAGCCCGGATAAAGTGTATTTACCATTTCGTTTAGCAGGTTTTTTAAATTATGCCTTCCCATTGTGTGCCATTTGTGATTGTGTGCTGTACTGTGGAAGAAAAGATTAAAATGAACCAGCACTTCTCATAAGCTCCTGGTGCTGTTTTCTGCCCCCCGCTAAACAGATTCTCTAAGCAAAATGCTCTCCCAGTAAAAGAAATCCTTAAGTAGATGGGCATTATTCATAACAGCTCTCATAGCACCATTTCATTACCTGGGTGCACTAAGTTCCACTGCAATTTGGCTCCTACCTGCTTTCCTACTGTTTGATCAAAATTTGTCTCCGCTTTGTTAAAGAAATATACATTGTGAGATCAACGTCTCCTCATGCCTTTTACTCTCTGCAGAAGTTAAATATTTATCACTTAACAGTTCGCGATTGGACTGTTGTCCCATCCAGAGTGCAGCTTCACAGCCTAGTCAAACTCCGGACCACTGGAACGCTAATCAGGATAAATAGTTTAGGAAGACGGGTGGATGGATTTGCTGATATCAACTAATACACACGCCAACAAGCCAATAAGGGGAATGCAGTTAATTTTTCCCCCCATTTCAAGCAATGTGTAGAAGGACCTAGAACGTGAATAAGATCGTTGCTCGTAATTTTCCTCCAGCGACCGCGAGAGAGTAGCAGACAACCTCGACTGGGCTAGATTAAGCACGATTTAGGAATTTAGGAGATTGATGTGAAAAGCTGACGTGAGTCTGATGTGAAGTGGTTTCCATCAAGGTGTGCTGGCAGCAGAATTGCAGAGATGTACAGTACTGTGCAAAAGTGTTTGGCACCTGTGGGAAAAATGCTATAAAGTGAGGACGGTTCCAAAAATAATGCCATGAATACTTATTAATCAATAAACCTTCTAAAAAGTGCAGTAGATAAAAAAACCTCAATCAGATCAATATTTGGTGGGACCACCCTTTACCTTTAAAACACCATCAGTTCTCTTATGCAAACTTGCATGCGGTTTAAGGTAGAGGTTGGTAGGTTCTTCCAAACATTTTGAGGAACTGGCCACAGTTCTTCTGCAGACTTTGACTGTATCTGCATGTCCTCCCAGACTGACTCGATCATGTTGAGATCAGGGCTCTGTGGGGACCATACCATCTGTTGCAGGATTCCTTCTTTTTGCTGAAGATAGTTGTGTATGACTGAGACTGGGTGTTTGAGGTCATTCTCAGGCTGCAGAATGAATTTGGGAGCAACCAGAAACCTCCCTGATGGTAGATAAGGATCTACCTATACTTCTCAACACACATTCAAGTTGCATGCTTAAGATTTTTGCACAGTACTGTATAGGAGAGAGATGTGAACAGCTGTCTGGTGTGTAACATCTGGAGAATCACATCTTAAAGCTTTGTTGTGCCTCATCAGTATTTCTGGTTCTTAAAGAACCAGGACCAATCTAAAAGCTATCAATATCACCAGACCTGATGGCCATGCTATCATTTACTAAATAGTTCCACATCAAGGAGAACAAGAGTTTCAGACACTGACAGGGCAAATGATCCTCTTTCACCATCTCTACTTCCCTCTTTTGTTCTGCAAAAGTAGCAGCAACTGCCTGTCACACTGCATGCCGTCTCCTCTGAGGCACACAGTTTCACGTGAGCAGAAATAAACTGCTCGGCTTCCTTCGAAGCCGGAAGCAGACACTGCCATGGATACACTTTCTATCTGCATTCTTCTGCAAATCTGGGCCAGTTTTCCAGGACAAGAGCTGAATGTGTCTGATGACCCAGTTTGAGGACAAGCAGGAACTCAGTGACTTTCCTGCCCTCCTCTCAACGCCTAACAGATCCTATGAGAACAACATGACCACCACCACTATTCCCCTGTGGGTAAGCATCCAGAAAACACTTTATATGGAGTGTGTATATTTGTTTTTGTAATAAATATGTCTTTTCTACCCCAGAGGCTGTGTGATCCCACCTCTCTGTTGCACCAGTACCCTGCAGGTCTGGAGGGTGTGCAGGTAGTAACAGGATAAAGAGAGCTGCCTCGCCTCCAGCTGTCTCAAGACCTTCCCAGGCTAAATCTAAATCCTTCGCGCAACATCTTCTAATAACTGTCAACATGTGACAACATCACACCACGCTTCCTCATATCAGTGCCACTACTAAACTGCTACCCTCAGCACATTCGTGAGATTTATTTAGCCTTTGGAAATAAGAGTTCATTTATAATCTGCTTAATGATCATAAGACAGAGAACAAGATGTGGCAACAGCACAGGAACTTTCTCACTAAGAAGCGCCATTATGGAACGAGAGCCTTTAAGCGTCAGCATGTTGGCACTCTTCAGTGTTAAAACACAGATAGTAAAAGAGCTCGGTGTTGATGTTCCAACAATGAACTCCTGATGAAAAGGAGCCTCATCTGTACATAATTAAATGCGCATGGCTTCTCGGTGTCATTTTAAAAGAATATTACGCACAAGAGTGGGAATTTTACGTAGGAAAAGAGAGCTAAAAATATTACACGATAAACTGATTCATCATCAATCAATCAAATTGATTCATCATGTCATGCAAGCTCCATCCAGACTAGGCTAGACTCAAATTCACATCTGAGGCCAGACACTGAGGCACCAGCACTACCACTGTCTCTCTTAGAAGATAAATATAATATAAAATGTTAACTTAATGGATAATTGTGATGGTTTTGCTTTGAAAAAATACATTATTATTTGGAACAAAAATGTTAAAGACCACAGCCTGGACACATCTGCAAGCTGTCTGGCTGAGACCAGCAAACAGTTTTTCTCACTGTCAGCAGGGTGAGCTCATCAGTCAAACGCTGACAACAAGCCGTCTTTACCCTCGTCCTACCTTGGGAAGCAGCAGAAACTGCTGACTGGGGCTGAGACTGCAGAGCTTAAGACTTAAACACTGGGGATCAGAGGTCATCAGCATCCTTCCACACACACACACACACACACACAAAGGGATCAGGGGTGCTGCACACTCACACTAAGCTCAGAGCGTGACCCTCCATTGTCCTCAGGGTTGGACCCGTTGCCCAGCTTGTACATCCAGTAGTGTTTGGCAGTGGTGAAGAAGTTCCAGGGGAGCAGCGAGCCAATGCCCAGGAGGAAGAAGATGATGTAAACCAAGTTATAGGTGTCTTCAGGGGAGTGGCAGACCACCAGAGGACGTGTCGGATGGTCCCCAGCCAGCAGGGCAGTGCTGTCGGACACCTCGTCCAGGCCTTCATCCTTATGCTCCTCATTTATGGAGGAGTGGACAGGGGTCCCATAGGAGGAGTTCACACTGGCCTGAAAGGCATCTGCCACATCCATTGTCAGGAAGACGACAGAAACAGGGCAATGCACAGCGGGGGAGGAGGGAGCAGGGAGGAGAGGATGAGGAAGGGGACACAAGACAGGGAGGAGTTAGGGATGGAGAAAAGAAAGACGAGGATAGGAAGATGACACAGAAGACACCCTAAACCCTGGAGACAGAAGAAAAGATCACTTTAACTACAGAGGCAACTGGAATGAGTATTTACTTGTAACAAGAATGTAAAAAATAGGTGCCACTATAAACATAACAGGCAAAAGATAATTCATTGCTAATTTGTATAATTATGATCCTTTCACTAACAAATTCATACAGAACTGCAGAGCAGTAGATTTGATATAACCTATATTTACAACCACACCACTGACAAAGGGACCACAGTCCATCAACACACAAGATATGTTGCATATTGCATGTTAACAAAAATACCACAAACAGACACAGACCCACCTACTCGAGTTTTTGCACTCACCTGGAGAAGCTCTTCTTCCTTTCTGGGTGGCTCAGAGAGCACGACTTCCCCGGGCTGAGGGACCACGGTGAGCCCGGGGAGAAACCGCAAGGGACTAGACCCTCTCCTGCTGCCGTGCAAATCCTGCCAAGGAACACGACATCAGAGAGGGAGGGAGGGTTTGTGTGTGTGTGTCTGTGTGGAAAACACCAGAAACCCATTTTACCCACCCCTGTGCCCCTTATCGCTTGTCCATGCAAGCAAGCACATGACACCATGTGGGGGGCTAACAAAACTGGGACAGGGGTGTAAACAACGTATAGGCAGCAGACCATACTTGATATTGCAATGACGGAGAGCACACGTGACCAATAAACAGTGTGTGTGTACGTGTGGGTACACACAAATTCGTTGCAACTTAAATATACGTTATTATGTCTCCTGCGCC
Organism: Arapaima gigas; assembly: GCA_900497675.1. NCBI lineage: Eukaryota > Metazoa > Chordata > Actinopteri > Osteoglossiformes > Osteoglossidae > Arapaima > Arapaima gigas. Next base: position 100,139 of record UFQX01000301.1, on the reverse strand, counting down.
AAGAAGTGTCCTTTCCTAAAGAAACAGAGGTCAGCTATGACCATGCTGATGTTTGCTGATGGAGCAGAGGAATGAAGGCATCTCAAACTTTGTCTAGTGGTCACTGTCAACACAGTTGTCCAAACCCAGTTCATAGGGGACAGGACAGGGTTCTCTAAAACCGGGTCTGACCTGTGCATTTTATCTACTCGTCTTCTCACGATCTCTGCATAATAAGACGAGAGCTGTGTTCTAGTCAGCCACTGGATTGTTGGCATTGTTTCTTATGTGTGTTTTTCCCTTTTATGTTTCTGGGGGACAGAGAATGAAGAGAAGTAGAGGAATGACAAGAAACACAAGGAACTGAAGAGAACAAAGGCTAGGACGTGATCCCAAGTTGCCGTCACAAATGTACACAAGCACACGTGAAAGATGAAGACATGGTGACATTTCTGCAGAGATCTGGCTCTCTTCCTTTCAGCAACACACGAGAGGGGTGCTTTTACTGCATTTTTACTTTAACTGCACTTTGAATACCTCCCACTTTGAGCTGCAGGCCAACAGAGTACTATAAACTGTAACAGATCACGTGCTAAAACGTGTCTCAGCCCTTTTGTATTTTGAAACACAATGAAATGTACAGTACAGAAGTTTAACTATGAACACACATACAGGTGATGCTACAAGATGGTATAATACACAGCGGTTCCATAACTGACCTCCAGCCAGCTTTTTTGAGATAGTTTACCAGGATGTTTAGAGTCCAGGTGTGTTTGGAGAACAACAGCCGCTATCTTTTTTATTCATTAATCTGACACTTTTCTCCATCTTGCAGTATGAGATTTACACACTTCTCACCATTATTTACCTTATCGATTGAGGGTAAGTACCTTGGTCAAGACTTGCCAGAGCAGGCGCAGGAATCGAACCTGGGTGACCTGAGCGCAAGGCGACAGCTCTAACCACCCCCTGCAGCCCGTTATATCATATCGAAGGCGGACATCAAACCAACCATATAGACCCCGTCAAGTATTCGTGACGTCACCAGCGGTTATACTTAAACTTACAGTGAAACCAGGCGGGGTTGTTTCCATTCAAAATATACACCTGTCGGTGCCCCTTAACTGCTGTGCCGCAGCGCAGGAACAGGGTTATGGTTTAGGTACGGAGACAGTGAGGGACACGGATTTTTGCCGGAAGGCGAAGCGCGCGAACTGTGCAGCGTGTCAGTCAGGTGACCACATCGACACCTCAGAGTTGCGCAAATAAACACACACACACACACACATCTGAAGTTGCATGTATAAGATGAACAGTATTAACTCAGTGGTATTAACGTGGCCCGTCCAAAGTGTTGGAACACAACTCACTTCTGGTCCCACCGAGCCTTTCATTCCAGCGACACATCGCCCGATGTGAAGAAAGACGCGTCGGCGGAGCAAGCGAACACTGGCGCAGTGGAACAGACAGATCCTCCTCCAAGAAACGAAACCATTTCCTACTCCGACCGCCTTAGTTTCGCCTTCTGCCCGAGTCCCGCGATCCGTTTCCACCGCTCTCTCCTGAGGGCGATGCCTTCGAAGCACCAAGAGACCAGAACAATCGAGAACAGACACACTCATTCGGAATAACAAAGCGCCCGGAACTACAGGAAGTCTAGAGTAATACATTACAGAAACGTCTGTCATTTGCAAAAATACGAGCAGAATGAAAGAATAAACGAAACTTTTATTTATCCTAGAGGGAAACTGCACTCGGTTGCAGCAGAATACAATGTACAAAATACACGCGAACAACAGAAGTATATATGCGTACAGTAACGAAACAGTTAAATAAGATAAATGAGTTAATAAGTAAATAAAACAGAAAGCAAATTATCGACATACAGTCGCTAACATACAGCAGTGCGCATATAGAAAGACAGCAGTTGTTCGGTCACACAAGAAGACCACACTATTAAAATACAGATTTTTTTTTTCCTGATCAGAATGGACATGCCACAACACCATGTGTCCGACATTGCCAGCTGTCCAACTTGACAGTTTTAATCCCTCCATTTAACATCTTCGTCTGTATTAAAAAAAACAACAACAACAACAAAAAACACTACTGTTTAAAAAAAATAATGAAATAGACACAATCGTTCACGCGCCAAACCAATCGAGTTAGGATATGCCGTACAAACCGCACGTGGTACACGAAAAGACAAGTGTAATAGAGTACCGATAAAGTCTTTCGGTCGTATAGGAAGACCAACGTAGTCGAACATAGACTAGAGTTTACAGGTAGACAAAAGTAGTCGAACAGAGAGTACAGGGACCCTCGTAAAAGTCGAATTAATTTCCCCCCCCCTAATTTCTCCATTAATTTAATGAACAGCCATTCGCCTCCATAATGCAGTGCAAGGACTTGTTAACTGTTAGCTTGTACCCTGACGGAGCCATTCTGATCTTGTTTTTCTATAATTGGTCGTTTCTCTTATTTGTTGACTAATGTATTTATTCATTTTGCTCATTTTGTTATGTAACCCCTGTTCAAACGTAGGATTTTACAACCTGGCTTTATCTGAGACAAATAACCAGTAATACATCATTTTAAACGATTTTGTGGCGATGCAGACCTATACTAGGAGAGTCTTGGCGGTTTAGTGGGTAACACTGGGGCCTCCTAGTTTGTTGGCCGTGGGTTCGGATTCGGTTCAGAGCTCATAGGTTCTTCTGTGTGAGTGGGTTCTTTCTGGGTGCTCTTTTCTTCCCACAGTGCACCGGTAATTCTGAAAGAGAGAGAGGTTGCCGTGCGGGATCCTGTTTCCCACACTACATTTCCGGGATAGGCTCCGGACCCCCGCGACCCTGACCAGGACCAGGACGAAGCGGTTAATGGTAACAGATGGATGGATGAATGAATAATGCGCGAATGCAGCAGAGGGCGCCCTGGAGCAGCGTAAACTGCTGGGAAAGCAACTGCTTCACCGTCATGTATTATAAATATTTGTCGGTTTTAACTAGGATTTTATAAACTAGTTTTACTTTTTACCTGACGTTTTACTTTATTGTAGTGGTTTTATTAGTTTAAAAAAATAAAGTCGGAGATGATGAATGGAGTGATTATAACTGTCGGGGGGGGGGGGGGG